>ML106401.1:732906-772035 GCA_003697995.1 Taxidea taxus jeffersonii
AAAAAAAAAAAAAAAAATAATGGACTACTGACACTCATACAATAAGATGTGTGTTGATTGAAAAAGCCACATATTGGGCACCTGGGTGGCTCAGTGGGTTAAAGCCTCTGCCTTCGGCTCAGGTCATAATCCCAGATAATCCCAGGGTCCTGGGATCGAGCCCCGCTTCAGGCTCTCTGCTCGGCAGGGAGCCTGCTTCCTCCTCTCTCTGCCTGCCTCTTTGCCTACTTGTGATCTCTGTCAAATAAATAAATAATATCTTAAAAAAAATAAAGCTTTAAAAAAAAAAGCCACATATTAACTAATGCATATTATAAAATTCTATATACATAAAATTCAAGAACAGGCAAAACTAAGCTATGCTGATAAAATTCAGAAAGATATTTACCTCAGGAGAAAAAGGCTATTGGACTGGAAAGGGAAGAGTATGAGGAACTTTCTGAGCAATGAAAATGTTCTACATCTTCATCTCTATGGTAGTTACATGTGAATATAATATGTAAAAACCTCATTCAGCTCTATACTTTAAATTTTACCATACATAAATTACAACTTAATTTATATAAAAATGTAAGTTATACATTTGCATTAAATTCTATGCAAAAAATGCATAATTGTGGTAGAACAGGGTCTAAATATGTTAAACCAGTGTCATCCCTTAAGCGATATCTGACATAAGAAATCTATTCAGAATAAAGGTTCTAACACACTGTATATTCAATTAACAAACAAAATCCCTATAAGACCTTAAGTACAAAAGTCTAGCTTCTTTTTCCCTACAAGAAGATATATAGGCAAGTGTTTCTTATAATAGAAGCTGTGGAGATAATGTATTCTTCTAGAGCAAAGAAATAGCTCACTATAAACCAAAAAAGCAAAAATTTTCTACACAGGAGTACCTACCTTAGAGAAAGTACTATAAAGATTAACAAGGCATGAGAAGCAGTTAACACAACATAGAGCACAATCACTACAATTATTATTATATAATAACAATAAAAGGGAAACTCTCCTTCAAATTATGTCTAAACCACTTACTAAGAACACACTGTTGAACTGCCTATCACTCAACTACAGCACTTCTCATTCTAGATTTTTTTTTTTTTTTTTAATTTTGAGATCAGCAAGTTTCCAACAGCTTAAACATCTGGTTAGGTTAGAGAAAGACCAAGTTAACTACAATTTAAGTATTCTTTTTAAATTTATTAATTAACTAATTAATTTGACAGAGATCACAAGCAGGCAGAGAGGCAGGCAGAGAGAGAGAGGGAAGCAGAGGCAGAGAGAGAGAGGGAAGCAGGTTCCCTGCTCAGTAGAGAGCCCAATGCGGGCGGGGCTCAATCCCAGGACCCTGGGATTATGACCTGTGCCGAAGGCAGAGGCTTTAACCCACTGAGCCACCCAGGGGCCCCAGTATTCTTTTTAATCTGTTATATCCTGAAACCATGTTCATTTGCCAAAAGACAGTAAGTCTTTTTAACATCTGAACAGTTTATGTTATTAAAAAGCATTCTTTCAGGGTGCCTGGGTGGCTCAGTTGGTTAAGTAACTGCTTTGGGCTCAGGTCATGATCCTAGAGACCCAGGATCAGGTCCTACATCAGGCTCTCTGCTCGGTGGGAAGTTTGCTTCTCCCACTGACCTCTCCCCTCTCACACTCTCTCTGTCTCATCTCTCTCTCTCAAATAAATAAATAAAACCTTAAAACACACACACATACACACACCAAAAAATATTCTTTCACATATCAGACCAAAAAGTACATGATCACAATTCAATTTCCTGAAAGTCTACACTCTTAAAAAAATGAATGCAAATCAGAATGCTAAATTAGAAAAGTTATTCAATGACTTTGACCAATTCAATGACCAATAGAGATACTCTTTGAAACATTTATATTCTGAACATTATATTAATATAAAGAAGTCTCAATTTGGCAAATTTAACCAACTTATGGAACTGCTCCATTAATCAAAATAAGTAAAATTCACAAAAGCAAAAACTACTCAAGCACTATAATCCACTAAGAGAACATTGAAGCATGCAGCAAATCTCTTACTGAACTGTTTTCTGAATAGCTAAACCAAACACCAACTCAATTTTCTAACATGTTTAATAGTCACATAAGTTAAATTTAACAAAATGGAAGGAAAACTAAGAGCACAATTTGATGACTCTACTGTTACTCCCATCAAATCAACTGGAGCAAGTACCTCAAGTCAATTCTTTGTATTTCAAAATCTTATTGAAAAACTCATTAAATCTGAACTTGAAAGCAGACTTTTAAAACATAAGTTTTTGTATTATTCCTACTTTGATATATAACATTTAACAAAGTAGTCTTCTACTTACCTAGATTTTGTCTTATTAACATCTCGTTGCAAAAACAATCTCATTCGAAATTAACTCAAACCTGAAAGAATACATGTAAAGACCATCATTTAATTTTTGCGTCAGGTATGAATAAGTACATTTATGATACACTTACTCTTTGAAATTAAAAACTGCAAATCAAATTATTTTGACATAACGTGTCCAAAAAAGTTCAACTAAAACATAATCATAATCACACTTTTAGGAAACTTGCTAACTACCACTTTTTAAATGAACTTTTTACATCTATTCAAATGACAAACTTTCTAGTTTTCTTTAAAAAAAATTTATGATAACTTATTTTCATTGATTTTAATAGCATAGCAATTAAATCAGTATTTGTTAATAAAACACACACTTCTATCTAGATGCTTATCTCATACTACTACATATATACCAGAAAGTACACTGAAAAGCTGAAGAAAAAAAAAGTATGAGATGGCATAAAAGTATATACTAACAATAAATATAATGGCTAACAGTGATTAAATACTAAATACCAAGGACCATTATTCTTGACTATACTATATATCAATACTCTCCTGCTTCTTCAATTCACAATCTAGTATAACAGCTATCCCAACATTCCACTGAAAATTGACTTGAAAAATTATCTACCCCTAATTTTATCACATTCATAAATTCTGAAAACTCAAGTATGTTTCATCCTGTACTCTACACATCTTCCCCAACCTGAAACTAACTTATTCTCTTGTATTCTTATTCACAAAAAATGGTACCACCATACCTACTGCCATTCTCACCTAGATTCCTATAACTATTCTATTTCCAGATAATCATCTCAAATTTATTCTTCCCAGGATCATGTAAGGTATCATTTTGCAATGGCTATCCTGAGGATATCACATCTATGATTCAAGTCCTTCAACAGTACTCACACGATCTCATCCTTATCAATTATCCCCAATCTTTACTTTCCCAACACTGCAGGGGTCTAATACTAAACTCCTTCAAATTCCAGAACAGCCCCCATGCCTTCTCAGCTTTCTCGCTGCTTCGCATAGTGAACTATCCTACCCTCTATCTCTCTTTAATTTTGCTAACACCTTTTTTTTACTAGTTTTGCAATAATTAGTTTAGTCACCTTGAAAGATCCTTTTTCAATTTCTTCACAGTTACAGTGTTTCTCAATTGGTATAGAAACTGGTTATAAGTCTATATCAACTGTTTACTTACATGTTTTCTAAACTACAGTATGGGCACATGGAGGATAAGAATTCATTCATCTTATTTCAGCATTTTCCCTGGGTGACACACAGTAAAAGTACAACAGTGTAGGCCGACTTAAAGATTAGAAAAAAAATTCACATCACTTCTGAATCCAGTAAGATTACTTTATGAAATAACTATATCTAAGTAAAAACACAACTGATAAAAAATCAGCCCAGTGCAAACTTTTATTGAGTGAATTAAATTTCACTGATCACCAATACCAAGATTTTAGTACTAAATGTCTGCATCCCTACAGAAAACAAAGTTTGTGGACTATAAATCCTAGACTCATTGAAGTATTAGACTGAAGCAGAAAAGAGGTAGAGAAGGAGGTGAATATGGTCTTAACACTAATAATGTCAACAGTCTAACAAACTGTTTCTCAAACTTAAGCACATATCAGCATCACCCAGAGAGCATGTTATATAGACTGCTAGCCTCCACCCTCAAAGTTCCATTTTCAGTAATTCTAAATTGGAGCCCAGTGATCTGTGTTTCTAATAAATTCCTAAGGTGATGCTATTTCCAGGGCCACACACTTAGAACCACTGACCTGGAGTTTTCTTAGTAATGTCTAGAAGAGGCGAGAATATTCTCTCGGCCACCCACTGCCCCCAATCTTTACCTACCCAGAACTGGATACTGTGACCTATTACAAGCTAAGCTATAAATCACAGTAAGAACACTAAAAGTCTACTATGAACTGCTGAGAGTAATGGGATGAAAAAAAAATGACCCTGCAAGAGAATCCACATTCTAATCCCCAGAACCTGTGGATATTACCTTATATGACACTTCCCTCCTCAAAAGAAAAGTCTACATATTTGATTGTCAAAATTTTTTAGATGGAGAGATTATCCTGGATCATCTGGGTGGGCCCTAACTACAATCACATGTATTCTTATAAAGAGGGAGACGAGGAAATCTGACTATACACAGAGAATGCAAGGACAGAGGAGAGAAAGATTTGAAAATATTGGCCTTGAAGACTGCCGTCATAGTCAGTGAGTAGCCACCAGAAATTGAGAGAGGCAAGAGATAGATCCTCCCCTACAATTTTTGGAGAGAATAACACCGCTGACACCTTGATTTCTGCCCAGTGATACCAATTTCAGACTTCTAGCTTTCAGAATTGCCAGAGAGTAAGTTTGTTGTTTAAAACCACCTAGGTTGTGATAATTTGTTAGAACAACAGTAAGAAATGACTATACTGATGATGGTAGGTTCTCTAGGAAATAAACCAGAAGCACTACATAAAAAGTGTTATGAACTGATTGCTCATATGTTGAAACCCTAGTTTCCAGTGTGACTGCATTTGCAGAAAGGGCCTTCAAAAAGGTTAACTGAGGTTAAATAAGGACATAAGGATGGGGCCCTAATCCAATAGGATTGGTGTCCTTAGAGGAAGAAAAAGACACATGTACAGAGGAAATGCCATATAAGGACACAGATAGAAAATAGCCATCTTGAGAAGAAAGAAGCCTCAAATAAACCTAACACCTTAATCTTGGACTTGTAGCCTCCAGAACTGTGAGAAAATAAATTTGTTGCTCAAGCCACCAAGTCAGTGATGTTTTGTTACTGTAGCCCTAGCAGACTAATACAAGGATATACAGGTTTGCACAACAGTGTGAATGCAATTAATGCCACTTACCTATACTTTAAAATGCTTTAAATGTTAAACACCACACAAAGACAGTAACTACCTTTGACTTTAGTTCTTTTTTATTTTGCTCTGTAATATTTCAAAGTCCGAGGAAAAAAACCCTTGTAATTGCATTTGTTCCCCAGAGAGCCAAACCAAGTCACTGTAAACACTTTATTTTTTAAAGGGGAATTTATAATAAAGTTTGATAGGAAGTACTTTTTAAATCCATACCTAAAAAAGTATAATATAATTAGGATATTGTTTAGGTTAGTATGGGACACAATGAGAAAACTACAGATCAATATACCTGGATGAATACTGAGCAAAAATCCTCAACAAAATACTAAAAACCAAAGTTAACACATTGAAAGAATTCTACACATTGACCAAGGTGGATTTATTCCTGGAATGCAAGAATGGTTCAACAAATGACAATCAATGGAATACACCATATTAACAGAATGAGGGACAGAAACCACATGATCATCTCAATTGGTGCAGAAAAAGCATGTCAAAACCCAACACCTTTTCATGACAGAAATGCTCAACAAACTAGGAATAGAAGAAAACTATACTCAACATAATAAAAGCCACGAGTGAAAGGCTCACAGCTCACATCACACTCAATAGTGAAAGATGTAAAGATTTTCCTCTAAGACTAAGAAAAAAGGGTGCCTATTCTTTAAAAAAAAAAAAGATTTTGTTTTTAAATAATCTCTACACCCAATGTGGGGCTCTAACTCACAACCTTGAGATCAAGAGTCATATGCTCCGCCAACTGGGCTGGCCAGGTACCCCAAGAATACCTACTCTTGCTACTTCTATTCAACATGGTACTGAAGTACTAGTCAGGGCAAACAGATAGGAAAAAAGCAATGATCTCCAAATTGGAAAGGAAAAAGTAAAATTATCTGCTGACAACATGACCTTTTAGGTAGAAGATATTAAAGAGTCTTAAAAAAAATTAACTCTAATAAATGATTTTAGCAAAATTTCAGAATATCAGCATGTGAAGATCAGTTGCATTTCTATATACTAATAATGACCAAACTGGACAACAAAATTATGAAAATCTCACTTACAGGGGTGTCTGGGTGGCTCGTCTGGTTGTGTCCAACTCTTGGTTTCAGCTTAAGTCACGATCTCAGGGTGGTGAGATCAAGCCCCATGTGAGGCTCTGTGTTCAGCAAGGAATCTGCTTCGCTTCTTCCTTTCCCTCTGCTTGTGTGCATGCATTCTCTCTCAAATGAATAAATAAATCTTCAAAAAAATTAAAAACAGAATCGCCCTATGATGGAGCAATCCCAATTCTGGGTATATATCCAAAAGGATTCTAAGTAGGATCTCAAAGACAGATTTACGTATCCATGCTCACTGCAGCATTACTCACAATAGTCAAGTGGAAGAAGCTAGCTGAAAGTTCACAGACAGAGGAATAGGTAAAGGAAATGTGGTATATACAAGGAAGCACTGGAATGGAATACTGTGCAGCCTTTAAAAATAAAGAAATCTGATCACAAGTCACATTAAGGATGAACCTTAAAAACATGACACTAAGTAAAATAAGCCAATCACAAAGGACAAAACATGGTATGATTCCACTCATATCAAGTATTTATAGTAGTCAAAATTACAGAAAAAAAGTAAAAAGGTTGTTAACCAAGGGCTGGAAGTAAGGGGGTGATAAAATTAGAGTTTAATGGGTACAGAGTTTCAGTTTTGCAAAATAAAAAGTTCTAGAGATCTGCTGCAAAACAATATGAATATCCTTAACACTACTGAACTGTACACTAAAATGGTTAAGATGGTAAACTTAATCTTTTTCTTTAATACCATTTAAAAAATAAGTACCAAGAAAAAAAAATACATATAAGGGCCAACATGGATTAACAGGGACTGAGTTTGCCCTCCATCTGAAAACCCTAAAAAACGAGACCTATATGAAATGACAGTTTTCATATATTAGATAGGCAATTACAGAGGGTGAACCCCAAGAGAAGGGAAAGAGATGAGGTAAATAAACCCTCCAACAATCCCAACTTACTACAGACCCTCACCTGGGGAGGGGATGCTCGGGCAGAATATCCCGAATTGAGGAGTTGAGGAGACTTAATTGGAAGTCCAAAGCTAAGACAGCTAGGGACTGCAGGGCAGAGTACTGGAGAAGACAACTGCACAGAGTGAGAATACCCGTATTATTAAAACAAGCCCAAGGCCAAGGAAAGAGCCACTCAAAAGGATGACAAGGATTATTGCCCTAGTCTCACACAAAGCCAAAAATAAGACCTGTTTCCTTCAGACAGAGTGGAAAAACCTCTTAATTCAGGTAGCACTGACTAGAGTAACCCCAGACTAAATGCTTTTGAAAGACAGACCCAAAAGTGGAATGTGGCTCAGAAGGGAAGAATCACAAAAAGGCATGAGGAAACTTTCAGGTGTGATAAATGTATTCAGTATCTTGTTTGTGTGGTGATAGCTTCCCAAGTGTATACTATACATACCTCAAAACTTATATTGTCCACTTTGTACTTCACTACCTGTCAATTATTTCTCAATAAATCCATTTTTAAAATCTCAATTAAAACAAAATAACCCAATCAAAAAATGGGCAGAAGATTTGAAGTCACAAATCTTCTGGTGAAATCTTTCACCAAAGACACACAAATGTTTAAGTACATGAAAATACACTCACTATCACTTTTCATTAGAAAAGTATAAACTTAAGCCATAATGAATTATCACTACACAACTGTAACAATGGCTCAAATTAATAAGACCAACCATACCACGTGTTGGCAAATGTGTGAAGGAACTGAAACTCTCATACACTCATACAGGAAAATAAATGGTACAACTACTTTGTAAAAAGTAGTTTTGACATTTTTTTTTTAATGCTAAATATACACTTACTACATGTATGATCAGTCATTCCACTCTCCTGGGTATTCACCCAAAGAATTGAAAGCATATGTTCATATAAAAACTTACATACAAATGTTCTTCATTTGTAATAGCTAAAAGCTGAAGGAAAAATCATCCACGAACATGTGAACCCTTACATTATAGCTTTATAATGGAAAAAGAGTGAACTAATGATACATGCAATGTGGATGAAGCTGAAAATAACTATGGTGAGTGGAAAAAAATGTAGAAAAAAATTATATACTGCATAAGGGGAGAAGCAAAAAGTATGAAAGAACTAAAAAGGGGCACAGGGGTGCCTGGGTGGCTCAGTGGGTTAAGGCTGCTGCCTTCGGCTTGGGTCATGATCCCAGCGTCGTGGGATCGAGCCCCACATCGGGCTCTCTGCTCTGCGGACAGCCTGCTTCCTCCTCTCTCTCTGCCTCTCTGCCTACTTGTGATCTCTATCAAATAAATAAATAAAATCTTTAAAAAAAAATAAAAATAAAAAAGGGCACAAGGAAAGTTTTGAGGTAAAGTTTATTATCTTGATTGTGGTGATGGTTTCATGGGTGTATATAGATACCAAATCTATTCATATTATACACATAAAACTTAAGATTTATTATATGTCAAATACACTTCAGCAAATCCACTTAAGGTCACAATATGCAAATATTAATAAACTTGGGGAAACAATGAAACCTCAAATTAAAGAAGTTAGAGTAATAATAATGAGCACAAAAAGAATACCATTATTTATAACCGAAAGAGAACAGATGCAAAAATCATCTTTCAACACCTATCACTGGTACTACAATTACTCTACAATTGGTAATGCAATGCTTCCAAAATGTCATCAGATATATCCTACAAAACAAGTATAACTAGAGTCATATGGACCTCCAAAGAGATTGATGTATTTAATTTATACCTGCCTCAACTTCTATACTCAACACAATTCCTACTGAAATATAATAGTGCTCAACCTAGAACACAGAAATGAGCTTTACAGCATGAATCAAAAAACCTGTCTGCAAAAATAGCCCCTATTCTACACTATTCCATTATCCATGCATTTGGCAATGAGGCTTTGCAGTTTCGCCCATCAAGAGGCAGAGTGGTTTCCTCCTACCCTTTAACTCTAGGCTTCCTTTTAAAGAGACCAAGAGAATGAAATGCATGTCGGTTTGCCAATTCTGAGTTAGACCTCAAGAAACCTTGCAGGCTTCTGCTCTTAGAATCCTGCTACCCCCATAAGAACAAGCCCCATCTAATCTGCTGCAGGAAACAAGACAGCCCAAATGTCCCACCACAGACCATCCTAGAGAACCCAGCCAAGAGCAGCAAAGCCACCCTCCTGAACTGCTGCTAACTGCAGACCCATAAATGAGCCCAGCCAAGACCAGAAATACTTCCCAGCTGACTCACAGACTTGTTTTGAATAATAAACACGTGTTTTAAACCACCAAGTTTTAGAGTAGTTTCTTACACGGTAACAGCTAACGGATACAACTTTATCCTAAAGATAACATATTAAATTACTGCTATCCCTAGAAGAATAAGTTTAGATCTTAATTTTTAATTAATCGGTTTAGATCTTAATTTTTGAAAGCAAGGGAAAAAAGACATAAAAGTCTATTTTACTGTTTTATTAGCAGTGACTCTACAAAACATTGTCAGCTTGTTAATCTCAAGAGATGTATAAACTGAGCAAAATCATTTTTTACAAGTGATGTTACCAGTCAACTATTTTTTTTTAATTTTTTTCTAATTTTTAATTTATTTGACAGAGAAATCAGAAGTAGGCAGAGAGGCAGGCAGAGAGAGAGAGAGAAGGAAGCAGGCTCCCTGCCGAGCAGAGAGCTCGATACAGGACTCGATCCCAGGATCCTGAGATCATGACCTGAGCTGAAGGCAGAGGCTTAACCCACTGAGCCACCCAGGTGCCCCTCAACTATTATTTTTTTAAATGAAATTCTGTTCTTAGACAGATTTACCAGATTCAACCATATAATGAAAATTTTCAGGATACTCCAAAAATCTATGAAAACTATTATAGAGCAATCTGTTATCTCACCTAACATTCCTTTTCTTATTTATGTTAATAGCACCCTGACTGCCCATCAATAAAACACTCTTACTCAACTGTTAAAATGGTACCCATCACACAGCCCTGAACTGAGGAATGAACAAGTGACACCCAGGCTGATGAGAATTCCTCAGGTAGCCACAGTAATTTGTTCATGGATGAGAATGTAGGCCAGAGTAGGAAATTAAAAATCCTCTCAGGGGGCACCTGAGTGGCTCAGTAGGTTAAGCCTCTGCCTCCAGCTCAGATTATGATCTCAGGTCCTGGGATTGAGCCCCACATTGGGCTCTCTGCTCGGCGGGGAGCCTGCTTCCCCCTCCTTTCTCTGCCTGCCTCTCTGCCTATTTATGATCTCTCTCTCTCTCTCTCTCTCTGGATGTCTGCAAGTACTAGGAAAGGTATACTCTTCAGTGGAAATAAAAGCTAGAATTATGTATGTCAGAGCAGCCAGTAGCTATCTCTGCCACCTCCTAACATAATTAGGAATGAAGCCACCACAGAAAAAACCCAAGCCATGAGATATAAACGTTATCACAACGATATGCACCTATCAATCCAAACATGTCTGAAATAATTGCAGTTAATAGCAGAATATTCAAATACTTATCAATCCTTCTACTGAAACCTACTAGAGAAACTGAACAAAATATTAAAAACAGTCACCAAAAAGGCACCGAAAAGTTAACAGTAAAGAATGACCAAGCCAGGATCTAAGATGGAAACCTATAAATAAAAACTCAGCACCCTGGGGTGCCTGGGTGGCTCAGTTGGTTAAGTGGCTGCCTTCGGCTCAGGTCACAATCCTGGGATCCTGTGAATGAGACTCCCTTTGGGCTCCCTGCTCAATAGGGAGTCTGCTTCTCCCTCTGCTTCTGCCTCTGCCCCCTGCCCCCTCATGCTCACTCTCTCTCTCTCTCTCAAATAAATAAATAAAATCTTATTTATTTGTTTATTTATTTATGTTGTCTTAAACAACAACAACAACCCAGCACCCAAGGATACTTCTGCCTTGAAAGTTTGTTTTGCCAATCCAGAGGCAGCTGAGAAACTGATGGTTATTTCTAACATTGTTACAGAGTTAAGGGAACCAAAAGGGGAATGCAAGGTTCAGAAATGGTGGGAACCATGCTAACTGCTGCCCACTATTTGAGCTGAGACCCCAAAGTACTAAACTCTAGTGAGCCAGAAATAAACAAGTCCTTGCATGTACTGCTGCCCTACCTAAAGATATTTAGGTGAAAAAATAAACTCAATCCCTAAAATTTAATTAAAGTAATCCCAGACTGCTGGAGATCCCATACAATACAAGTAATAGTTGACATTACTTTGTGTGGTGCAAACAAAAATCATCTCTGGGGGCGCCTGGGTGGCTCAGTGGGTTAAAGCTTCTGCCTTCGGCTCAGGTCATGATCCCAGGGTCCTGGGATCGAACCCCGCATACGGCTCTCTGCTCAGCACGGAGCCTGCTTCCTCCTCTCTCTCTGCCTGCCTCTCTGCCTACTTGTGATCTCTGCCTGTCAAATAAATAAAATCTTAAAAACAAAACAAAACAAAACAAAAATCATCTCTGGAAAAAGATACTACCATAGGGCTCAGAACTTAAGCCTATAAAGGCAGATGGAAATTTAAATGAAAAGAATATGGCAGCGAGAACCAGAGAAGCAGTCAAACAAAAATTCTCAGTATAAATTTTGCCCAAATGACTGGATGACTGATAAATTATGTATACACAAAAAACAACTGAAAGGGTCAAGGGGAAAAAGTTAGCAGAGGTCAATATTTTTACACTTGAAAAACAGAGCTGTACTATTGATGCTTTTTCAACAGCATGAATTTCTCAAGTGTGCATTTGGGCAACAGGAAGCTGAAGCCTTACAAGGCTGAAGTGCCAGAAAACAGAACTCAAGACCAAGAGAACACATGGAAGTTAGTGGCATCTCTAGGAGCAAGAAAATCACAGGGCAAGCGTCAAAATCAGACTATAAATTTCATCCAACAATTCCCAGAAGAACATTAAAAGAAAGCAGAGTCACTAGAACATATTCATAATATCCAGTTTTCAAGCAGAATTATATCATACACAAAGAAACAGTAAACTGTGATCCATACTCAGGAAAAAGGGGGAGTCAATAGATACTGACTCTGAGTATCCTGAATGTTAAGGTTAACATATAAGGAATTCAAAGCAGCTTTTCTAACTATATTATAAATATTAAAAGAAAATAAATTCAGGGATGCCTGAGTGGCTGTCAGTTAAGCAACTGCCTTCAGCTCAGGTCATGATCCCAGGGTCCAGGGATCGAGTCGTGCATCGGGTTCCCTGCTCAGTGGGGAGCCAGCTGCTCCCTCTACCTGTTCTTCCTGCTGCTCCCCCTTCTTCTGCTCTCTCTCTCTCTGAAAAATGAATAAAGTCTTTTTTAAAAAAATAAACAAAAAAAGAAAATAAATTCAAAGACTGATAGAAACCATGAAGAAAAAGTTGAAAGGTAAAATAACTGAAATAAAAAAATCAACAGAAGGGGTGATTAGAGGCAGAAAAATAATCAGTGAGCTTGAAATATGGCAATAAATTACTGTCCAGAGAACAGAATAAAATGAATGAAGAAAAAATTAATAGTCTCAGAGACCAGTAGGACAATATCAGGCAGTCCAACTTTAATATGACCCAACTCAACACTGAGGTACAAGATGCAACAGAAGAGAATAAAAAAGGTTCAAAATAATGCTTGTTGAAGAAATAATAACCAAAAACATCTCAGATGATAGAAAACATTAATTTATAGATCCAGAAATCTCAACAAACCCAAGTAGGATAAATATCAAGAACCATTTCTACACACATACCATAGTCAGATTGTTAAAGGCCGAAGAGAAAACCTTGAGAGCAGCCAGGGAAAAATGGCTACATATAGGAAATGACAATGACAACACAAGTAATGGTTGACATCATCAGAAAAAAATGGGACATACTAGAGCAACACCTTCTATATCCTGTAACAATTTCCTTCAAAATTAAGGTGATTAAAAAAGGATTATTTTCAGATAAAAATACCTTTGTGAGATTTGTAGCTACAGACAAAAAGAGTTTAAAAAAAGATGGGGGAAGGAAAGTATAAAAAGACAGCAAGAAAGGTGAGAAAAAGAATGTAACAGACTAGAAAACACATTAGATTGCACATTTATGCCCCAATACTTTAATAATCACAAGAAATCTAAATAAACTTTATACTGTAAGTAAAAGATGAAGTGTTAGATCAGATTAAAAGAAAAACTGATATGGTGGATACATGAAACAATTCTGAAACAAAAAGGCACAGAAAAACTTAAAATAAAGATTGGGGCGGGGGAATGAACCACTCAAACACTAACTATAAGGCCCGTGTAGCTATATTGTTATTAATTAAGGCAGACTACAAAGTAAAGAGACTTACTAA
Organism: Taxidea taxus jeffersonii; assembly: GCA_003697995.1. Lineage (NCBI taxonomy): Eukaryota > Metazoa > Chordata > Mammalia > Carnivora > Mustelidae > Taxidea > Taxidea taxus. The sequence goes on from ML106401.1 coordinate 746,587, forward strand.
AGACAATGAGAAATAATGATGATAAAATGTTCAACTCATCAGAAACATTTCAGAAACAATTCTAAATTTGCAAAAATGGGCAGTAATACAAGAAAGATAAATCCATAATAACAGTAGAAAATTTTAACACATCTCTAATTGAGCCAACATGCTGCAATTACATTGGTGGGAATGTAGAAGTTTTAAACAACATGCTTAACAAAACTGAATTTGACACGTATATAAATACTGTACACATTTTGTACTGTAAAGCACATTCTTTTCAAATATACACAAAATATTTATAAAATCTGGCCAATAAATATACAAAAAAGGTACAATCACATTTGGAATCGAGGAAATGGGAAATAAAAACACTAAACACCCACTAAAATCGCTAAAATTAAAGATTAACAATACAAAATGTTGGTGAAGATGTTGGTGAAGATGAAGTGCAAAAGTGTTGATAAGATTAAGAATAGTTACAAGACACTTTGGGAAGGAAGTTTTTAATATCTTCTGAAATTAAACATAAATACACTCTAAAACTAGGCTATTTAACTCCAAAAATTTTACTAAATATAAATGTGTACATATGTGCACTAGAGACATGTACAAGGAAATACACAGCAGCATTATTCATGAAAGCCTAAACAGTAGAAACAATCCAAATTTCCATCACTAACAGAATGAATAAATTGTGGGCTATTCATATAATGTCCCCTATGATACAGGCACACCTCAGAGACAGCGTGAGTTCAGTTCCACACTGCCACAATACAGCAAAACTGTAATAAAAACAAGTCAAATAAATTTTTTGGTTTCCTAGTACATGTAAGTGTATTTATACTATAATATAGTGTATTAAGTGTGCAATAGCAGTATGTCTTCTAAATAACATACACCTTAATTTTAAAATATTTTATTGCTATAAAATGCTAACCATTTTCTGGAGTATCAGCAAGTTTGGTACTTTTTTGCTGGTCTTGCCTCAATGTTGATGGCGGCTGACTAATTAGGGTGGTGACTCCTGAAGATTAGAGTGGTTGTGGCAATTTCTTAAAATAAGAAAACAATGAAGTTGGCCACAACTATGGACTCTTCCTTTCATGAACTATTTCGCTGTAGCATGTGATGCTGTTTGATAACATTTTACCCAGAGTAGAACTTCTTTCAAAATTAGAGCCAAATCCTCTCAAACCCTGATGCTGCTTTATCAACTAAGTGTGTATGTAATATATATTTCCCTTGTTATCATTTCAACAGTCTTCACAATATCATCACCAGGAGCAGATTCCATCTGAAGAAAGCATTTTCTTCTTCATTTATCCTATGAAGCAACTCTTCATCAATTCAAGCTTTATCATGAGATTGCAGCCATTCAGTCACATCTTCAAGCTCTACTTCTAGTTCTCTCGTTTCCACCACATCTGCAGTTACTGCCTCCACTGAAGTCCTGAACCTTCCAAGTCATCCATAAGGGTTGAATTCAATGTCTTCCAAATTCCTGTTCATGTCTTTATTTTGATCACTTCTCGTGAATTAAGAATGTTTTTAATGGTATCTAGAATGGTGAATCCAGGTTTTCTTTTTTCAAGATTTTATTTATTTGAGAGAGTGTGTGTGAAAGAGAGAGAGCATGAGCAGAGGGGAGAACAGGGAGAGGGAGACGCAGCCCCCCTGCTGAGCAGGGAGCCCGATGTGGGACTCAATCCCAGGACTCTGGGATCATTACCTGAGCTGAATGCAGTTGCTTAACCAACTGAGCCGCTCAGGTATCCCTGAATTTATTTTCTTTTAATATTTGTAATATGGTTAGAAAAGCTGCTTTGAATTCTTTATATGCTAATCTTAACATTCAGGGTACTCAGGATCAATATCTACTGACTGAAGGCAGCCACTTAACTGAGTCGCCCAGGTGCCCTGAATCCACGTTTTCAATTTACTTGGTCCAGATCTATCAGGAGTCACTATCTATGGCAGCTACAGTCTTACAAAATGTACTTCTAAGACAACAAGGCTTGAAAGTTGAATTTACTTCCTGATCCATGGGCTGCAGAAGAGATGTTGGGTTAGCAGGCATGAAAACATTCACCTCACTGTACAGTTTTGTCAGAGCTCTTAATGAAGTGCATTGTCAGTGAGAGGTAATATTTACAAGGGAATCTTTTTATCCAAGCAGTAGGTCTGAAGAATAAGCTTAAAATAGTCAGTGAAACAGTTATAAAAAGATACACTATCGGGGCACCTGGGTGGCTCAGCGGGTTAAAGCCTCTGCCTTCGGCTCAGGTTGTGATCTCAGAGTCCTGGGATCGAGCCCCGCATCGGGCTCTCTGCTCGGCGGGGAGCCTGCTTCCCCCTTCGCTCTCTCTGCCTGCCTCTCTGCCTGCTTGTGATCTTTGTCTGTCAAATAAATAAATAAAATCTTAAAAAAAAAAAAAAGATACACTATCAACCAGTCTTTGTGATTCTATTATACAGCACAGGCAGAGCAGATTTAGCACAATTCTTAAGGGCCCTAAGATTTTTATAATGGTAAATGAGCACTGGCTTCAACTTCAAGTCACCAGCTGCATTAGCCCCCCAACAAGAGTCAGCTAGCCCTTTGAAACTTTGAAGCTAGGCACTGGCTTTTCCTCTCTAACTATAATAGTCCTAAATGGCATCTTCTTCCAATATAAGGCTGCTTTGTCTACTTTGAAAATCTGTCGTTTAGTGTAGCCATCTTTGTTAATTATCTGAGCTAGATATCTTCTGAAGAACTTGCTGCAGATTCTACATCATCACTTGCTGCTTCATCTTGCTCTTTTATGTTCTAAAGGTTTCTTTCCTTAAACCTTGTAAACCAAACTGCTAGCTTCAAACAGTTCTTCTGCAGCCTTCCTACCTCTCTTAGCCTTCACAGAACTGAAGAGAGTTAGGGCCTATTTCTCTGGATTACGCTATGGCTTAGGGGAATGTTGTGCCTGATTTGATCTATCCAGATCACTGACACATTCTCCACATCAGCAATTGGGCTGTTTCACTTTCTCATCATTCAGGTGTTGACTAGTGTAGCACTTGTAATTTCCTACAAGAACTTTTCCTTTGCACTCATACCTCGACTAACTGGTGCAAGAGGCTTACCCTCTGGCCTTATCTCAGGCTTTGGCATGCCTTCCTTACCAAGCTTAATCATTTCTAGCTTCTGATTTAAAGTGAGAGATGCAAAACTCTTCCTTTCACTTAAAAACTTAGAAGCCACTATAGGGTTACTAATTGGCTTAATTTCAACACTGTCTCTCAGGGAACAGGGAGGCCCAAATCAAAAGAGAGAGACAGGGAAACAGCCAGTCAATGGAGGAGTCAGAACATTTATTAAGTTTGCCATCTCATACGGCTGTGGTTTGCGGCACCCCAAAACAATTACAATTACAATCAACAATCACTGATCACAGAGCACCATCAGAAATAAAAAGTTTGAAATGTCGCAAGAATTACCAAAGTGTGACAAAAAGACATGAAGTGAGCAAATACTGTTGGAAAAATGGCACCAATAGACTTGCTAGATACAGGGTTGCCACAAACCTTAAATTTGTAAAACAAAACAAACACAACAAAAAACACCATTTGCAAAGCTCAACAAAGTGAAGTGCAATAAAATGATGTATGCCTGCACAGCCATGAAATTGAATGAACTATACTTACATGCAAAAATAGACATGAATCTCACAAACAATGCTGGAAAAGCCAAGATCCATTTATATAAATTTCATTAATAGGAAAAAAATATAGTTCAAAAAGTAGCAAAAATATAAAACAAAAAGGTGACTACCATAAAAGGTTTGATGGTTGTCTCCCAAGGACAGAGGTGAAGGTCTGATTGGAAGGGAAAAGAATTAAGGAACTGCCAATGTTTTAATTCTAGAGTTGGTTAAGCAGGTACACACTTTTGAACTCTGAAGTTTTATATTTCTTACCATGCATTATTCTGAGTATTTTTCCACATTAAAAACATTTCAAAATTTAAAATATAGACATTTAAGGTTCTAAATTTTCCCCTAAGCACTGGCATTACTTTATCGTATTTTGTTTTTATTTTAATTAAAATTACACAAATGCATATTTTAAAAATCAAACAAAGCTTGTATGAAAACTAGCACCACCCACCACCTCTTCTCTAACCATCCCTCCCCCACCTGATTTCTAAACAATTTGGTTATACTGGTTTTTCATTTTGGATCTAACTGCCTCCTATATAAGAGAATGAATTAACTCTCTAGAATTCATCCTATATTTTCTATAATCTCCTCAAACCGATACATGAGGATGGCTAGCTGACTTTATCACAAAAGTGTAAAAGAATTCAATGGGGGAAAAAAGTCTTTTCAACAACTGGTGGTGGAACAACTGAATATACAGAGAGGAAAAAAAAAAGAATACCAATTTAAATCTCATACTCTATACCAATATTAATTTAAAGTGGATTATCGACTTAATGTTAAATTTAAAACTATTAATCCTGTAGAAGATAGAAATCATCAGTATCTAGACCTAGAAAAGGAATTCTTAGAAATAACACCAAAAGTATCATCCATAAAAGAAAAACTTCAGCAAAGCAAAAATCTTTTATTTACTCTGTGAAAGATCCTGTTAAGAGGATTAAAAAACAAGTGATAGTTGGAGAAAATGTTTGCAAACTACCTAACAAGACTCTAAAATAGAACTCTTGAAACTCAAGAGTAAGACTAACAAAAATGTCAACATAAGGACATTTGAAAATCATCACCTCCATTAAATCAACAAGAACAATGGCAAAAAGAGTCAACATTTTCCAAATGAAAAATTAACCAAAGTCTTGCCGCAATCTGGGGAGAACTTATTCAAGAAGGATGGTTAAATCTTTAAGACCAGCAAACTTTGTGGCATTTTATTTTGTCCTATTTCCACCTGCCACTGCAGCTCTATAGTAGCTTTGAAACTCAACAGTCCACAAACCTGGTGAAAACTAATAGCCTGGCAGCTATATGGGGGGGAAGGAGGAAGGGGGGAAGGCAGATGATGATGAGATCACCTCTACTACATTCCCAGAGGACTATCATTATTTGACATGTTTGGTGGTTTCTTGGAAGACCCCACTCCTAAAGTTATCTTAATTTGACCTCAGAGCTCACCCAAAGCAAAAATAAAACAAAGCAAAACTTTTCCCCAAGGGTGTTTGTCAAAAAACTATCAGAGGCAACTGTTTCATATTGCAGCTGACCAAGGCAGTAGATAAGAGCTGAGACAAGTAACAGGCTAACCAAAGAGCTTAAAAAGAAAAACCAGGCACTAAGAAAAGCTGCAATACATTCCTGAGCATCTAGATGGCCACATGTAAGCACAGGGATGTGCATAGGCTCAGGAAAGGCCAGAGAAGGCCCTAAGCACTCACCTCTGGCTAACCAGAGGCTTTGTACAAGCAGTAAGTGAAGAGGAAGGCAAAGCTATAAAATTCCATTCTGAATGTTGAGACTGGGAGATTTCAGGCATTTAAGGACATCTCTGTCGAATTATTAGACCACTAAGCTAACTGAATAGAAACTTCAGTGGCCACCCATGATAAAGAAAACAGATTTGACAGAATTCATTTTAAAAAAACCTGTTTATTAGTTCAATAAACAAACAACAAACAGTAACAACAACAAGCACTGAGAAGGGGAGAATCTGATTATCAAAGGTGCCACATTATTTAAAAATGTAGTTTTCAACAAAAAAATGGTAAGACATAAATATGAGAAAGAATGGCTCATGCACATGGGAAAACAAACAAAAAGCAGTCAATAGAAAGTGTCTGAGGAAACACAGACATTAGACTTACAGCCAATATTCACAAATCACTTATTTTAAACATGTTCAAAGAACTAATGGAAATCTAACGAACTAAAGTAAAGAATGGGATGGATGTCCCACAAACAGAAAACAGAGAGAAAGAAATCATGAAAAAGAATGAAATAGAAGTAGAGTTGGAAAGTAAAAAAATTTAAATAAAATTTAAAATTCACTATAAGTTTTCAGCAGCAGATATGAGCAGGCAGAAGAAAGAATCAGTGCATCTGAAGATCGAGATTATCTACTCTGAAAACAAAAAGAAAAACAAATAAAGAAGAAAAAAAAGAGGAGTCTAAGATACCAGAGGGACACCATTAAACATGCCAACATACATATAATAGGAGTCTCAGAAACAGAGGGAAAAGGGCAGAAAAATAGCTGAATAAATAATCACTGAAAATTCCCCTAAATTTAATGATGAATATTACTCTAACATCCAAAAAGCTCGAGGAACTAATATAAACTCAAAAACCAGAGAATCAAGAATCCTGAAGGAAGCCAATAGATAAATGACTTGTCACATATAGAGATCCTCCATAAAATTAAGTTAATTTCTCATCAGAAACCATGGAAGCCAAAAGGCAATAGGAAGACAGATTCAAAGTACTGAAAAAAATAACACTGTCAACCAAGAATTCTTTACTAAAAGTGAAGTAAGACATTCACAGATAAGCAAAAACTGACAGAACTGGTTGCCACAAGACCTGCTACACAAGAAATAATAAAGGGTGAAATGAAAGGACACTAGACAGTAACTTGAATCTACCTGAAGAATAAAGAGCACAGGGAAGGTAATTGAGTAGGTAAATATGTAAGACAGTATAATTTTTAATTTTGTAACTTTTTTCTTCTGACTTTAAAGACATAGAGACATAATTTACATGACAAAATAACACAAAGGAAAGAGAAGGAATGGAGTTATACAAGAGCAAAATTATTGTATATTATTGAAATTGATATTAATCTGAACTAGACTGAAATAAGTTATTAACTGCAATTCCCAGGACAACCACAATGAAAAAAATATATAGTGAAAAAAAGGGATTTAAATGGCATTAGAAAACAATCTATTTAGTACAAAGGAAGGCAACAGTAAAGGAATAAAAGAACAACAGAAAAAAATCTTAAAACACAGAAAACATCAAAATAGCAGACATAAATTCTTCCTTATCAGTAACTACATTAAATGCAAATTAATTGGGCATTCCAATCCAAAACCAGTGACTGACAGAATGGGTAAAAAAACACAATCCAATTAGATGTTATCTAAAAGAGAGACACACAATACAAAAAATCATAAAAGAGACACACTGTAGGCTCAAAGACACTTTAGATTCAAATAAACCGAAAGTAAATGGATAGAAAAAGATATACCAAGAAATCTGTAACCAAAAGAAAGCTGGAGTAGCTATACTCTCATCAGACATAATAGATATTAAGGAAAAAAGGTGTTACTAGAGACAGAGAAGGACATTTTATAAAATAAAAGGATCAATTCATCAAAAATTATATATCAACTATAAACATATATGCACCTAACAATAAAGACTCAAAACACATGAAACTGAAACATATAAAATTGAAAGTAAAAATAGACGACAGATAAAAACAAATAACAAGAGGGGCGCCTGGGTGGCTCAGTGGGTTAAAGCCTCTGCCTTTGGCTCAGGTCATGATCCCAGGGTCCTGGCATCGAGCGCCGCATCAGGCTCCCTGCTTAGCAGAGAGCCTGCTTCTCTCTCTGCCTGCCGCTCTGCTTACTTGTGCTATCTACCTCTCTATCGAATAAATAAATAAAATCCTTAAAAAACAAAAACAAACCACAAGGAAACAAGACTATCACTATACACTAACTAGACTTGACATGCATCTACAGAATACTCCACTCAAAACAACAGAACACTTTCTTCTCAAGTGTACATGGAACATTCTCCAATACAGACCATATATTAGGCTATAATACCAAGTTTCAAAAATTTTAAGGGAATAAAATCATATAAATTATGTACTCCAAACACAATGGAATCAAATTGGAAAGCAGTTACAGAAGAAATATGGGAAACTAATATGTGGAAATTAAGCAACAAACTCCTAAATAACCAATAGATCAAAGAAATCATGCAGGAAAATTATAAAATCTGTTAAGGTCAAACAAAAGCACAATATGCCAAAATTTAAAATGAAGAGAAAGCAGTGTTTTAAAGGGAAATGTATAACTATATATACCTAAATTTAAAAAGATCTCAATTCAATAACCTAACCTTAGACCTTAAAAAGCAGAAGAGAAAACTAAACCCAAAACAGGCAGATGAAGAAAATAATAAAGATTACAGCTTAAGAGAATGAAACGGAGAACAGAAAATACAGATCAATAAAAGTTGATTCCTTGAAAGCGTCAATGAAATTTACAAACCTTCAGCTAGGCTGGCCAAGAAAAAAAAGACAAATTATTACAATCAAGAATGATAAAAGGATCAATACTACTGGTGTTATAATAAGAAATGAAAAGGATTACATGGGAACACTAGAACAACTGTATAGCAACAACTTAAATAACCCAGAAAAACGGACAAATTTCTAGAAAAAACTACTGAAACTGAATCAAGAAGAGGCAGAAAATCTAAACAGATCTATGCCAAATTAAAGAGATTAAGTAATGAAAAATCTTACCAAAAATAAAACAGGATTAGATGGATTCTCTGGTGCAATCTATCTTTAAACCAACGTTTAAAGAATTGACACCAATCCTTCTCAAACCTTCCCCAAAATAGAACAGGAAGGAACATTTCCTAATTCATTTTATGAAGTCACTATTACCTTCATACTGAAACCAAGACATCACAGGAAAACTACAGATAAATGTTCCTTTTGAATAAAATCATAAAAATCCCCTCTATTTCGTGTGTGCTCGCATACAAGTCTTTCTAAAGACCTACCATCTAGATCCTCTTTTCTTCTTGTCCCAATCTGAACTCATCATTTTTCAGAACTGCTGCACAGCCTGCCCTTCCTGGATCTCCCTTCACCATTATTTTAGGTATGTATTCTCTTTACTTCTCTACTATGCTAAATTCTATTTCCTGGAGAATTCCTCTTTTTTAGTTAACTCATCATTTGATAAAGTCCATGTCCTCTAGTAACTTCCTGAGATACAGTGCAGTTGGAGGAAATATTCCAACGACCTCTTATGTTTCATAATTTTAGCCTATTCCCACACTTGACAGCTTGGCAAGGTACAGAATTAGTAGTTTGGAAATACCTTTCCTTCAAGAGTTCTGAAGGCATTATTCCACTAACGATTCCTTTCCTTTGTTACTGATTCCTAATCTCCTTTATATGCTCTACATGGGAAAGCTGTTGGGATCTTCCTTTTATTTCTGGTGTCTGAAATTTCATTATGATGTACTTTGATATGTTGTTTTCAATCACTATGCTGATCATTCTGTAAAACCTTTCAATGTGAAAAACCCAAGTTTTTTGTTCAATTATTATTATTTTCCTCCACACATTTTCTTCCACCCTGTAATTCTTACCTTTCACATGTTGAATTGGCAAGTATGATCCTCTAATTTCCTTTTTACATCTCTTTTTGTCCTGCTTTCTGGAAGATTTCCTCAATTTTATCTTCCAACCTTCTACAAGAATTTAATATTCTAAACTTCTAACTCTTCTATTTAGTATCTCATATTCTTTATTTCCAATCCTCCCATTATTTCATATTCTAAATGTCTAAGAGCTTTTGTTTTCTGAGGGTTGCCTTATAGCAAGCTTCCTTTCTTGTTTCAAAGATACAATTATCTTACTTCCAAACATACTTCAGTAACTTTTTTTTTTTTTTTGAACTGCTGTTTCTATTGCCTTGTCTTTCATATTGGGGTTATTCTCAAATGTTTAATGATCCATAATGTCACATCTTAAAATGAAACATACAAAAGCTGTCTGGAAATTCTGTGTTAATGGGTAGGTGTCATTGCAGGATGATCAATCTGGGCCATTTCCCTGGGTGGATCCACAACTGTTACTATCTGGTGGTCTTTTTCCCTGATCATTAGTTTGCTATAATAGGATTAATTTTCCAATCTCACATCCGGGGTTATGAGCCTGACACCCAGTATTCTCAGAACTAATAGAGGAAAAGAGGCCGAGGATGATTCCTGATTCAACATATAGATTCTAAGTAATTCTGGTTTTTTTCAGTATGATACCTTTAACCCAAGCTGTGTGTAGAGTCCTCAAATACAGAAATTCTCCATTTGAGTATCAAAGAAACCTGAAGGTAAGAAACCCTTTCCTAGTACTACAAGTATTGTTTACTTGTTATTATATGCCTTGGGGCAATTCTTTCAAAGTACCTGAAGCCACCAATTTCAATCCCAGGGACTACAGTACCAATTTTAGGCGCCATTAATGGTAGAAATTTTGGTTTTCTCAGATCTACAAAATTAGTTACCACTTGCTGCTTTCAAGCTTCCAAAATTTTACTTCTGTGACTAGTTTTCCCGTTTTCTTTGTCCTTGACACCCAATGCCTTTTTAAGAAAACTGCTATTATAATTCTATTAGGGATTTGATAGCAAAGTAAAGTGTTTTAATGCATCATGTTTAAATGAATATTAATCTCATCTGTTTTTTCATGTCAGGTACTCATTGTTGTTAACCTCTAATTAGTATTAAATTTAAGCTTAATTCCCAGTCGGACACAGTTTTCATCATCCAAGTAGTTAACAATCATCTAGTTTTATTACTTTATCAGAAAACATTGGCCTATACAATTCAATTTCTCTAATTTAAAACCTCAAATTCTCTTTGAAGCCCAAGACACAATTTTTTTAAAAAGTCACAAGAATTTGAAAAGAATGTCTTTTCTCTATTTGGAATAAAGTTTGACATACATCTAGTAAATAAAACATGCTGCTACTCAAATCTTCATAGCCTTAATTTTTGTTTATTTTTCTATGAAATTCTGAGAGAGAAAGTTGCTCTTACTAATTTCTCTAAAGAAAGGCTACTTACACTATACATTTCAATGCTGTTTATCACACATTTCAAGCCTGACAGTGTTTAGTTGTTCTAACTTATTAAAAAGTTTTACCCTAGGTTTTTTTCCTTCGCTTGAATTGATGAACTTCTAAGTTTTCATATTTCTGCCATTCCTTTATTTTTAAGGTTTCTGTTATTATGTCTTAGATAAAACTCAAAACCACACACCAAGAATGTGTAATCCAGTATGTAAAGGCAGGGAGTGAGGAGGACTAATTCCTGTTATGGGAAGAAAAAGCTGTTGGAAGGGTATCAGGTAACCAAACTTGACAGGAAGTTGGTGAGTTAAGTCTTGGAAAATAAGATGAACCAGGAGGAAGTTAGACAAGGAATATCACACTAAAGGACACCTACGTAGGATGCCATTTGTATCACTCTAAATGGCACTGCCATCATTATGGCATTCAATGACCTAGGCACAAGATTTTTGGTTCCATCACAGTCACTGGAAATTATCTCTGTCTCCTCCACCTCTTTCCTGTATGAACTTTTCAATGGGATCCATGTGTATAGAATAGTCAATTTTGTTTTCTAGTCCTTCTCAAACTGCGGCCTCTCCTCATGCACATGGTGATTTTTCATTGCTTTTCAGCTTGTATAGACCCAAGGAGCACAAAAAGGTGGGGATGGATCTATTTCCAAGAAGTTTACAGGCAAACAGGGAAGAGGAAAAGAGGTCCAGGGAAGGACTTTCAGGGAATCTTCCTATTCCCATACCAATAGTTCATCAGGATAATCAGAGAGTAGACAGTTCGGCTGTCATCCCTTCTCACCTATACTATTTATACCAAAATGCCAAACTTCAGAGTGATGGATGAAATCTCTATTTCCAGTGACAGTAGGGAACAGCCTATTCTCTTTTGCTTTAACTGCTATCTCAACAGGTAACTTGGACACAGTCAAATGTACCTCCCTATTTTGCCATGTTGCCAGAAAGCTCTTTACTAACTGCAATTAACCCTTATATTAGCTGTGAGAATGGTTAAAATGTAAACTTGTTAAAGTTAAGTCTAATATACTATCTTATATTCCTAGACTCAACTTCCAAATTCTGTTCTATTTACTCTCTAAAAAGCACAGAAAACAATTTTTAACTGTACTACTTGTATAAATTTTTCATATTTTTCTAGTTCTTCTGTTTTAAAGGGCACCTGGTTAGGGCAGTCTGTTAAGCATCCAACTCTTGGTTTTGGATCACGTTGTGATCTCAGGGTCGTGGGAACGAGCCCCCCATCAGGCTCGGAGTTCATTGCAGAGTCTGCTTGAGACACTCCTTCTCTGCCCCTTCCCACAGCGTGCTCTCTCTGTCTCTCTCAAATAAATAATTCTTTTTTAAAAATTCTTGTTTTAAAAATAATCTTACTCACTCTAAGACATGGTACACATTCAAGAACTCTTAAAAACTCTAGTAAAGACAAACAACTTAGATCTTAAATATCAAAAAATACGATTGCTCCAAAGGAACTATAGGGAACTTCCCCCTCAATAAAAGCAGTGTGTTCTCAACTATCCTAAATTTTAAAATAAGCATTTTTAAAAACAAATTTAACACTGAAAGTCCAGACTACTAATTTTTATTATCTGTTTCCCCAACCCCCATACCAATGAAAATGTTTCTTAAACCATGGCTAAAATGTACGATTATAACTCAAAATACAACATTACAATTACAAGCTCTTACTATTCATCTCAAGTATTTTTTTAGTTCAAAGTACTAGCAATTCAGAAAATACCACGATAGTATAACTTTTTTACTTAGTTTTCAAATCAAACTTAAAAGCTTATCAGTTTTTTTTTAATAGAACAAGGCAGATGTATCCTAATTAGTGTTAATAATTTATTTGTAAATTGTGTCCAAGTAAATTTATTTTCAGTATCTGGAGATAATAAAACTGTTCCATTCTAATTTTAACTTTATATGCAAACTTAAGAGCCACACATTTCACCTGCCTGATTTTTAAACTACCCATCCTTACTCTTAAAATATCCTCCCTTCCACCCACCAAGATAATAACCTCTAACTGGCCTTCTTCACTTCAATCTTTTCTCTCAGTCATGTTATATCTGGCTGCTAATCTTTTTTTCCTTCATTTATTTCTGTTTAGTGGACTTAGTTGAATCCCTTATTTCTAATTTCTAATCCAAATTTCTTTAGATTCCTCCAGCTCAGGCCACAATCTTATCAAATTTATTCTTCATTACAATCATTTAAAATAGATTCTACTTTGAGTAAGGAAAACGCCTGCATTCCACAATTCCCATCTCTGTGCTTTTTAACATGCTTTCTCCCTAGTTGATACTCTCTTCCCTTTCCACAAATCTATTCATTCATACCACTTCTTCAAAACCTAGATTATGAAAACATTTTTGCCAAGAAGCTTAATTAGTCCAATCTTATCTGATACCACTCATTTTATTTTGTGTCAACTCAGTATTTCAAATGTTTCACTATTAAGTACTCCTCAAGTTGTGTCTTAGTTCATGAGCTCTTTGGAGGAGGAACCATATCCTTTGCTCTATTATTCCAGCATTCTTACCCCCAGCAAGATACTACGTGAATTCTACATATAACTAACCCAATGAAAACAAGCAAAGGTTGAAGACACAACCATACAAATAAGGTTTTTCTACATACAAAAAAATCCAATCTCCCAAAACGACATTCAAATACAATATCCATTTTTGTCAAAACAACATAAAAACACAGAACACACTCTTAAATGTGTTTTTTCTTCCCATAGAAGTTGGCTCTTAAGGTTGTTAATTAGTAACATTCTAATTGTTTTGTTTGTGGTTTTCTAAATCTTACCCAAAAGGTACTACATAAAGTCTTAATATTTTGTAGATAACAACCATATGTTTTCAAGGCCTAACCTAACCAATTTGCTTTAGCCTTCTATACTTCACAAATATAAAACCTATATAAGTTGATAGATGAGGTTTTATTTCTTCAAGACAACTATTAAAATTTTTAGAGCAAGAGTATAATTAAGCCAAGTTATGCATTTTAAAAAACCAAAACCTTATATTTTCATTCATAAATTCAAAAGCATTTACATTTCAAACGTTAATGAGGAAGTATTTTCAGGTCCACTTACGCACAATTTATAAAACATATCTATTCCTCAAAACTAAGCATACTAGAATATAAAGATACATATTTTCATTATTATATACTTTTTACAACTTTATTATAATACATATTTCAGAAATAAAAATCCTTCTCCCAAAAGCACCAATTGTTACACTAGTAAACAATCCTTCCCCTGCTCAATATTTATGAAACACAATGTTGTAACCATTTATTCATTTGAAAAATAAAACTGATTCAAGCACTAGAAGTAAAAATCATGATCAGTAATTCCATTTCAGTTCTCATTTTATAAAGTGTACCTCATCGATTTTAACCATTCAAATTTTTGTGCAGCTGTCCTTAAGGTAGTATTTTAGTTCTTTACACATAAATGTCAAAATCTTTCAGACTGAGAATGGATAATAACTGAGCTGTAAACAGAAGTATACCAATTTATTCTTATCCCTACAACCACAATCAGAAATACTGAAATACCTTACTAAGTAACCTGCAATGCTTGAAAGCTAACTCACATAATGCTTAGAAACTACTATTAAAGAGGTTCCAAAAGGCCTTCTATATAAGGAAGCAAACCAAGACCAAGACCTCCTCTACCTACTTCTTGGCTATATGCCTAGAGGACACTGTAATGAAAATAAGCCAGATAACTATGTTACCTGAAGAAGCAACTCAAATCTCTGCATTCTAAACAAATTTTCTCATCATAAAACTTCTAAAGGCTCAATATTAATGAAAACTAAGAAATACCTCTTGGATTTTGACATACCCCACACTGGGGGAAAATAAAAAACCAAAACACCAGAAGAGCCATGGAACCAATTACTTACCATCTCATTACCTCCAAATTCACTTAATGCTAAACAAGGATAGAAAAGAGATTCAAGCCATCAATTCTCACTACCCTTGAAAAGGAGGACAAACATGCCATAAACAAGTTCAAAAATAAGCCAAACTTATTCATGGTGATAGAGACCAAAATCGTCGTTACTTCTGGAGGGGGAATTAATAGGAGGGGGCACAAGGCACCTTTCTCAGTGTTCTGAATATGGATCTGAGTAGAACTTACGTGTACTTATATGTAAAATTTCACTGAACTGTATTCTTAAGATTTGTGCACTTCACTGTATTTAAACTATATCTAAATAAAATATATAGGGGTGCCTGGGTGGCTTAGTTGATTAAGCATCTGACTCTTGATTTCAGCTCGTCATGATCTTGGAGTCCTCAGTTGGAGCCCCATTTTGGGCTCTGTACTCAACAAGGAGTCTGCTTGAGATTCTCAACCTCTCCCTCTGCTCCCTCTCAAATAACTTAATACATCTTTAAAAATAAATAAAACATTTAAAAATAACTTACCAATAATGGTCAAATCTAAAAACCTTTTCTCAAATCTCATCCATCTTCATCATTCTCCATCATATTGCTAATATGAGATCACCAATATACCCTAAGCACAACTCTTGCCCCTTAGGAGACCTATGAGGCTTTGTTAGTATTCTTCCATCATTTTTCTTGCTCTGCCTCGTATTAATTCACTTAAATATTAATTCAATATTCACTAAATGCTCATGTGTACAAGACATGATTAAGCACCCTCTAACACATATTTCACACATATATATCCCCCATATAAAACAAATTCCCTAGATTCAAGCCACTCTATTACCTGATTTCAAATTATATCTCCTATTTTAATTCCCATCACTACAGATTTGTCTTCCAGCATACTCTTTTCTTAGCTATTCTTTAAGGCTCAGTTCAATTTCTACTTTATCCTTTCTCCGTATTTGTACAGAACTTACTATCATTTCCCCATCCTTATATAGAACTTACCACCTATATCTGCAATGTCCAATATGAAAGCCATGTCACTACTAAGTACCTGAGGTTTAGCTAATCTGAATTGAGATGTGCTTTAAGTGTGGAACACACACTTTTGATTTTGAAGACTTGGCATGGGAAAAAAAAAAGAATGCAAAATAACCCAATTGTATTTATATATTAAAAAATATATATTATTTTTTATATGGGTTATGGGTTAAATATTAAAAATATGGGTTAAATAAACACATTAATAAAATTAATTTTACCTATTTCTTTTTATTTAACAAAGCTATAGAAAATTTTAAATCACATTTGTGACTCAACATATTTCTATCGGGGAGTGTTGCCCTATACAATCTATTTATAAAACGCCCACAACTTTTTTTTAATACATGTCACCCACCCAATGAGAGTATAAGAATTCAGTATTTTTTCCCTTTTATAGTGATTTTTTAAAAAGTTTTATTTATTTCACACAGAGAAGGACATAAGAAAGGGAACACAAGCAGGGGGAGAGGGAGAGGGAGAAGCAGGCTCCCAGCTGAGCAAGGAGCCCAATGCGGGGCTCTAGCCCAATACCTTGGGATCATAACCTGAGCTGAAGACAGACGTTTAATGATTGAGCCACCCAGGCGCCCTATAGTGATTATTAGGAATTACAGATAGTAACTAAATAGAATTAAGTGCCTGTTTAATTTTAATATAATTTTAAAAATTATAAAAAAATTTTTTATAAAATATAATTTTATATTTTTTAAAATTTTAAAAATATAACAAGGAAGCTTATGGCATTTCAAAATATAAAATTATTTAAAAAGTTGTTCTCTGATGGCTATAAATTGAAAATTCATCTACATTTTATGTATCTCCAATTTTGAGTTAAATGTCTCATCAGATAGTATTATTAAACCTGTGGCTTTTCTAATACCAGAAAGTATTAGTTCTGATGAACCTACATTATTTTTCTTCTTAGTCACTCAGTAAAGAAAAAGGCAGCTTCTACTTTGACCATTATCACTGTACCAATATCCAGTAGCCAAGACAAAGAGCCTTTATATGGTAGTATGAATAAACAATGTGGGCAATAAGATACTGCTTGAAGTAAGGGTAGGCTGAAAAATGCTTTTATAATGTTTTATAAGTAGGAAATAAAACTTACAAATTGTAATAAAAGTATTGTTAAAGGATAGATAGAAAGGAGAGGAAGGCGGAATAGAATTTTTCTATAGAAGCAAGCTATGCCTATGTTCAAAGTTGGCTGCTGGACTATTTACTATCTATGTGACATGAGTATGAGTTTGTTTCCTTGAATATAAAATGAGAATATATATAGGTATCAAGCATCATTATAAGGAATACATAGATGTTTAATTAATGTCAGTCTCATATCCCTTTCCTTTAATATTAATGACTACATAAAGGTAAAAAGATTATGGGTAACATTTTCCCCCTTCATTTTCCAAATTGCTGAAAGTATTTTTAAGCACATATGAAATGATTCGGGCTCGATCCCAGGACCCTGGGACCATGACCCGAGCCGAAGGCAGAGGCTTAACCCACTGAGCCACCCAGGCGCCCCTCTCATGGTCAAAAAAAAAATTTTTTTTAAAGATTTATTTATTTGAAGACGGAGATCACAAGTAGGCAGAGAGGCAGGCAGAGAGAGAGGAGGAAGCAGGCTCCCTGCTGAGCAGAGAGCCCGATGCGGGGCTCGATCCCAGGACCCCGGGATCATGACCTGAGCCGAAGGCAGAGGCTTAACCCACTGAGCCACCCAGGCGCCCCTCATGGTCAAAATTTTAAAGGAGAGTGAAGAAATTTAGGATGTTTTAACAAAGATAAACCAACACATTGGTACTAAATGAGTACTAAATGTACTCATTCTCAAGTGCCTTTATTCATCAGCTGACAGTAACAAAAGCGAATATGTTCCTGAAATACTGAACCTGTTTAATAGCTTTGGTTGCTAGAACTGGAGAAGGCAAACTTTGGTGCCTGCCTCTGACTTCCTTACAACCTTACCTTTATAGACATGGGTCTAAAAAAGGAAAAGCAGCAAAAGTATACAATTCCAAATCACGTGCAGATGAAAATATCAAGTTACTATAAAAAATATTAAACAATGGTAACAGTAATAACTATTATAAAAGGTAACATTTGTGTATTCATTGCATACCAGAAAGCTAAGGACTTTATGAGAATTATGCTATGTAAACCTTAAGTTTCTATGAAGATGATATTACTGTTAAATCCTCTTGCTTAGTGCTCACACAGCTAGATTTCTTTTTAAGTCCTCTCTATGCCCAATGTAGGGAGGGGGCCTGAACTCACAACCTGACTCAAGATTCACATGCTCCACTGACTGAGCCAGCCAGGCATGCCCACACAGCTAGATTTACTTAAGGCCTACACTTTTAAACCTTATCTCATCCTGCCTCTTTATTCATATACAATTATAGATGCAACTATGATTTCCTGTGTGTGTATGTGTATATATACACGCTTGTGTGTGTGTGTGTGAGCGTGTGTATGTATTATTCAGTAAATCAACAGTAAGCAGTAGGAAATTAATTCCCACTTTGGCAAGGTTTTATCCACCTTCACAAACCATTCAACAATTGGCAATCATTCCCTCCCCAATAAATGCTGTTTTGAAAATACCAGTTACATTTAACATCTTTCTCAAGAAACTGATGAAGATGATTTGCATTAAGCTTTCCAGTAAAAGGATAAATACCATGAAAGAAAAGGATAAAAATGTTAATCTTTTATAAAAGTTAGATAAAAAACTGATATAATACAGATATCTATGCTTTGTAAAGTATTTTAATCCTAACATTTTATTAGGATTTAATTTAATTTATTTATTTAAAGATTTTATTCATTTACTTGACAGAGAGAGCTCACAAATAGGCAGAGAGGCAGGCAGAGAGAGAGGGGGAAGCAGGCCCTCCGCTGAGCAGAGAGCCCGGTTCAGGACTCGATCCCAGGACCCCGGGATCATGACCTGAGCCGAAGGCAGAGGCTTAACCCACTGAGCCACCCAGGTGCCCTAGGATTTTATTTTAAATTACCCATTTGGTTTCTAACATATTTACATTCCTAGACTTTTTACAAAGTCTTTTTTTTTTTTTAAAGATTTTATTTATTTATTTGACAGAGATCACAAGTAGGCAGAGAGGTAGGCAAAGAGAGACAAGGAAGGGAAGCAGGTTCCCTGCTGAGCAGAGAACCCCGGTGGGCTCGATCCCAAGACCCTGGGATCATGACCTGAGCTGAAGGCAGAGGCTTTAACCCACTGAGCCACCCAGGCACCCCTTTACAAAGTCTTTTAAAAATGTTTAAAGGCTAGGGATGCCTGGGTGGCTCAGTGGGTTAAGCTGCTGCCTTCGGCTCGGGTCATGATCCCAGGGTCCTGGGATCAAGTCCCGCATCGGGCTCTCTGCTCAGCAGGGAGCCTGCTTCTCCCCTCCCCTCTCTGCCTGCCTCTCCACCTACTTGTGTAATCTCTGTCTGTCAAATAAATAAATAAAATCTTTAAAAAAAAAAAAACAAACTTTTAAAGGCTATATATTCAACTTCAATGAATGATACACATACTAAAAGGCTTATTACCTAAACATTGTATTTATCACTCTAACCAACTTCAACTGTACTACAATCTAGACTAGTAGAATTAAATTGCAAGGAACAAATGACTCATCTATACTTTTTACAAAGTTACTCACAAGATCACAGTTTGAAGAATCCCAAATGAAATGGGAAGGCTATAGTTTGCAAACAGAAGAGGTAAAGCAAACATTGGTAGAGGGAGAATATAAAGGTAGTATCTTAGAAACACTAATCTTAATCCAGCCTCACTTTCCTCCATTTGGAAGTGTGCACTGCTGCTTCTGTCCTGGCATGCTTCTTTTCTTCTCCCTGAAATCCTCTGCTTTTCTCCTCCTGGAAAGTTATCTCACAGGACTTTCTGTTTTCCATGCTAACATCTCTCAATTGTCAAAGGATGTCCTATCTTGAATTTAAAAGAACAAAAACATAGTAACTCCTCATAATTACATAAGAGTTCCTAGTAAATTCAAAGAGGATAGTAACTCCACAATTCAAATTTGGCAGATTTTAGAAAAAACTTAACAGTAGAGCAACTAAGACCCTAAAGATGAGAAAATACCTTTTTCATAGAGACCCCCATCTTCCTGAAGAAAGACTATGAACTGACTTTGCTGTTCTACCTTCTAGGTCTCCAATGATCTTTGTATTTGTTTTAAGAGAAGAACAGAAATACTTCAGCCAACCAGCAGGGTGAGCTAGTGGTAGAATCAGATTGATGATTGTCAATTTTCTGAAAATTCAAAGATGTAAATGGTTTATAATATTAAAAGCAATGATTTCCCTCTAATAAACCTGAATTAAAAGATAATACTTCTAGAACTGCTTTAGTCATTGCTACATCTCAAAACTTTGTAAACATTTACAAATTCCATCTACAAATAGTCTCTATAGGGATTAATGATATTAATATAAAAAGTTACAACTCATCTGAATACCTATCCAAAATATCATAGTAGCTATCCTTTGTTCTCATGTTTTACTGTATAGTATTATCAATTAAAAAGTTAAAAACACTTTTTTAAAAAGAATGTTCTAAAAATCAGGAATTGTTAATTCATCATACCTATTTCAGAATTCAGTGCAAACCTCTGACTTAAGATTGCCTCAAAAGCAATCATGAGAAAAGTATTCCTACAAGAATAAGATCCATTATTTTCCTTTGGAATCATACCCTGAGAAGAATCTAAGTAAGTAACCCTAACACTAACTGTGTATCTCTGACAAACCTGACCTTTTCTATCAATTTCTCTAAATTGCAGGTATCCCCACCACTTCCAGTGACTGTCCTTGACTCTCTTTTCTTGTCCTGCTACCCAATACAGTCTCAATTCAACCACACCAAAACTCTCCCTCTTACAACTTGAGTAACAAACTAAAACTGCAAAATGTTTAAGGTTTGCAGGTAACAGACTCACTCTGTAATTACAAATCATCTGAGAGTAATCATAATTATCATAAGACTAAAATGCAAGTAAATCCACTCACAAGGTGTTGAAAATAAAGGAATAGCTTACCAACTTTCTTCAAAAATCAGTAATTTAAACGCACTTTAAATAACGCATTAAAGCTTTAAAACCTCAATACAATTTAACAAGTTTTTGTTATATTTGATAAAGAAATTAAAGAACTGTGATATCCTACCATAAATGATTTTGCTACTTGTTGAATTTCCTAATAGATCTTACAAATCTATTCAGTGGTTTTAACAAGTTGTTTTCAACAAGAGCCAATCTAAGTGGCACATCCATTTACCCCCCAAAAAAGCTATTACAAAATGAAGGCGCTACATCATTGTTTTTGGCATCTCATTTCTTATGTAATAACTGGTAGTAATGGCAGTTATTTCAAACTTTCCAATAAGTTCATCAAGCTGTTTGTTTATTAAATTTTGGGGGTCAAGACTGCTTTTTGAAAAACTAGAAATTCAAAAGCAACATTGCTCCAAAATTAACCTGAAATGTCTGTATTTGATATCTGGAATTATTTCACTGGAAGTCACCTTAAAAACTACATCACCATATCATGTTAAATAACAGTTTTTTACTTACTGTCACAGAAGTTCTCATTAAAATAATAATATAGAACAGATACTTGCAAACATACTCTCGTTTCATTTTTCAACCATTAGTTACAGAGAGTCACCTTCTCATCCCAGCAATGTGACCAACGAAAAGAGCAATGGAGTAGAAGTTGAAAAGACAATTTTCCGTTATGCACTAACATAATCATATCTGGCCCTCAATATATCATGAAACAGTGGGTATAACTAGCTGTTCCCTGAGATTCCTTCTACTCTAACACCGCATGACTCAATAATACATTTTGCCAATGTTAATGTAACTTCTATTCATTAATACAGTAAGATTGTTCTTTTAGAAGAAAAGCTAAAAGGGGAAAAATATATATATCTGAAAGAAGCAAGGAAAATTAAAGTTTTAAGTTACATTAAAAAATTCAAATTTTAATTTGAACAGATCTAAAGTTAACGATGTCAATGTGTTTCTCCCTCCGATCACATTACTCTGTTAATGTGACCCAGACAAAACAAAACATTAGTTGTCTCCAAGTTCTGTATTTAAAATCCCAGTTAACACAATATACAAAGTATGATGCAGCCATAAGTGCAGCATAAGGTTATGTTAGAATTCTAAAATTTAAACTGCCATGATTTTAACAGCAATATACTTATCACTGCACCAAGAGTGGTCAAGCCTTCATGTTTCACCAATTAAAATGTCTAAACTAAATTATAACTTCCTCATAAAAACTAATTTTTTTCTCACCAAAGCTACCAAAGAAGGATTACTGCCATCAAGTTCCCTGGATACTTACACAGGACACTGAAGGCAAAGAGCAGGTTTCCTTTGAGTAACTTGAGTTGTCTATTTTTTGAAATGCTGTCCTTCTTCTTGGACCAAAGAAATGTAACTAAACTACAGCAGAGAAGCAATATACTATTAAGGCAAATCTAATCTATCATCCAGATGCAACAAGACTGGCATTAGTCGGAAATGGCCTGAAGAGATGATGGTGTTTTGGTATTTCTGTTGTAATTATTGACTTGTATACAAAACAGGACCATCATTTAGGCCCTCATTGTGTTTACCCCCTTGTTGAGTACTTCTTAATGACCACACAAAATCTGAAGTCTAGACATGAAAGTTTTATAAAAACTAAATTTATGTCAGTATTACTCAGACAGTTCAAGAAAAGTTTTCACTAATGTTGCTAAACCATGGATGAATCCCAACACGAGAGTCGTCTGTGGAAGTCTGGTAACAAGAAACCTTTAGCTCCACCACCTAAGTTTCCAATCACTGAGAAGGGTCTGGGACAACTCATCTTCAGGTTCACGGGAGAAGTGGAGCACACCTGCTTTCCTCTGGCAGAGATTAAGCTCCCAGGGACACAAAGGCCAGGGAATCAGACCTGGAGAAGCAAAAAGCTTTAGCTGGACACCCACCAAGCCCCTGGCAACCCAAACACTTTGGGCAATTTACCTCTTGCTGTTAGTTCCCAGGCACCTAGCGGCATAAGATCTTGCAGAACAGGGGGAGGGGACGGCTATGCGGTCCCGGTCCCACGTTAGGGGAGGGGTGTGTACAGTTAATGCCAGAACTGGCGCTTCTGGCCAAAACCGAGCAGCCCCGGAGAGGGGTTGGTGACTGCTCTTGGACCGCCCCGTTACTCAGTGCTTTGCAATGGCGACCGCCAGGCTCCCCAAGCCGCCTGATCTCGGCCCCTTCCCCCTACTGCTCACTGGCTGCTCGGCTTCATGTGACTAAACAAAACCCCCAAGTCTAGTGCCCAGCTCAGCCCCTTTGTGTCCGCTACCGGATTCTCCGACGCCGCCGTGGAAAGGTCCCCACCCCCACCCCCTCTCCGCCGAGTCCCGCCCCGCGGCGGCGGCCGCCGCTCACCTCAGGCTCCGCCGCCCCCCGCGGCCGCCGCGGCCGCCGCCTCCCCGAACCCGGGGCCCGGGCTCCTTGTGTAGCACCAACTCCGCCTCCTCGGCCGCCGCCGCCATCTTAGCCTGTGCGGCAAAACGCGTCCTTTTGGATGGTTGGGACCCAGCCTAGGGCGTAGCTCCCCGGGCCCGAGCGCCGAAGGTCGGGTCCCCCAAGTTCTTCCGCCACCCTCAATCCCGCCGCCGCCACAGCCCAGAGGCCCGAAACCCACTCGAGTCCCGGAGAATCCGACCAAATAGCCCCTGAAACTCACAGTTTGGTGCCGTGTGCGTCAAACCGGGGCGACGTTGGGAGCGCGCGGCGTCCCCGCGTCACACGCCGTTCTGTACGCTACTCGGCTCCAACGGCCCCCCTCCGCTCCCCGCTTTTCGCCTCCGGCCCCGGTTCCCACGGCGCAGGCGCGCTGCTTTCCCGCCTCTACCGAGCTGCGGGCCGCGGGGGCGGCCAGCGAGGAGCTCTTGGGCGGCTTTGCTCTGATGGAACGCCTGGGCCAATTAGGTAAACGGGGGCAGCAGAAACAGTGCACCACTGTTCTCGGGTGCCAGAAACCAAACAAGGTCACCTCCCCCAGCGCTGACCTAATCACTCTCAAGGAGGTTCCCGCCCCAAAGTAGGCACGCTCCAAATATGGTGGTGCCCAAACTCTGCAAGACCCAAGCACTTAGGCAAGCCTAGGCCCTTTAAGGTGGAACAGGCCCATATTTGATTTCCATAATCACTAGCGTGCCAGAATTCCTTTTCTTTTCCTACTGTTGATGAAAACAGCTAAGGAACTCAAGATCGCCAGTCACAACTGTAATGGCAGAGAAAGGTTTGGATCCTAACCAATTGTTGGGAGATGCTTGATGGCCAGGCAAAGCATCAAATGTGGCAACTCAGTTACAGAGCAGCCTACCCTAAAAGGTGCCCAGGGTTTGGCCCTATTTGATTCTTTCAGATTTCAAGTGCAGGGAAGATATTTTCTCCCTGCGTTACTCAGTATGCCAGGAGTCTCCAAATTAAGGTTATATAAGAAGTAATTGAGATACCGGTTAACCCTTCAATGAATCAGTAGTTCCCAAGAGAGTTCTGGAAAGCTTCCTTTTTAACGAGCATCCACTCCAAGAGACTGAGAGCAGAGTTTCACACACTATACTTTGAGAAACACTGACCTAGGCTGTTCTCTTTGCTTTTGAACTGAGCAAACAAGAAGTTGCTAATATGTTTGACATGAACCAAAAGTTCCCAAGGAATCTAAAAGTCCTGTCTTAATAAATTCTTCAGATTTTCTGAATCTCTGTTTTCAATTTAAAAGGAAAACAAGTTTCATTAGTTTAGCAATTATCATAAACTGTGCTCCTCCAAACCCTCAAGATGTTACTGATACTCAGAGAAACACAGTACAATTGCGCTTATTTGACAAGAATGAGGAACATTCTCTTTCCTGTACTATAGTGACTATCAACAGCAGCAAACACAGATCCCTGAAAACAGATATTTATACTTGCTGCATTAGTTAATAATAATAGATAACACTTTTTTTTAATAGCTGACACTTGAGCTCTCACTAGGTACTAAATATTGTTCTAACTCAGTGAATTTCATTACAACCTAATAAGACATAGGGAGCTCAGGTAATTTTCTCAAAATCACACAGCTCTTTAAACTCTTTAAAATGTGAATTTTCCTTCCTTATTTACATAAATGGGTAAATAATAAAATATAAATGTGTATATTTTTCAGCCAATTGAGGGGGGATCCCTTTGGGTCATCTCATCTGCAGAATCATTAAAATTGGAACTTCTCCATTTACTACTGGACTGTATTACAATTGATAAAAATACTTTGTACTGTGAAAATTCTCCCAACATTGGGTCACTACAAAAGCAACTACCAGGGGCGCCTGGGTGGCTCAGTGGGGTAAAGCCTCTGCCTTCGGCTCAAGTCACGATCTCAGGGTCCTGGGATCGAGCTCCGCATCAGGCTCTCTGCTCAGCAGGGAGCCTGCTTCCCTTCCATCTCTCTCTGCCTGCCTCTCTGCCTACTTGTGATCTCTCTCTCTGTCAAATAAATAAATAAATAAATAAATCTTTAAAAAAAAAAA
>ML106401.1:772435-910991 GCA_003697995.1 Taxidea taxus jeffersonii
AAAAAAAAAAAGCAACTACCAAAAAACACAAAACATGAACAAAAAAACTCAACCTCTGTTGTAAATGTACACTACTGACTGACCGAGATGTGCAGACAGATCCTATTATAAGCAAATAGAACCACTTAGAACTCAACCATGATCCAGAACTTGTCTTACTAATGAAGCTGTTTGTGCTAGAATCCACCAACTAAAATGTGGTACTATAGATATAGTAGTACAAGTAATAGTAGTAATTACAAAGTAAAAGAAGTAATAGTTAATGAAACTACAAACAAAATAGATACCAAAAAACTTGATAAGGGTAGAAAGCTTGAAAAAGGTAATACAAAAAGAAAAAAAAGTAGGTAACTGGAAAAATCCAAGGCCCAGTTATGCGGTACAATGCCAAAATATTTAAAGACATTAAAAGGAAATGGTAGTTGAGAATAAATATCAAGATGTGGAAAACAGTTTGACCCTGGCAGAAAATTCACAGAACACAACTACACACTGTAATAAATTAATGCTCTGATAAATACATCTGGTTAAGAATCTTTTAAAAGAAAGAAAGAGAGGGGTACCTGGGTGGCTCAGTTGTTACGCGTCTGCCTTCGGCTCAGGTCATGATCCCAAGGTCCTGGGTTCCAGCCCCATATAAGGCTCCCTGCCCAGCAGAAGCCTGCTTCTCCCTCTCCCACTCCCCCTGCTTAGGTTCCCTCTCTTGCTGTCTCTCTCTCTTTTTCTGTCAAATAATTAAATAATCAAAAAAAGAAGAGAAAGAAGAAGGAAGAAGGAGAGAAGAAAATTATTCCAGTGAATGGAATTACCCAGTAAAAGATATAAAGTAAACTGTGGTCTCAAATGACTTAAAAAGAAAAAACAGTTTGATTTTGGATAAAGCAGATAACTCTTCACATTCTAATATTTTTGAATTCCAAGCAATAAGAAAAAATGAAACCTGATTAATCCACTATCCTAGTAATAAAGTCAAGTTTTGGATTTATCTTAGGGCCTGGCTAGTTCTAGACCCACCTCTGAATACCAGGCCTATAAGGCAGTCCCATTTGTGGAATTGCAAATATTATGTTTGTCAGCTGAGGTGGGAGGTAAGAGGATGTTTGGCATTGGAAAAGATGAAGCAAATAGAAATCAAGTCTTATATTTATCTTTGTCTCACATTAACTCCAGCACAGAGCCTTATATATATCAGGTATGCAATAAACAGTTTTGTTCAATTCAACAAATATTCACTGATTGTTTATGCAAAGTGCTGTACTAGGTACCATGGCAAAAAGAAGAATAAGTCAGTTTGTTGTACATATTTAATAAATCATAGTTGAATGCATGAGAGCTTTTACAGTCCAATAAAAGAACTAGCAAAAACTATCATCAACTCTCAATTTACCACGGAATAGGGAAGATGAGGAAATAGATAATAAAGATTTCAAAATCATGATTAAAACAAAACCTCATAAGGGGTGCCTGGGTGGCTCAGTCAGTTAAGTATCTGGCTCTTGATCTTGGGGTCCTGAGTTCAAGCCCTGCTTTGAGCTCTTTGCTGGATGTGGAGCCCACTTAAAAAAAAAAAAAGTTTTAAAAAACAAAACCTTGTAAAACACAGTACAAAATAGGTTAAATACATATCTATTAATATTTAGTAAGAATTATATTTAATATTTAGGAACACATTCCTTACTTAACAGCATATCAGAAATAGACCATGAGAGTCCATGAGACTATATAAGTTTGTTCATAGAACACATGTAGAGAAAGAAAATAGTGGGCTATGGAAACAAGTAAATATTTAAGGAATAAATGGAGAAGTCTACAAAAACAAGAAATGAAGGGACAGAGGTAAAAAAGGATATTCAGGCATGAAAGTAACCCCACAGAAGCCAAGGAAGTATTGGTAACAGCTGACTACTATAACAAGTAACCTCAATGGCTTCACATATTCAAGTTTCATTCTTACTTAGGTCACCCTCCACTGCAGGCAATGGGAAGGAAAAAGGAGGCCCCAAAGCACTGAAGGTCCTTCCACCATTTGACTATGCCATCTCCTAAGATTTTAGAGTCTTCTATGAGAAGACTCTTCTGCAAAGAAATGGAGAGTACACATGGAGAAACGAGTGCAGTAAGTTAAAGTGGCCAAGCCCAGAAGTGGCACAAATCACTTCTCACTTTCCACTAGTCAGCATTTAGTCACATGGTCCCACTTAACGGCAGGCGGAGCCTAGGAAATGTAGTTAGGCAGTGTGCCCTGGAGGAAAAGGAAATGGGACTGGTGAACACAAAGCAGGGGCTCTGCACATCCTGAGTAAATGTAGCAAAGAGGTTATGAAAGATAAGTGGTGTCCACTGGGTATACAAGATCATTGGTGACCTTGGTAAGAGTAAGGTCAGTGGAGTGACTCAGTCCACAGCAGTGGGTTCAGGAGTGAATGAAAAGGAAAGAAGAGGAAAGAGCAACTGAGCCAGTGGACACACAAAGTTGAGAGACCAATCTCAGGCTCTAGGTAAATGCCACTGCTCAAGGATTCTTGGCAACTAACCATCCAGTCTTCTCTTGGTTAGAAGAAAGCCCTCACTAGGCCTTCATCAAATTTCTACACACATTAAATTTGAGAAATGCCTTTACTGTTTATTTTTTCCACAGTGAAAGATTCCAGATGTTCTGGGATATTTGGTTGAGATCCATCCAAGGAAAAAGGGCATCTGTAATTTCAGCCATCCCATATGCTTTACTATAGAAAATGAACATAAAATAGTAAGCCAATATTTTCCAGTATATGTATTGATTTCCTCTGTAATCAATAATTAGGAGTTATAACTGTACAAATGTGTTCCTTTTACTACATTCTAATAATTAGAAATTAGACTTTGATATCTCTAGTTTAATTGTAAATAAAAGTAAATATCTTCAAAATGAAACTTAAATTTTTCTCTATCATCTACTTAAATTTTCTAAATACGTTGAGGAAGGAAAAGAACAGTAGTTATAACTTTTAAAAAATAGATTTAGGAAACATTTAGTATGAAATAAAAATAGAGTCCTAAAATATGATATAATAATGTCACCATTATTTTTCTTATCCATTTCTCTTTTTGTTCCAGAACACTAAATTTTTTCTTACAAACTCTGTCAGATTCATTCCTGATTGTCATACTTCACCCTTAACATAGAATGGCTTTGGTCTCCAGGTAGCTGATGAATTTAATTCTTTTCTACCTAGACCTGAATGGTACACTGAAAATATGGAGTCATTCTCTTCTTTAACATTCACATGGTGCCTACAATATTTCAGACATTGTACTGGGCCTCTTGGAAGATGCGAAGGTAAATAGAACACACTTGACTCTCAAATGTCTTATGGTCAAGTAGATCAAAACTCACATGCTCAAAGTGCTGTTTGCATTTTAAAGTTGACAAAGAAAGAGGTCAGCTCATTGTTCTATTAGTGCCTCATGTGGTAGTGATAATGCCAATAAGTCATTTTCCTCTAGGGTTTGGCTCTTAGCTTTGCAGGTTGAGAATCAATTAGGCCAGAATTGATCAAGTTCAAAAGCATGAAATATGTAAGAGACAACTGTATAAATCACATATTAATATATTAATTTACAGAAAAAGTTTTGACTGCCAACCATAATAGAATACTCAGATGGATTGATCAACACATTCCCTCCCCTGTAGAGAAGGGTGCCAGGAACGCCAAATTACTTGCTCAATGAGCATGGAATGATATGAAAATGATCTTAACAGATGGTGTCATGAAACTTTGATAGCAAACTGCACCTGCCATGAAGATGTACCTGTCAAGGGAACTTAAACTCTTAGTCTGTTCTCACCAGGAAAATAACTCTTATTTTCCTTAAAGATATAACAATATATTAAAACAAAAGAAAAAAGAGATGGAGCGGTTCTTGGGTGGCTCAGTCAGTGGAACACACAAGTCTCGATCTTGGGATTGTGAGTTCAAGCCCCACGTTGAGTGTAGAGATTACTTAAAAATAAAATCTTCAAAAAAGAAAAAGATGAGGTATTTTTGTGATTGAAATTTCATCAGTTCTATAATGCTTTCTCTTAAATATTCTAACATCTCTGAAATCAAGATGTGTTATACAATCTTGTTTGTAATTGGCTTTTTTTCTTTTTCAGAGGTTCATAAAATAATGTCATGATCTTTCATTCAGCAATGCCTTAGAATAACTGACATTTTTAGAAACTCTTCCAATTCTGTTTTAAGTTAACTTTCATCTACTTAGTTTCCCTAACATATCATTACTTATTGCTTAAGTTCAAAAACTATGTCAAGCTTTTGTCTTCTCAATTCATATTTGATCAGATGGTTATAAATGAGCTTTATTCCCAAAAGATATAGAATATTAGAGAATAGTTCATACATAAGTACTTTCTTTGCTACTAAAGTAAACCAGAAATAACCTTCAGGGGTTTTGTTACCACTGTTTACTGCAGGACTCTTATGACCCCTGGAAATTTCCTTAAGGCATTCTCATGTACTCAAGAACAGGTCTGACCAACTATCCCATTATTTCCCTGTATGACAATCTATCTTCAGTGGCTACAGTGAGTCTTCCACTGGAAATGACTGCCTCTCACATGGCACCACCATTTTCCACCAGGCACCTCTATAGTCATAGCTGACTATCTAGAATACATGTGTTACTAAGACAGCGCTGGGATCCTTAGTCTAAGCTTCCATTTCTATGGACTATTTTTAAAATATTTCTCTCATATGTTAGTCCTTTTACTAGTCAGTCACTGCAGAGACTGTAGTGAAAAATCCCCAGGCTCATTCTGTACAGCTCTGGATTTTGTGTGCTTCACCGAGACACTCAGCTGTACAGTGAATGGAGGCTAAAATCCGGCCTGTTTTCCATTCACCAAATCATGCCCTTAGCTCAGGGCTGAATCTTTCCGCAGGGAAGGATGCCATTTTTCTTCCCACAAAAGTGCCTTCCCTTGTGAAGCCACCCTTGCACCTTTGGACCTACATTGCCTGTTTTTAATTCTTCGGCACAGAGCATCATCCTCTGCCCAGAGAGTCCTTGTTCCTACTTCACACAAAGGGAACTGATAGGTTACTTGATCCTGAATACTCAGTCCCGGCTCTCAAGGAGCTTCCTGTCTAATGGAGGGAGATAAAGAAAAAAATACCATTGTGGTATGTGCAATAAATAGAGGAGACAGAACTAAGCAGCCAGCAGAGGCTTGAAACACCAAGGAGGAGGCCTACACTTGTCTGGGGGATCAGAGAAGGCTCTGCTGCCTAGAACCATCTTTCCACTCCCTCACCTGGTCTAACTCCTACTCACCCTTCAAGTTTCAGTTGAATATCCCAGTCTCAGAGAGGCTTTGCCCCATCTTCCTCACCCCACCTACATAGCAATCTTTGTTTTCCCTTTGTTACACTTGTCTTCTCCCTACAGTAAACCCTACGGTGACAGACAAATAGGGCCCCAAAATTCAGTTTCACTAATTAGAAGGTCATATTATTGTGAGATTAATGGAATGACTGGAGTGAGACTACATGGTTTGCGGGCTAGATAGAGTTCCAGAGGTCTGGCTGTATGATTAAAATCCATTCTACTCTAGCTAGAGTTTGGACCAATCTGCTAGTAATTGACTTCTCTAGCTTAAATAGACTTCTCTAGCTTAAATAGGAATGATTCTACGCCCTATGACTAGCTAGGAATTCCAGAATCCCCGCGCTGATTCCAAGAATCTCTCAGTTACCTGGCACCCATTTCACTTGCCTAATCCAGGAAGACTGGGTTGGGAGAATATTGGGAATGCAGAATCCTAATTCCTCCATTTCACCTTGTCTCTCTCCATCCCAATTTAAGAAATTTAATCCACCTCATTTGAAATTGGGAACTGGGCAGAGGACAGGACTAATGGCCAGATGTGTTATACCTGGTTTCACATTATCAGGGAACATGTTTTTATCTCATGGTAGTTGCTTAATCAATATTTACTGAGGGGCACCTGGGTGGCTCAGTTGGTTGGGTGTCTTCAGCTGGGGTAGTGATATCGGGGTCCTGGGATGGAGTCCCATGTCAGGCTCCCTTCTTGACGGGGAATCTGTTTCTTCCTCTGCCACTCCCTTTTCTCCTATCCCCACTGCTCAAGCTCTCTCTCTCTCAAATAAATAAATAAAGTCTTCAAAAAATAAATACATATTTGCTGAACCGAACTGCCATTATAACTAACATGATATCTATGAGAATTTTGAAAGCTAGCTTGGGGAAAAGAGTTGGAGGGAAAATATTCTATGCAGAAGAAGCATGTAAAAAAAAGCCCAAGAAGAGCAAGAGTGTGGTATGTTGGGGAATGGCAAGTAATTCACAAGGCTAAAATATAGCATATAAGTAGAGAATGGAGAATGCTAATTGAAACTGGAAGGGAAAGCAGAAGTTGAGTCTCAAAGGTCAAGAAACTTGAACTTTACCCTAAGGCAATTAGGAAACCATTGATGGAAGTTTGAAAGGAAATTATATGATCAGATTTGCATTTTAGAAAGGTCTACAGTGTAAAAAATTTATTGAAGGGAGTATAAAACTTGAGGCAGAGAAAGAGTGGGATATTTTCAGGATAGAATCTGGTGTCTACCTATAACCATAGCACATGTTAAAGGAAACTGCCCTGCCCTCAGCCCACATGGATAGTCCTCTGCAACTCTCCTTTACACTTTGCAAGCCTGCTCCCTCTAACACTTGGCTGCAGGGACTGGTCTATGGATGGGAACCTGATCCAAAGAAAACCAATTCATAGGCTGGCAAGGGGCCTATAACATAACTGGCATGGAAAGCAGTAATCAAGAGAGTGTAGCATTATGATAGACAAATAGATCAACGGAAAGAATAGAGCATCCAGATATAGATCCACAAATACATGGTCAATTAATTTTCAGCAAAGGAGAAAAGGCAATTCAGTGGAGAAAGAATAGTCTTTTCAATAAATGATACTAGAAAAAAATGAATATCCAATATGCAAAAAATTGAACTTTGATCCCTATATAAAAATTAACTCAAAATAAGTCATAGACCTCATATTAAACCTAAACCAAAAAACTTCTAGGAAAAAAATCTTTGTGACCTCCAATTAGGCAAAGATTTCTGAAATACAACACCAAAAGCACTATTCATAGAAGAAAAGAATGATAAAATGAACTTCATCAAAATTAAGAATTTTTGCTCTTTGAAAGACTACTAAGAGAATGAGAAGACAACCCATAGATGGGCAGAAATTTTTTGGAAGTTGCATAATTGATAAAGGACTTCTATTCATAGTATCTAAAGAATTCTCAGAACTCAGTAAACAAACAACCTGATAAAAAATGGACAAAAGAGCTAACATGTTTTGTTTTTTTTTTACCAAAAAAGATACATTTGTGCCAAATAAGTACAGGAAAAATGTTCATTAATCATTAGAGAAATGTAAATTAAAACCACAAATGAGATATCCGTATACACCTGTGAGAAGGCTAAAATGAACAAGACTGAGTGTGCCAACTGTTGTCCAGGATGTATAGCAACTAGAACACTACTATACTGCTTGTGGAAATGTAAAATGGTACAACAATCTTGGAAAAAAGCTTGGTAGTATCTTTAAGAAATGAAACATGGGGTGTCTGTGTGGTTCAGTCAGTTAAGTGACAGACTCTTGGTTTCAGCTCAGGTCCTGAACTCATGGGTTGTGAGATAAAGCCCCTTGTAGGGCTCTGCACTCAGTGGGGAGTCTCCTTAAGAATTCTCTTTTTTTCTTTCTCCCCCAACTTGTGCTCTCTCACAAATAAGTAAATAAACCTTAAAAAAAAAAAGAAATGAAACATACATACCATCTAGTGAATAGGATTCATCCCTTTCACCCCTGGTTATTTACTCAAGATAGAAGAAATATACATCCACAAAAGATTTGTACAAGAATGTTCATACCAGCTTTATTTGTAATAGCCTCAAAAGTCCATCAGTAGGTGAATTCATAAAGCCATCCCCCCAAAAGAATACTTAATGTATGATCCTCTTTATGTAAAACTCTAGAAAATTTGAACAAATTTTATAGTGACAGAAAGTGGATCTGTGGTTGCCTTTTGTGGAGGAGGAAAAAGAGACAAGAGTGGGGATGGGTAAGGGATTATAGAGGGATACAAGGACATAGTTGGAGGTGATGGATATGTTCATTATCTTGATTGTAATGATGGCTTCAGAGGTGTAGTCAGATGTCAAGGCTAACCAAACTGTACATTTTAAATATGAACAGTTTATTGCTTCCATAAAAGAGTTTCAGTAAAGACCTTCAGTAAAACTAAAAATTTTCTAAGACAGAGATAAAGAAAGGAGTGAGTTCCTTGAAGGCATGGAACAGAAGATTAAGATTAGACTTGGACAGGGAGACATAACACTCCCATTTGACACATTTCTGCATGAGGTGTCAGGCAGATGAGATTATTTCTTTGGTTAGATGTTGTCCAATTTCTCTGTAAAATTGGCAGCAAGCCTTTCTGTACTAAGTGACCTGAAGGAGGCAGGCAGAAGGCTTGAGGAGAGTGGAACAAGTCTGAAACAGCTGCTGCGGAGAGTGGGAGAGCCCAAACCTTAGCATTTGGACAGCACTGAGGTTTCCGATGATATTAGAGAATAAGAATCATAATGACCCCACTTCTGTATCATTATGTAATTTTCGCTAGCACAAGTCAGCTGTACAAGTGAAGGAACAGTTCTCTCACTTCTCTGAACACATCTTTCAAAAACTTCTTCAATCTTCTAAGCATTCAGATTTCTACGGCAGATGTTCTACCATCTTGCCAGGCATATCAAGACATTTTTCATTCATTCATTTGTTCATCCAATCAACATATATTGAGCCTTTTGACTCGGGTATGAGATGTCTAACAACAGTCTAAATACATATGGTCCCTGTTCTCAGGCTTCCGCACCTAAATGAGCAACTTGCTCTCCCAGGCTCTCCTCTGACCCCATGAGACTGCAGGGGACCAGGCACTACCCAAGAATAGGTCACCATGGGACTCATAACAGTTACAGATCACTTGACCATCGTTAATCAGGGTGGCCCCATTGCATATCCCCATTTTCAAACTGGACCCAATCGTTTTCCTTCTTTCTAGGGTTGGTATTGTGAGCTGGGAGAAGTATGTGACCAATATTGAATTCCTAGGATCTATAACCAGAGACCCAAGGTAAAAGGAAATGTACACGATATTTAGTATACTGTCAGGAAGAGCTTTAGGTATTTTCTTCACTTGAAATTCAATAAACCTTCACAATGTCCTTCCATTAAGGATGAATGCTAGCCTGCTCTCTCACTCACTTTGGGCAACAGATTATTATGAAATCTTTACATATTAAATAATGTGGCTCTAATGCATAAAATGAGAGTGACACATTAAATTTGTTCTTTGTCTTCTTAAAAGAGAAATATCAGATGCATAATAGTCAAACACAAGCAAGTGTGTCTTTATTTACTGTGTATTTATACGTATTGAACATTGAGTTAGAATCACTTTACATTACTTTGAGGGAAGATAAAGAAGTAAGAGCTTCCTTCTACTCTTGTAAATTTGTTTCAAGTAGAGCGAGAAATCTCATATGGGACTATGACTTGGGGCCAGAATCCAGTGTACAGTTGCCACCTAGCTGGCTGTTAATACTCTGTCTGTGAGGCACCAAGAAGAGATAGCTAAACAGTAATAAAAGAAAAAAAGGTATAAAAAGATATATGCATGTTATTTCCTCTACTGCTGTGATCCAAAAAAATTAAAATTAAAACCGCACAGACGCATAAGGGATGTTCCTTTTAGTGAAAGGAGGAAAATGAATCTCTAAGGGTTGGGGATAGAAATTGATGAATTTGGCAGTCAGCTTTGGAAAAGAACAGTGATAGCCAACCTGACTAATAAGAAAAAAATGTTGCAAAGAAACACTAGGACCAAAAAAGCAGTATTTTTTAAAATTGTACAGGAAAACAAAATGGTCTTGTAATTATCCCTCAGGGAAACTTTCTCATGACAATGAAATTTTCCAAAGGAACAAAATGGAAAAAGGGGACTCTGCCTACAATAGCCCTAAAGAGATCAAGTTAATCTCTCTCTATCCCTATGGGTAATAATGAACTTTTTTTTACAGGGAAAGTAATCATGTGCCAGATATTTCCCTAAATCAGGTCAACACACAGATTCTCCATGTAGCCAACCACGATAAGGAATCCTGAGTAGATTCCAGGATATCACCATTCATAATTAAGTATAAAAGTCACATCTAGCCAACTAGTAATGTTTTGCCTGCAAATATGGTTGGCAGAAGAAATTGCTGAAATGGTAACAGAAAATAAGAGATGATCCATGAGTCTGTGATTTAATCATCTGCCCCCCACACACCCACACTGAATGAAGAAGATTGGTGCTGGATTCATAATTCCCCCGTAGCTTTTGGGAACCTTAATCATTGAGATAGGGAATTCTTAGAAACTGACAAGTTTCTAAGTTACAAGTATATTACAAGTATATTCTCAGTATTTTTGTGTAGATAAATAATCAGAGAATACTTACGTAAATAACTCTAAATCATTCTTTAAAAAAGAAAGATTTTATTTTTATTTACTTGTCAGAGAGAGAGCGTGAGAGTATAAGCAGGAAGGAGAGGGAGAAGTAGGTTCCCTGCTGAGCAGGGAGCCCAGCACAGGGCATATTCCCAGGAGCCAAGAATCAACACCTGAGCCAAAGGCAGACGCTCAAATGACTGAGCCACCCAGGCGCCCACCTCTGAAACAGTTTTAAGACAGATTACTTTGTGAATTACTTATGGCGATTCGTGAAGAATTTCCCCTTCTCCCAAAGACAACTTGTTTTGTCTCTCCTCGCTTCTTCATTGGCTTGTATCTAGAAGGATTGACCTGCAGAGCTTTCAGGCAACCATGAAAACGGTTTTCACTCAGCTGAGCTTTTGATAGGTACTTGGCACCCATGAATTTATGATTTTATTCTCTCTCAAGTGCCTGATCACAGCATGTCTATGCTGCTGTGATCGTCAGCCAAGTTTGGGGCTGCATCAGCCCAATCAGATTGATTCAGTCAACTGTCACCTGTCAGGTCACCTACTATGCTGAGAATCCCCCTGCTCCTGATACTGGGCATAATTCTATAAACAAGACCAATAAAGACCCTGCTCTCATGAAGCTTTCATTCTAGTATATTGACTCTAGCTCAACATTAGGAGTGGATCTGTAAGAAATCACTCTGGACACTTCAAGCAAAGAATTCACAAGTAATCCTCCGAATAAAGCAGGATAAGAACTGTTAGGAAAGCGAAAAAAATGAAATTAGGTATTGATCCTAAGACAGCCCTCTGGCTGGGGAAACCAAGGTTTTCTCAGGCACACAGGCTCTGGGGAGGGAATGAAGGAAAAACTTATTGTGTTGCAGGTATGGTGGGCAACTCAGCTGGGGCTCATTCAGATCCAAAATAAAGCATTCCTGGAGTGAGAGCAGGCTGTTGCTTATGAGCGATGATTTGAGATGAATTGGGAAAGCTGCCAGTTCAAAAATGTCTCTTCCACAGATGTCTGGAAAATGTGAATGTTTACTTCTCTTGGGAGAAGTGGTGGTTAAAAGCATGGACTCTGGAATCAGACAGATCTGTTTGTGAATTGCAGCTGTGCAACTTACTAACTATGAAACTTTGGAGCACTTACTTTTCTCTTAGCCTCAGTTTCTCCATCTATAAGATGGGAATAATCATGCCCCATCGCAGAGTTTTTATAAAGCTTAAAAGAGTAATTATAAATCAAGCACTAGCATAGGTCCCGGAAACAAGAAATATTCAATAAAATATAGACATTCTTTTTTTTTAAAAGATTTTATTTATTTATTAGGCAGAGAAAGAGGAGGAAGCAGGCTCCCCGCCAGCAGAGAGCCCAATGCAGGCCTCGATCCCAGGACCCTGAGATCATGACCTGAGCTGAAGGCAGAGGCTTTTAACCCACTGAGCCACCCAGGCGCCCCTAAAATATAGATATTCTTAATATTATTTATATTGATTGATTAACTCATTCATCAACTAACATTGGTCGAACTGCCACCATGTACCAGGTATTGTGCTGGTCATGATGTAACAGGAAAGATAGTGATGGAAGCAACAGACTATAGTAAAATGTGAAAAGTGTCCTAAGTAATACATTGAAACTTCTTTTCACTTTCCCAAAGCAGATAGAGGAGGGAGGACATTTCCGGGAGATGGAATGTAAAAGGCTCAGTAAATGAAAAGTGTTTTAGATCATTTCTTCCTAGAAACAGAGGTAGATGGTAGAAATTGGATTATCAATATAAGAGGATACTTGCTCCTAAAAACACCGTGTTCCCTTGGCTTCTGTGGTACTTCATTCTTCTGGGGTTTTGTTTGTTTGTTTGGTTGGTTTAGTTTGGTTTGGTTGTTTTTTGTTTTTTTTTGTTTTTTGGTTTTTTTTGCAGTCTCTCTGTGGGTCTGTGTCAGTCTCCTTTGTGGCATCTTTCTCCTTTACCATTATATTTTGGAGCTCCTTAAGATTGCCTGAGATCCTTTTCTCACTCTGTGTACTCCCCGTAGGCATCTCATCCATTACCAGTAATATCCTAGGGATTTCAATCACCATCCAAATGATAACTCCCAAATTTTTATATCCACGCATATCTCTCTTATAAGCTCCTCCTATTTCTAACTGACTCATATTTCCAGTTATTTAGTGAATATCTTCACTTGGTTGTCTTAGGAATGTCTCAGAATTAGAATACTCGGAACTAACTTACCTCTTTCCCAAAGACCCTTCCAGTGTTCCCTATCTCAGTAAGTATACCACTATCTACTCAAGTACTGTCAAATTTAAAAATTTGGCAGTCATTCCTGACTCCACCTTCTCCTCCAGTCATCACATTTAATCAGTCATCAGGTTTATTCCTTCTACTATCTTTAATGTGGGTATCTCAAGTCTATTTCACTATGTTCATTACAAACACCATAGCCTACCTAGACCTTCAGAACATCTCTCCACATTTAGCCTCCTCCATCCCTACCCAATCCAGTCTCTACGTAGTAGCCAGAAAATGCAAATATGTCTGTCATTAAACACTTGCTTAAACACTTCAAAATCTTCTCATTGCCCTTAGA
Organism: Taxidea taxus jeffersonii; assembly: GCA_003697995.1. NCBI lineage: Eukaryota > Metazoa > Chordata > Mammalia > Carnivora > Mustelidae > Taxidea > Taxidea taxus. The sequence continues at coordinate 785,594 of ML106401.1, forward strand.
AATAAATTCCAAACTACTTACAAACTCCAGTCATTGTGCCACTTTCATTTCCCGGGACACACTATCCAAGCTATTGCTTTCCTCATAGGTTTTCCCACTTGTTCTCTCTGCCTGGAATGCTTTGCTGTCCTCCTCTTCACCTTACTGGTCTTGGTCATTTTCCATGTCTCACCTAAAGGTCACTTCCTCCCTGAAACCTCACAACCCCTCATTCTAGGTCTAACTCCCCTCTGACTCTGGTGTTTCAATATTGTGGACACTCATCAGGAACCTACTATGGGCCAGATACTGGGTCTGGAACCCAGGATACACATTAGTGAGGAAAAAGAAACATAGTACCTTCCTTACAGAGCTCAGAGCCTTATGGGAGAGACAGAAATGTCCAAACAATCATACATGTAAATATAAAACTGTAACTATGAAAAGGGTTATGAAACAGAAGTACACAATGCTTTGAAAGGACTTGATGGGACAGGAAAGCACCCTGGAGGAAGTGATGATTGATCCAGTTGTGAAGGTGGAGGAGGAGTTAATGGTGAGCTGGAAGAAGGAAGTGAGTTGCCTTCTGGAAGATGGCATACCATACACCCTGAAGCAGGAGGGATTTAGATGCATTTAAAAACAGAAAGAAGGCCAGTGTAACTGGACAGCAAAGAGCAAGGGGATACTTATAAAATGACCTGAAGCAGGAGATGGAGACAGACTTTGTAAGGTGCTCAGAGCGGTGCAAAAGATTTGAGTTTTTAACTTTTTAAAAAAGATTTTATGTATGAGAGAGACAAAGAGAGAGAGAGAATGAATGGGAGAGGGACAGAGGGAGAGAGAGAGAGAGAGAGAAGCAGACTCTCCACTGAGCAGGGAGCCCAACATGGGGCTTGGTCCCAGGACCCGAAGATCATTACCTGAGCCAAAGGCAGATGCTTAACTGACTGAGCCACCCAGGTGCCCCAGATTTGGGTTTTTAATGCCAAGAACTAAAGGTTAGGGGGAAAGTAGATGGATGGGGAAAAAATTATGATCCAATTTGCATTGTGAAAATATCACTATGGATAATGTGTGGAGAACAGATGGGAAATAGGTGAGAATGGAAGTTTCTGAGAGTTAAGATGGTGAGAAGGCTATTGCAGAGGTGTAGGTAAGAGATGATGTTAGTCTGGGCCAGCGAGGCGGAAATAGAAATAGAGAGAAAGTAATGTCAGGTATTTTGGACATGAAATCAATAAGCTTTGGTATTGCATTGTATTAGGAGGGGAGATTTCCATACTCTTCTGATTTTCATAGAGAGAGATTTTTCCTTAAAATTTCCTGGCTTTTTTTTTTTTTTTTTTAATTTCCTGGCTTCTTTCCTCATCTCGTACTCCTCCCACATGACTGATGAGTTTGGGAGAGTGAGTTTGCAAGGCTCAGCCCTTCCTGCCTTCTCTTTAGGACTGGCTTGTCTATAGGGAGCATGTGCTCTTGGTCTGCATAGGGTCTATTTTTTTTTTTTAAATAAAGAGATTATTCTTCTGAGGAGAGGGATGCTGTGGCCTGGTTCTACCTGGGACAAGGTAGGTAAATCTTCCTAAAGCTGGGATTCAGAGTTAGGAAACTCATTTTTGCCATGTACTTAAGTAACATTCTTCAACCTGGCCTTTATCAGTAGTAAAACTGATCTCGGTTATCATGACTCTTACCTACTCCTTAATTTATTCAGATTTCAGTCAGGGTTTGGGGGAGGGAGGAGACAATGAGTAATGATGACTCCTCAATTTCTAGTTTATACAACTGCATAATTTATGGTGCCAATTTTTTCCTTCCTTCCTTCCTACCTTCCTTTCTTCCTTCTTTTCTTTTTCTCAGGTGGGATAGAGTCAGATCTCACAAATTCAAATTTTGGGACATGTTGAATTTGAGATAATTTTAAAATGTGATGTGGAAATGTCAAGTAGGCAATTATATATACAGGTCTGGGATGCAGCCTGGACTGAAGATAGAAATCTAGGAGCTGTCAACACGGAGATCATGGTCATGGGCATGGATGAGCTCACCTGGGGAGAGATTATATAGAGAAGGGAAGGAAGTTAGGCCTGAGCTTCAATGAACTACAATAGCAAATACCTGGCTTGAGGTAGATGAGTCTAGGAATGTAGGCCAGTTTTTTGATATTGGAGGAATTTCAGAGGCCAGAGAGGAAGAAGTTAGAAGAGCAATGGGGGAAGGGCTGAGCAAGGGGCAAGAAAACACAGAGCTTTATGAAGATGATAATGCATAATGATAGAAGACCAAAGGTGGGCTTATACTTTGGGCATTGAACGTGGGGCTCAGATTTAGTCTCGGAGCTTGTAATATAATTATTTATCATGACTTATGTAAGGCGTGGCTTCCCCTCCAGATAAAGACTTTGAAAAGCTCTCATTTCTTGGTCACTGCTGAACTCTCAGCCACATCCAACAATTGGCTGAACAAATTCCTAGAACAAAGTAGGGACTCAATATCCTTTGACTTCTTGCCTCTATATTTATTGATAAAAAGACCTGAGAAAGAGAAGCATGATGGCACTTCTTAGGGTAAACACTAATTATAGTCACAAAGAGAGAGGGGTTGGTGAGAAGAAATACACGTTTGTTACTCATTGCATTCCGTACTGACTAAATGTACATTCTTTTTTTTTTTTTTAAACGGGTTAAGTAAAGATTTATTGAGTAAAACTGTGCATTACACGTTGCAGTGCCACAGTGGTTTAGTAGTTGGTTAAGGTGGTTTGATATGATGGTTGGTGTCAAACAGTTCTGTGTATTCATGTGAAAGCAGTATGATTCCAGGTGTGTCAGACATCCTCCTGGCGTTCTGTTGGTCTTATGTTACAGACTCTCTATTCTAAATGCACATTCTTTTTTTTTTTTTAAGATTTTATTTATTTATTAGTTAGAGAGAGAGCAAACACAGGCAGACAGAGAGGCAGGCAGAGGCAGAGGGAGAAGCAGTCTCCCTGCCGAGCAAGGAGCCTGATGTGGGACTTGATACCAGGACGCTGGGATCATGACCTGAGCTGAAGGCAGCCGCTTAACCAACTGAGCCACCCAGGCATCCCCTAAATGCACATTCTTAACCATTGTTATTAGCCAGCACTATTCTCCTTTGGTGTGATAATTATTTCATTGTATGGAACCCCTCATCAAATAACTTGAAAAAATCTTCAGGCTCCCCCAAATGGATCTGGCTCACAAAATCATAATTTCAACTATGTCAAAATACACACTAACATAAGACCAGAAGGTAATGTAATAACATGTCCATGGTATTATGAGAGTGATTTTTCCCATGTAGATCTAGGTTCTAAATGTCCTCATTACTCTATGTTATTGTTTTAAAGGATTTTTCATATTTTGTAGATATTAATTCTTTGTTGATTATATATTATAAATATTATCTCACAGATACTCCTTTAACTATATTTGTCCTTTAGTTTTTAACAGCTTTATGGAGGTATAATTTACCTACCATAAAATTTACCTATGTTAAGTATACACCTGAATGGGTTTTAGTAAATTTGTATAACTTTGCAAACATCACTGCATTCAAATTTTATAACACTTTTCTTACTCTGGAAAGTTACATTGTGTCCATTTGCATCAACTCTCACTCTTAGCCCCAGGAAACCACTGATCTACATGGTGAAGTTTTTCCCTCTCTAAATTTTCATATAGATGGTATCATAGAACATACAGTCTTTTAATAGTACATGGCTTCTTTCATTTAGCATGGTGTTTATGAGATTCACCCATGTTGTTAGATATATAAGTAGTTGGTTCCTTTTATTGATGAGTTTTTTACTTATCCATCATGTGGATATACCATTGTTTGGTTATGCATGTACAGACTGATGGACATTTGGGTTATCCCCAATTTATGGCTATTACAAATAATGCTATTATGAAAAGAGTTTGGTGGGGACATACCCCACCCATTGCTTTGGGGTAGATACAGAGAAGTGGTTATAAAATCTGTGATTTTCATTTGCACTTACCTAATGACTAGTGATGCTAGTGCGTATTGTCATCTGTATATCACTTTCTGGTTTATGTGGTAACTTTTTCTTTTTTAAAGATTTATTTATTTATTTATTTGAGAGAGAGAGAGAGAGAGAGAGAGAGAGCACAAGCAGGAGGGGCACAGGGAGAGGAAGAGAGAATCAGCAGACTCCATGCTTAACCTGAAGCAGGGCTTGATCTCACCACAAGATCACCACCTGAGCCAAAATCAAGAGTTGGATGTTTAACCAACTGCACCACCCAGGTGGCCCTATGTGGTAACTTTTAAAGAAACAGCTAGATTGTTCCTAAGTGGCTCTAACAGTGTGCGAGGGACTCAGTTTCTTCAAATCCTTGCTATCACTTAGTATTGTCAGTCTGAGATTTTAGCCACTCTTTGAATGTGTAATGAAATCTGTGATTTTCATTTGCACTTACCTAATAACTAGTGATGCTAGTGTGTATTGTCATCTGTATATCTTTTTGAATGAAGTGACTAAACAAACCTTTTGCCCGTGTCTGTTATTGGGTTGTTGATCTTTATTGTTGAGTTGTAAGAGTTTTTAAAATATATTCTGGGTACAGCTCCTTTATGAAATACATGTCTTGCAAACATTTCCTCTCAGTATCTTCTAATTTTTAAAATGGTATTCTTAAAAGAACAAGCATATTTAATTTTGATAAAGTTAAATCTATCAATTTAAAATTTTTATTATTTGTGCTTTTTGTGTCATATCTAAGAAATCTTTGCTTACTCAAGATTACAAAGATTTTTCTCATGTTTTCTTTTCTTTTTTAAGATTTTATTTCTTTATTTGACAGAGAGAGAGCACAAGTAGGCAAAGCGGCAGATAGAGGGAGAGGGAGAAGCAGACTCTCCACTGAGCAGGGAGCCCAACATGGGGCTCAATCCCAAGAGCCTGGGATCATGACCTGAGGCAAAGGCAGATGCTTATCTGACTGAGCCACCAGGATGCCCCTTGCTCATGTTTTCTAAAAAGTTCCAGAGTTTTAGCTCTTACATTTAGGTGTATTATATATTGCAAACCATTCCATTTTGAATTAAGTTTTGTGTATAAGTGAGGTAAGAGCAAAGGTTTTGTTTATATAAAAATGTCCAGGGGTGCCTGGGTGGCTCAGTTGTTAAGCGGCTGCCTTTGGCTCAGGTCTTTGAGCCCTGCATCGGGCTCCCTGCTAGGCAGGAAGCCTGCTTCTCTCACTACCGCTCCCCCTGCTTGTATTCCCTCTCTCTGTCTCTCAAATAAATAAATAAAATCTTTTTAAAACTTTAAAAAATAATAACCATTTCTAATTATCCTAGCACAAGTATTTGAAAAAAAAATTTCTTTCCCTTTGACTTATCTTGACACCTTGTCAAAAAAAAAAATCAATTACCCTTATATTTGTGTCTGGATTTTCTATTTTATTTTCTTGCTCTATATTTCTATCCTTTCCCCCAAACCATATTGTTTTGGCTAATATAGGTTTAAGGTATGCTCTGAAATAAGGTGTAAAAATCCTCCAACATGTTTCTTCTTTTTCAAACTTTGTGGCCATTCTAGGTTCTTTGTAATTTCAACATAAATTTTATTTTTTTAAAAGCCTTTATTTATTTATTTTGAGAGAGAGAATGAGAGAGAGAGAGAGAGAATGAGAATGGGGAGGGGTAGAAGAAGAGGGGAAGCAGACTCCCCTTTGATCAGGGAGCCTGAGACGGAGTTTCATCCCAGGACCCTGGGATCATGACCTGAGCCAAAGGCAGATGCTTAACCGACTGAGCCACCCAGGTGCCCCTGGTGTTGTAATTCTTTTTTTTTTTTTAAGTCTTTTTTTTTTTTTAAGATTTTATTTATTTATTTGACAGACAGAGATCACAAGCAGGCAGAGAGGCAGGCAGAGAGAGATGAGGAAGCAAGTCCCCTGCTGAGCAGAGAGCCTGATGTGGGGCCCAATCCCCGGACCCTGGGATCAGGACCTGAGCCAAAGGCAGAGGCTTTAACCCACTGAACCACCCAGCTGCCCCTCATGTTGTAATTCTTGAACATAGTATAGCTCTCTATCTATTTAGGTATCTATGTGCATTATCTTAATTATTAGAAAAAAATCAACAACATTTCTCCCCCTTTCCTCAAATAGCTTTCTTTTGTTGGTACCATATATTCTTAAATGAGAATAGATTTCTCCTATAGCAACTCTTTACAGCGATGGTAACTATCACAGGTGGGGGGGGGGGCTGCTCTCAGGGAAGTGCTCTAAGCTATTCAGAGCATCGCTGACACTCTGCAATTTACTACAGAAAAAAGAGATGCCATGAAACTATGGTGAGTGGGCAGCAGAGATCAATCTGTCAAAATCATGTTCTGCTCTGCTTCTTTTCCACTTGTTTAAAATACTTATAAGAAAGGGCCACTTAATTTGTCCCTCTTCATCAACACTATGCAATCTTACAGAAAATAAGTACTCAAATACTTAATAGTTTTTAGTTACTGAATAATCATTAGAAAATTCTGGAAGAATTGTTCATGATAGCATTTTCAACACATGAAGAATAATAGGTGAAAACATTGCTGTTTTTAGAGATCATTGTTTAAGACTTTCCTTGCTGCATTTTATTGATAAAGTAATTTACCTTGAAATGCATATTCTTATCTAAACCAGGCAATTTATGTACATTAAGGAATGTTGTTCAAATATAAATCCCAATACAAGCAAATTATAAAATATAGTAAATATACTGGAAGATTTTTTGAAACACTATTATCTGCTAATATAATAAAAATACTAGATATATAAAATAACTTTAATAAGTGAAAAGGCAACAACAGCAAATATTCCTTTATAAGGAGTGAGAAAAATTTTTTCTTTACAATTTTTCTATTTGAGGAAGCAAAACACATTTGCACTAAGATAGAATAAACTAAAAAAAAAAAAAAAAGAGCAAGCAGTAGCCTGCAGAAAATAAAATGTAACACTTGGTAGCTCCAATTACAGAACTGTAGAGTAAGAAAGAAATAAATGAGATGTAACAAATATAAACACTTTGTATCTCTTATATTCAATGCTTCATGTTATCAGCTTCAATTATAAAGAAAACATAAAAAGACTCTTCAGTAAAAAAAGGAAAAAGATATAAAGCTAATGCAACTGCATTCTTAAATCTGTAAAATTCCCCAAATATAAAAAACCATATTTCAGGCTTTCTGGGTGGCTCAGCCATTTAAGTGTCCAACTCTTAGTTTCCACTCAGGTTAAGGTCTCAGGGGGTCATGGGATCCAGTCCCATGTGGGGCTCCATGCTCAGCCTGGTGTCTACTTGAGATTCTCTCCCTTTGCCCCTACCCCTGCTTGCTCTCTCTCTCTCTCTCAGATAAATAAATAAATAAATAAATAAATTAATTAATTTTAAAAATCTTTTTTTAAAAAAGACACATGTCTAAACAATCAACTATGATAATGCTGCTTGAGTGGAACATATTAGGATTCAAATATTCCTGCATATTTAATGATATATTCAACATTAAAAGGTTTCATTAATGGCTCAGTGGTAACTAACAATTACAGGTCAAAAGAAATGTTATATGTAGAAAGGAGATAGACGATAGATATAAATAGATATAAACATATATAACACTTCTGCTAGATTTTTTTTAAGCTGTATTTTGTCTTTCTGAAGGGAACTACAGATCATTTTGTAGGCCCTTAATTATGTTTCTGAATGGATGAAAGGATTTATCTGTCCTGATTTCTTCATTTTGCAGATGACAGACTGGTAGTCCAGAAAAGTTAAATGACTGGCACTCATTCATTCATGCCTGCATACATTTACTGAACCAATAATTTTTGAGCGCCTACTATGTGCCAAGCCCTGGGCTAAGAACTGGGAATTCATAGGCAAACCCAAACCCACAAGGTACCTAATCTATGGAACTTATTATTTAGTGGGAGGAGATATACCACTTACACAAACAAATTACAACTGTGGATAAGTGCCCCCAAAGATGTATTTGTGGAACTTTGCAGAGGTAGAAGAAAATGATGTTACCGGGTAGCTCAAGGAAGAGTCCCCAAGCTGAAGTCCTATGAAACACTAGTTTGGAAGGTCCCTTTTCTCCATGAGTTTCAGAGGGAAGTCCTGCAGCTGCATGAAAGAGCATAGCATTTAGGACTGGACAGTCTGGGGTTTGAAGTCTCTCTACTATTTACCATCTATGGGATTTAGAACAACTTATGTAACTTACCTTAGACTTAGTTTCCTCTTCTGTAACATGGGATTAATAAAAATCCCCGCTTCCCTGGTTTATTATAAAGTTTAAGGGAGATTTTTGTTAGGAGTAAAAGTTCAGTAAAATGTTGCTATTCTTACTATGCAGCCATCAAAAGAAATGAAATCTTACCATTTGCGACCACATGGATGGAACTAGATCATATTATGCTTAGCGAAATAAGTCAACTGGAGAAAGACAACTATCACATGATCTCCCTGATATGAGGAAGTGGAGATGCAACGGGGGTGGGGGTTAAGGTGGTAGGAAAAGAAAAAATGAAACAAGGTGGGATCGGGAGGGAGACAAACCAAAAGAGACTCTTAATGTCATAAAACAAACTGAGGGGGGTGGGGGGGGAGAGGGGTTGGGAGAGGGTGGTGGGGTTACATTATATGTTTAAATAAAAAAGCTTAAATAAAAAAATGTTGCTATTCTTAAAACAAACACAGGTTGATGACTTTCTAAAGTCAAATCCTTTCCTGGATTTGTCTTGCTTTTCCTTGAAATACAGCGACCAGCTTTAAGTATGTTCTAACAAATCAGCTATTGTGTAATGCAAACCTGTCATGACCCTTGAAGACCCGGACAAAGATCAAGGCTATGAAGCACTGCCTTTTCCTCTTCTATCACCTATGGTGCCCTTTGGCTATTTCTGTGCTATTGCAATTATTTGTCCTCTTAAGTAGAGGATGGAAATAAAGCATTATACAACACCATTTACAAATATCTAGAAAAAAATTTTTTTTACAGACTTTATAAAGAAAAACTTAGAGCTGTTAGCACATGAAATGTTAAAGTTTGGAAAGAAACAAATACTGTTTATTGTGTTTTAAAATGATTTCTTCTTAATATCCCAACAATCCCCATAAAGGATACTATGTTGAAATTCATCAACATAGTCATTTGAGTAATTTGCTAATCTAAATGACCCATCAGAAAAATGCAAGAGTATCTTCAGTGCCTCAGGAAATCTGTCATCAACCCCTTGACCCATCCCAGCAAATGACATTACTGGAGAGCCTTTTCTGAGTCCATCTGGCCACAACCCCTACGTTTAATCAGTTACCAAAGCGTGGAGAGAAAACCTACTAAATATTCCTTAGGTTCAGCCCTTCTTCTTCTTCTTCTTCTTATTTTATTACTATTATTATTTTTTTTATTCCTTCATCATCATTGAGCTGGAATAGCCGCTTGATTACTAGTCTTACCCCATTCTATTCTAGTGAGATTAACTCACACAGCATGCTAGTAAAATAGCAAAAAAATGTGGAGGTAAAGTGCTCCCCTTGCCCCCACAACTCTGAAAAGTGCCTTAATCCCTGGAACCTCTGAATGTCACACTATATGGCAGAGCAATTAATGTTTTATATCTCATGATAGGGAGTTTGTCCTGGAGTATTCATGTGGGCTCAATCTTACCACATCAGCCCTCAAAGGTAGAGAACTTTCTCTAGCTGAAGTCAGAGAGAGATGGGTTGGAAGAGAAAGAGGAGATATACGGCCAAAGGGGAAGTCAGAGAGATATCAAGCGAGAGAAAGATTTGCCATTACTGGCTCTGAGAGTAGACACCCAAGCCTCTAGGGGCTAAGAGTGCACCCCCCAACACCCATAACAACAGCAAGGGAAATGGAGATCTGAATCCTGTCACCAAAAAGGGCTAAATTCTGGTCAATAACATGAATGAACTTGAGAACAGATTCTTCCCTGCAACCTCCAAGAAGAAACACAGCCCTGCTGGCACCTTTATTTTAGCCCAGTGAGACCTACGTTGGACTTCTAAATTTCAGGTGTCATTTTAAATTGTGGTAATTTGCTGTGATATCAATAGAGAACTAATACACAAGAGTTCACTGTTCAAAGCTAACTAGTGGCTCCAGTCATACCAAGGATAAAATCTAAGCTCCTTAGCGTAGTGTAAAAATGTTAGCATTCTCTGTTCCCAACCTATCCATCACACATGTCCTGGCCTTCATGTACTGACCAGAAGCTACCTTCTCTGTGAAAGCCTCATTGACACCCCTGTGGAGTTTCTCTTTAATTCACTCAATAAATATTTAGCACCTACTATGTGCCAAGCACTGTTCTAGGTGCTATGAACAAGATATTAAAAGCCCAGGGGCTCCTGACTGGCTCAGTAGAGAATGTGACTCTTGATCTCAGAGTTGAATGTTCAAGCCCCACATTGGGTGTAGAGATTACTTAAAAAAAGTAAAATCTTAAAAAAAATAGTTAAGTCTTACAAAAAAAAAAAAGCCCAAGTTTTCATGCAGCTTTCACTCCAGTTGAGAGGAGAGGGGGAAGAACATAAATAAGCAAGCAAACACAGAATGAAGTTCACATTGTGATAAATGCTCTGAAGGAAATGAATAGATTGACATGATACAGAGCATTTTGATGCAGAAATGGAACCTTTAGGTAGGGTGGCCTGAAAATGCTTTGAGGGCAGATCTGTAGGATGAGAATGACCTGGCCATATTGATGAGCTGTGGAAGGGCAGTTCAGTCAGAGGAACCTCAGCTGAAAGGATCCTGGAACTTAGTCTGTTCCAGGAAATAAAAAGATGCCAGTGTAGTGGGAGAGCAGCGCTGAGGGGAATTCATCTTGGGCCAAGATGAAGCTGCTGATGGAGAATAGACTGTAGAAGCATAAGCATAGAAGCAGGAAAAGCCATGTCAGCAATCCAGTGGGAGAAGGAGGAAGACTGGCTGAGAATGGTAGCCATGAAGAAGGAGCAAAGCAGAACATCAGGAAAGATATCCTGAAAGTGAGATCAAGATATGCTGAAAGTGAGATCAGCACTTGCTGATAGATTAGCTTGGAGATAAAAAAATCTACCAAATATTCCCAAGATCCAGTCCTTCTTCTTAATTTTTTGATTCCTTGACTCCTTTCCCAGAGCTTGCTCCAAGTTTTTGGCTTGGATGGTTGGTGGTGCCATTTACTAAGACAAGGAAGCCAGGGGAGGGGGATGGGAGGATGGAGACAGGTTTGGGATTAAAAAAAAAAAATCAATAGTTCTGTTTATACTGTGTTAAATTTATGCCTGTGAAGCATCAAAGAGGAAATATCAAATAGTTTTTTGGATATGCCTGGAGAGAGAAGTCAAGGTTAGAAATGTGAAACTTGAAGTCATTGGCATGTGGATGGTATTTAGACTTAGGCACTCTTTTCCATGCTCTAACTGAACTTTGTAGAGACTTCTCTTTCAACAATTATCATACCATCTTGTAGTTGTCTTTGCATGAGTGTCTTCTCAAAGGATTGTAAACCTTTGAGGCAAGGAATTATGTTGTATCTGTATTCTCCTTTGTTATATGATAGTTCCCTCAATTGATAGAAAAATAGATGATAGATAAATAGATTTTCTTGGTTTTACAGAAAAGGATACTGGGGTACAGGAAGGCAAGTGAGTTGTCCAAGATCACATAAATAATAAGTGATAGAGGAGGGTTCCAAACTTAGCATGCTGGCTCCTGGGGCCCCAACTATTAACCAGTCAGGTATAACTGCTTCACCAGGAATGTGGCATTGTTCAATAATGTAAAGACAATGTAATCAGAACAAAATTATGAAGACATATTATTGCAATTTTACAATTCTCACAAATGGCACTCTGGCTCAGACCTGTACTCAAAGGGCCCTTGTGATGTATAACTCCAAATATACTCCTCTGCATAGAAGAGAATGTGCGTGGTGTGTTTCCCAGAATTGTGTAAAGTGGTAGACCCCATTGTCTGGTAATTAAGTTAACTATCCCTACACAGGTTTGGGTTTGAGTAATCATTCAAAAGGACTTCATTTAGAGTCAAGACTATTGGTATTTACCTTATTCTAGCTTCCTGGCTTGGTTGAAGTTTTATATTTAAACTTGGTATTTTGTCATCATGGAAAACAATGGGCAATTGTTGTAACATATGTATTAGATGTTCCTCAAATCCATGAGTGCACAGGAAAGGGAGAAATCAAGTGGAAGCAGAGGAGCATGTAGCACTAGTAGGCACCATTTACAGTTTATTGAGCACTAAGTATGGACCAAGCACATGGCTAAACACAGTAAGGCAAAAAATGGGAAGTAACTCACCCCAGGTTCACAGTTGTAACTATCAGACAGGATAATCCAGGCCCATTATCTTTCTAATATATCTCTGGTCAATTGGTTAAAAGCACTTAGTACTAACCTTAAAGGATATCTCAGAAAGCAAAACACAAACTTTATTTCAGAAATTATTAGTGTATCTTCCTATAATATGAATAAATTAGTCATAAGCCTTTAAAAACCAGTTAATTCTTATAAATCAAATAAATGGAGTTTGGTAAATGGTGCCAGGTAAATTGATCATTCTTTTGGCAAAAGTAGATGTTTGGTTTGCATATCATGAAAAACTCAGTTCCGTTTGACTTAACGATCAAAATACATCTTTACAAAAGTAAAAAGTAGAAAAGATATGGAGACACCCAACTGGCTCAGTTGGTAGGGCATGCAACTCTTGATCTCAGGATCATGAGTTTGAGCCCCACATTAGGTGTAGAGATTATATAATAATAGAAAAAAGTAGAAAAGATAATTTTTAAAAACTATTGAGACAACATGACTTTCTAGAAGAAATAAAAGATGTTAGAAAAGATTTACAAGACCAACTACATAGAAATTAAATACTTAAACATTTGGAGAAAATTCTCTCCCTTTCTCCCTCTCTCTCTCTCCTTCCTATCTCTCTTATCTATCTATCAATCATCTTCCCACACTCATTTACAGACATATACACTACCACCACACAATTATATCTATAATATATAAAGAGCTCTGGAAGGGACGCCTGGGTGGCTCAGTTGGTTAAGCAGCTGCCTTCGGCTCAGGTCATGATCCCAGGGTCCTGGGGTCAAGTCCCACATCGGGCTCCTTGCTCGGCAGTGAGCCTGCTTCTCCCTCTGCCTCTGCCTGCCACTCTGTCTGCCTGTGCTCGCTCTTGCGCTCTCTCTCTATCTGACAAATAAATAAATAAAATCTTAAAAAAAAAAAAAAGAGCTCTGGAAAATCAATAAATAGGGCACCTGGGTGACTTAGTTGGTTAAGCGTCTGCCTTCAGCCAAAGTCATGATCCCAGGGTCCTGGGATGGAGGCCTGCTCCAGGCTTCATGCTCAGCGGCATTGGGGGTAGGGGGAAGTTGGGAAGGATCTTCTCTCCCTCTTCCTCTGCCCCTGCACCCCGCTCATGTTCTCTCTCTTTTCTCTCTCTCTCAAATAAATAAAGTTGTAAAAAAAAAAAAAGAAAAAAGAAGGAAAGAAAAAAAAGAAAAAGAAAAGAAAAGAAAGAAAGAAAGAAAGAAAATCAATTAAAAATCAATTAAGGAACACCTGGGTGGCTCAGTTGGTTAAGTGGCTGCCTTTGGCTCAGGTCATGATCCCAGCGTCCTGGGATCGAGTCCCACATCGGGCTCCTTGCTTGACAGGGAGCCTGCTTCTCCCTCTGCCTCTGCCTGCCACTCTGTCTGCCTGTGCTCGCTCTCTCTCTCACAAATAAATTAAAAAAAAATAAAATCTTTAAAAAAAAATAAAAATGTTTACTCTCACTAGCGATTAGGAAAATAATACAGAAAAATTACAAAGAGATATCAGGTTGTGCCTATCAGGTTAGTAAAAATGTTAAAGACTGGTAATTTCTAATAAAAGCAAGAGCAGGAGAAAAGAGTTCTCTTATAGAGTGCTGGAAGCAGTATAAATTGGTAAAATGTCCTTTTTGGAGAGCAACTTGGCAACACCTTTGAAAGGTTTAAATATATAGACAGTTGACTCAGTTAAATCCATCTTTTGCAATCTATGCCACAGAAAAAATCGAGTCGTATGTCAATATTCATTGCAGCATTTGATGTTATAGCAAAATATTGGAAATTATCTAAATCTCCTCCAATGGGGTGGGTGATTGAATAAATTATGCCATCTTCATACAATGGCAATCAGTAAAAATGGATCTGTGTGTAGTAAACTGGAAATGTATTCTTGATTTATTACTGGGTTAAAAATCATGTTGCATAATAATCTGTTTACTATGACCCTGATCTATGATAAGCCATACACATATATATGTTCATATATGCACATATATGTATGTGCATAGGAAAATATCTTGAAGGGTACATACCAACTAAGATCAGTGGCTGCCCCTAGGAAGCAAGAACAGGGCAGATGAGAGAGATGCTTTCATTTTGTACTGCTTATTGTTTAGATTTTTTTTAGGGAGCAGTTCATCTTTTTCATATAATATTTGCAATTCTTAAACCAGTGAAAATAAATAAAAGGAAATAAAAAACAAAATTAAAGCATTCTTTTCTTGTTGAAGGAGGAGAACTTTGATATTCCACTTTGTCGTGTAACAAAAGAAGACTGAAAACAGAAACAGATGTCCCTCATTCAAGCATAGAGAAGGAAACAAAAATAAGAGAACTGTTTAAGGAAGAAAGGTTTTAAAACAAAAGTAATCTCTTAGAATTTAATCTATACAACCGCATATGGCTTACATTAAAAAAATCATTTTATAAATGTAAAGGAGAAACAGAAATAACTTGCTCATTTTACCACTAAGAACAAAAAATACTTTTGATAGCCATGAACACTTTACCAAATAGAAAGTACCCAAGAAAAGACAGATAAAACAAACAAAACAATGGAAAGTATTTCTCAAAGAGACCAAGATTATATGTGATTAAATGAGGGAACTTTAAGGTTGAACAGTATGAAATTGCCATTTTTGTAAGTCTAAAAATAGTAGACAAGCAATAGTTTCATATTGTTCAACCAAACACATGAGATACTTCTTGCATTAAACAAACCTTTAGGAAAATAGCAAAAATAAAGAAAAATTTAAATCTCAAGGATTTTTTTGCTATCACTTTTTATATATTGTAAAACTTTATAGGACGAACCTGAGACCCCACTTTGTTTTCTAGACAAGGCAACTCTACTTTTTCATACTAAATTATAAGCACAAATGTTAATATTTGAGGGGATCACTCAGATGTCCTTTGTACCTAGTTACTGCTCAAAGAAGAAAAAAAAACAATTAAAATATTACCTTTCAAGAAAACCCCCAAACAACAACAAACAAACAAAAAGTTATCTTTCATGACACTCTGGTCTTCAGAATGAAAAGATAAAATGTAGACAAAGCTTTGCCACTGACAGCTAAACTTTGAAATAATCTCTAGATAGAAAGAAAGTAACAAAATTCAGATAGTTCCAGGGGTGCCTGGGTGGCTCAGTCATGAGTCTGCCTTCGGCTCAGGTCATGATCTCAGGGTCCTGGGAATGAGCCCCTGCATCAGGCTCCCTGCTCCACAGAAAGCCTACTTCTCACTCTCCCACTCCTGCTGCTTGTGTTCCCTCTCTTGCCATGTCTCTCTCTGTCAAATAAATAAAATCTTTTTTAAAAAATTCGGATTGTTCCAAATCTAAATTAATTTTTTAAAGCAAGGAAAATAAAAACCCACTTAGCTATAGACAAATTGCTTTAACAGCATAACCTGTCGATAATTGGCTCAGAGTAAACGATATGGTATCAGAAAATAAAAGAAAAATAAAAGTAGGGAAAAGTGTTGAGTTGAGACCTGGCCTGGACCCTGGGAACATAGGGATGAAATGACACAGTCCATGCCTTCTGCAAGCTCACAGTGTCCTATGTCCTCACAGTGACATAGGGATCTAGGCTGTGTAAACTAACAAACTAATGTACAGAAGAAGGAAACTATGACCAGACCATGGGCTGGAGTGGGGGTGTCAGAAAAGTCCCAACCTCTGAATCGAGTCTTAAAGGAAGTGTAGACTTTAGTCCAGGAACAAGGGAGGAGAAGGATGCCCTAGGATCAGTGTTTATAGCTATGCAATAGCTATTGATCCCTTTTATTGCAAGAATTGGGTCATGAAACCTTTGAAACACAAAAAAGTTGTAAGAATTATAGTGGACACCCACATACTGCTTCCCAGATCCTACCAATAATATTTCTATTTTATTATATATCTATCCATAGGAATTTCTAAATGATAAGAAAAAACAGTATGTGCTAATAAGGGTATTTTTAGGCTATAATAAATTACCTTTTTTTTTTTTTTTTGGTAGTTCTTTCCACTTATATTGGAATCAGAAGTTATAGGAATATAAATTTTTGGATAAGACCTTAAATAAAGAAGTTAAGGGTAAATTTGTGGTATTAAATAGGCAAAGAAAAATGCCCTTATAGAAAAATATAATCCATATTACTCTCTAATGCTTTCACCTATCAAGAAAGTGCCTTTGTTTTGTGTTATTTTGGTTTTTGCGTATTTTGTTGCAACTGTATAAGGGCTTATGCTGATTAGGAATACTGGGTTTGTGATTTAAATTACAGTTGGTGGTCTAAATTCCCCATTCAACTGATAATTGGATTTCCAGTTCCTAGATTTTTATGAAGGGTATGCTGTCAAGCATTCTTAGGATTTTTAAAGTTTTATACACTCCTTATGGTAATTTAAGTATGCTACTAAGAATCTGTTATGAATATGTATTATGAAGATGAAGAAAATGAAAAGATGTACTGAGAAATCATCTCTCTCTTATAAATGAATGCTTGGCTAATGCATATTCCAGGTGGGAAGGCTGTAGAAAAGAGGCATTTCTGGGAGTGTATGAGATCTAATTTGGAGCCATGCCTTAGTTGAATTGTTCTGAACTTCGGTGCACATAAGAATTACCTGCAGAGCTTATAAAAATGCAGATCTGACTTGATCCCCCCAATTCTAATCAGGAAGCCAAGATGGGGTCCAGAAGCTGCATTTCTAGCAAAGGATGCCGACAGTGCCAGACCATACTTTCAGAGACTCTGTTGAACAAGTCCCAGTTGTGTGGCACTTGGGCTTGACCAAGTATAGCTTAGTAGACCTCGTCCGTTTGGACAAAATATAAGTGACCATTTTTTTTGAGTACTTACTATATGTCATTATTACTAATATGAAAACTGGTTATTTGAACCAAGCCTCCTGCTAAAAACAACTAAAAATGCTGGATGAAATATGTTTTAAAATATCTTCTTAAAAGCACCTAATGTTAGATAAGATGTAATCGAGCCAAAATCTGGGTGAAGGTAGGAATCCAGGGTGTAGTGGAGAAACAAAGCTACTTTTACTCTGAGAGTGTTTGCTGAAAAGGGAAAAACTGAGGGGCAGTTTTCATAGTTTTGGCTTATGGGACACCCAAGCTAGGGAGTATAATGGGAAACCCTCCCTCAGTAAAGTTGAGACTCCAAGCTAGGCTAGACTCTAGGGTGGGATAACCCAGAAGCAACCCCCATGCTCATTGCTAGAGTCAACAAGGAAAATAGCCTTGTTCTGAGGGGTTGGGGAGGAGAAGAGGACACTTGTGTGAGAATTTGGAGCCACAAGCAGGTGTTTGTGCTGTTTTTTGGTTTTGTTTAAGATTTTATTAATTTATTTGCTGGAGAGAGAGAGAGAGCACAAGCAGGGGGAGTGGCAGGCAGAAGGAGAAACAGGCTCCCTCCTGAGCAAGGAGCTGAATTCGGGACTCGATTCCAGGACCCTGCGATCATGACCTGAGCCAAAGGCAGGCACTTAACCAACTAAGCCACCCAGGTGTCCCTGTCTGTGCTGTTTTTTAGTCCAAATTTATATTACCCAAGTGGCATAAAACTATTACATCTTGTAAGCAGAAAGCAGATGGATTGTCAATCTGAAGTCTTGTGGGAACTTTACTGCTAAACCAGGATAAAGGATACCAGACATTTGTTTTCCTACCCTCCTTTCTCTCTCTCTCTCTCTTTAAGATTTTATTTATTTATTTGAGAGAGAGAGCACAAGTTGAGGGGCGAAGCAGAGGCAGAGAGAGAAGCAGGATCCTTACTGAACAGGGAGCCTGATGTGGGGCTCGATCCCATGACCCTGAGATCATGATCTGAGCCAAACTCAGACGCTTAACCAACTAAGCCACTCAAGGGCCCCATCCTCACCCTCCTTTCCATTAGCAAGATGACAGATCAATTGCCACAACAAGAAACATAATGTAACTCACCTGACTCTGACTTCTTGCTCAATTTCTTGCTCAGTGAACTGCTGATTAAAAAAAAATTTTCCCATAAAGAGAGGTGCCTAGGTGTTTCAGTTATTTAAATGTCCGACTCTTGATTTCAGCTCAGGTCATGATCTCAAGGTTGTGAGAATGAACCCCCACTGGGCTCCATGCTGGGTATGGAACCTACTTAAGATTATATCTATCTCCATCTGCACCTTCCCAAAAAGAAAAAAAAAATTCTCATAGAGATATTTCCATAGATTCCTATTAGAAATGAAGACTAAAATTTTGATATATAAATCATATATATTATATATATAAACTGTTATATACGTATATATATGGATATATATACGTATATAACAGTTTATATATATAATATATAGTTATATATAGTTTATATATAGTTTATACAGTTATAAATATCTATCTATATCTATCTATATATAGTTATATATATAACTATATGTATAGTTATATATAGTTTATATATAGTTTATACAGTTATATCTATCTATATATCTCTATATATCTATATATATATAAACAGTTATATAAACTGGCTTTCTTCTTTATATCCCAGTCTTTTGAATTCAATGGTAGGAGGCATCTGCTAGACACTGTTTCAGGATGCCTGGGCAAGAATAGAGTTTCTCAGCCTGCAGGGCTAAAAACCATAACCTGCCTGTGGAGTCCTGTGTGAGTTTTTGCTATGTTGTAGAATCATGCCTGGAGGCCATCCAATCAAACCACCAACCCATCGCTTCCTAACAACTATAGCACATTTCTCCCCCAAATCAGCACACTCAAAAGAAGTGTTTAATTGTTTTCTACATGATTCCTATAAGCCAAGAGAAGATCTGATAAGGTATGCTATTTCCAGAAAGAGCTCTGTCCTAGGAGTCAGAAGTGGTTTTAAATTTAATCTCTGCTACTTACTAGCTCATGCGCTATTTAAACAATTTCATCATCTGTAAAATGGGATTGATATTTGCTTTGCAGTATAATCATGAAGATTAAATAGAATAATATATGAGTATGTGTAACATCTAACATAATGCTTGGTATTTAATAATAAATATCAATAAATCTTAGTTTCCTTCCTTGCCTCCACTACTTTCATTTCTTTTAAGTTTATTTATTTATTTATTTATTTAAGTAATCCCTACACAGAACTTGGGGCTTGAACTTAAGACCCTGAAACCAACCATCATACCCTTTTCTGACTGAGCCAGCCAGGGGCCCCAACTTCTTCCTTCCTTTGTTCCTTTCTTTCTTTCTTTCTCTCTCCTTCCTTCCTTCCTTTCCTATCTTTCTGTGGGTGTGTATGCATTTTTTGTTTGTTTCTTTTTAGTAATCTCTACACTTAATGCGGGCCTTGAACTCACAACCTTGAGATCAAGAGTGGCATGCTCTTCCAACTGAGCTGCCAGGCTCTTTCTAATAATATATACACACATATATAAACACATTTGAGGATTTTTTCCCCTTGTCCTATCAAGTTTATATCTGGAAGGGCTGGTGGCTGGTTTGCTGCTGATGATAATCACAGTAAGGAGGAGAATAATACAGAAAAATCAGTGCCAGCTTTAATCAAGGAAATTTGGTTTTCTAGGAAGAACCAAAGGAGGAAAGGAAATGCAAAGAAGAATGAGAGTGGACCTAGAAGTAGGAAGAAAAGCGGTGGACAGTGATGTCCTAGAGACCAAGGGAAGAGGGAATTTCAAAAACAGAGTGATCAAATGTCGTGGAGATTAAGATAAAGACTGAGAGGGGTGCCTGGGTGGCTCAGTGGGTTAAAGCCTCTGCCTTTGGCTCAGGTCATGGTCTCAGGGTCCTGGGATCGAGCCCCACATCGGGCTCTCTGCTCGGCGGGGAGCCTGCTTCCCTTCCTATCTCTGCCTGCCTCTCTGCCTACTTGTGATCTCTCTCTGTCAAATAAATAAATAAAATCTTAAAAAAAAAAAAGATAAAGACTGAGAACTTACCATCTGATTTAGTAACTTAGAGGACCCTGGTGGCCTTAGCAACAACATTTCAGTGGAACTGAGCAGGAAACCAGTTTGCAACAGGTTGAGAAGAGAGAGGGAGAAAAAGAAGTAGAAGAGTTTGGTCACATGTCTTCAGGTCTAGCTCTTCTGTAGGGAAGAGATAAAGCAGTAGCTGTAGGAGGACATGGAATTGAGAAGGCTTGTTTGCTTAGCTGGAACTATGGGAGTTAAAATACTGGTTGGAGAGGAGACCAGAGAGAAGGAAGGTACCAGATATGGAGGATGGAGCATAATGGAGAGAGGGAAGTCCCTGGAGAGGCAGAAGAGCCTGGGACCAGGGCTCAATGGGAAGGAAGGTCTCCTATTTCATTGTGACAGGAAAAGGCAGGGTGCAAACCCAGGTTCACTCATAGACTCTGAGCCAGGAAGCTAAGGGAGCACTCCTTGGATGGCTTCTGTTTTTTTGTGTTTTTTTTTTTCCGTGAAGTAAGAATTTAAGTTTTCTCTGGAGAGGCAGGAGGAAGGGGCAGGGGGGAGGTTAGATGTTGGAGGGAAGTGGAGAAGGTAAGGAAAAAACGCATTTAGAGTATGGAGGAGGAAACTGACCAGGGAAACATAGCAAGATGGCAGAGCAGTGTGGAGGACCCATCTGAAATTGATTACTCTGAATTTAAACCAACACCAGTATGTAGGGCTCTGTGGTTTTCTTCAGGCACTGTAGCGGGGACTAAGCTACCTTTTCCTGTCATGTTGCACAACAAGGTGCTGGTAAATACTTTGCAAGTGCTTTAGGGGTTGCGATGGGAAGAACACTGATTTGCAGCAGTGGTGTAAATAATCCCAGTATGAATGACTTCAAGCTATCAATGTGATGTTCCTGGATTCAGGCTTGGGAAGGGATGCCCAGTGGCACACTCTTATATTATACTCCCACCATACAGATACAATAGACATAAGTAACCATAAGAGCATAGAAAATAGTAAAATGTAGTAAAATAATTAAGAAGTGATAACTTTTGATTCTTTAGTACCTTGGTTTTTATATAATTTTCTTAATTATAAGTTTATGTAACTTAATTTTTAATAATAACTGACACATGGCTTGCAAAATTCCTGCAAATATTACAATCAGCTCCCTAAGACAGCACAAGCTGCTCTGGGTTGAAATGGCCTGCACTAAGGGATTGGATGGGATTGGGGTCAGGGAGGGAGTTAAGACATTAAGTGACAAGATTGCTTTCTTGGGCAAAGGGACTCTCCCCTGGGCCTGACAGAGCAAGTCTGAGTTCACTGGGTAAAGGAGCTGGAAATGATTGAAAAAAGGTTGACCCTGGGGAAGGGATAAGAGCTGTTAGGTGGGACATGAATTAAGGGTCAGACAATTCGATATTGCAGTAGTTACCAAGTTTGTATCTTTTCTGTGGCCATTTTCTCTCATTGTACTATAAATAGTCATAAAGGTCTGATGGAATAGGCTGCCACAGCATGGGGGGAGGGACTGTCCTGAAGAAGAGCAGAGAGAGTGGTTTTGAGTCCAGGGGCAGGAAACCCCGGGGGCCGGCCGCCTGGATCATGTCACAAGAAAGTCACCTCTGCAAAGGCAAAACCAGCTGGGAGTCTTGCTGTTGGCAGTTGCCCTGAGCTGTGTTTTGTTATAGGTTGGCAGGAAGATACTTGGGGGATGGAAGCTCTTTTTGGTTCTAAAATTATACTATAGCAATGAATGCTGGTAACTAAGTTCCTTCTTTCAAGTAGCTTACTAAATAAACTTAGATAAAAATCCTTTTGTTGTCATTCTTTAAAGTTCTTTGCATGAGGTAGGAGAATAAATTTGCTTCATTTCTGTTCAGTGCACTTTTCTGGTATCGGAAAGTCACTTTCCACAAAAGAGCTAACACATTAATGGCCTCAGTTTGGCTTTTATAATTGTGACTGGGTATAATTCCGAATCATGTTTAGTGTGAGATACCTCAGCAGACAGCATTTTCACTCTTCTCAGAGAAAATATTTCATAGAGTAGCTGTATTGTCATTATCTCCCTGTTTGCAAAAATCCTCACCTGCTCAGGGTACAGCCACAATTACAAAGACATTTAGAGATTTTATTATATTTGATCAGATTTCAGAAGCAGTAACAAGAATAGGAGGATGTGGGAGAAAAATAGGCAAATGTATTAACACTAAAAAATAAAAAATTAAAAAAAAAAAGCATGTGTTAGGGCAGCAATCTCCAGAGCAGTAAAATTATGGGGGTAGGAGGAGTGGGAAGTGGGAGGAAGGACAAACATAGAGTTGCCAAGTCATGACATTGAAAAGAAATTACCAGTTGCTGTCATTATCATTTCTTAAAAGAAAGATATTTTAATACCAGATAAAGAATAAGCAAAGAATCTTTGAATCAAGAGAATGCATCTGGTTTATGGAAAACTCAGCAAATTGTTTTTTATTTTTTTCATTTAGGGCTTAATAGTGAAAGTATCTCCATGAGCCATTGTAGGATACATGTGAGGGTTTTTAAGAATTTAGTGATTCTTTCTTCTTTTTCACTAATCTTTTGCACAAATCTTTAATATTCTATTACAAAAAGAAAGGAAAGAAAGAAAAGTAAAAGAAATAAAGGGGCAGTGTGATATTAGCAGTTTAAAAAGGCAGTTTTCTTTGAAAACTAAAAAGAATTATAGGTGTTTCCTATGGTTCTGATAGAAAGAAGAAGAGGTTGATTGGGAGGAAAGTTATGATTACATATAGTCTGGCATAATGCAGAGAATATGTTTTTCAAAACTGGGACAGGTCTAAACAAGGAAACATCTGAAAAAGAAATTTTAAAAAATCCCGTTCACATCAAAAACAATGAAATATTTAGGAATAAATTTTTTTTTAATTTTTTTTTTTTAAGGTTTTATTTATTTGACAGAGATCACAAGTAGGCAGAGAGGCAGGCAGAGAGAGAGGAGGAAGCAGGCTCCTTGCTGAGCAGAGAGCCCGATGCGGGGCTCGATCCCAGGACCCTAGGACCATGACCTGAGCAGAAAGCAGAGGCTTTAACCCACTGAGCCACCCAGGCGCCCCTTTAGGAATAAATTTAACCAAGGAAGTGAAAGACCTGTACACTGAAAAGTATAAGACTTTGACGAAAGAAATTGAAGACACAAATGGAAAGATATCCCGTGATCATAAATCAGAAGACTAATATTGTTAAAATGCCTAGTTTACTCAAAGCTGTTTATAAATTCAAATGAGCCCTATCAAAATTCCATGTCATTTTCACAGAAATAGAAAAGCAATTCTAAAAGTTTTATAGAACCACAAAAGACCCCAAATAACCAATGCAATCTTGAAAAAAGATGGAGGTATGTTTCTTGGTTGCAAACTATGCTATAAAGCTATAGTAATTAAAATGGTATGATACTGTCACAAAAATACTGACATAAGTCACTCTGACTAATGGAACAGAATAGAGATCCCAGAAATAAATTTCTGCATATATGGTCAACTAATATTTGACAAGGGAGCCAAGAATACTCAGTGGAAAAAGAATAGTCTCTTACATAAATGGTATTAGAAAAATTGGATAACAACAGGCAAAAAAATGAAATTAGATCCCTATCTTACACCACTCATAAAAATTAACAGAATTGATTAAAAACTTAAGCATAAGATCTGATACTGTAATACTCCTAAAAGACTACATAGGGAAGAAGCTCCTTGACATTAGTCTTGGCAATAATTTTTGGATATGATGCCAAAAGCACAAGCAACAAATGGAAAACAAAACAAAACAAAAAACAAAAAAACCAAGTGGGACTACATCAAACTAAAAAGCTTCTGCACAGCAGAGGAAACCATCAACAAAATAAAAAAGCAACCAATGGAATGGGAGAAAATATTTGCAAACCATATATTGGATAAGGGGTTAATTTCCAAAATATATAAAGAACTCACTCAACTCAATAACAAAAACCAGACAAATAGATTTTTTAAATGGGCAGAAGAACCAGATAGACATTTTTCCAAAGAAGACATTCAAATGGCCAACAGGTACATGAAACAATGCTTAATATCATTAACCATCAGGGAAAGGCAAATCAAAACCACAGCTGAGATATTACTTCACACTCATTAGAATAACTATCATCAAGAAGACAAGAGATAACAAGTGTTCCTGAAAGTGTACAGAAAAGGGATTCCTTGTGCACTGCTGGTGGGAATGAATTGGTTTAGCCACTATGGGAAATAGTACAGAGGTTCCTCAAAAGATTAAAAATACGACTACCATATGATCCAGCAATTCCATTTTTGGGTGTATATATACATATTCAAAGGAAATAAAAACATGGTATTGAAAAGTAAAGATATCTGAAATCTCATGTTTATTGAAGTATTATTCACAATTGCCAAGATATGGAAACAGCCTAAGTGTCTATCAATGGATGAATGGACAAAGAAGAAATGGTTTGAGACTATCTAATGGAATAGTATCCAGCCATGAGAAAGAAGGAAATCGTGCCATTTGCAACAACATGAATAGACCTTATGATAAGTGAGATAAGTCAGATTCAGGAGGGAAATGCCGCATTATGTCACTTATATATGGAATCTAAGAAAGCCAAACTCAGAGAGTAGAATGGTGGTTATCAGGGATTGGGAGTAGGGGAGTTGAAAAGATGTTGTTCAAGGGTACAAACTTAAAACCAGTAGATAAGTTGTGGAGATAGAATGCACTTCATAGTGGTTACATCAACACTACTGTTTTGCTGTTACTAGTTGGATTTGTGAATGTTGTTTTAAGACATTTGTGTCAATGTTCCAGAGAAATGTTGGTCTGTAAATGTTTTCTTATCTTTGCCCAGTTTTTATATCAAGGATATGGTGACTTCATTAATGTATGTAGTATTCTCTCCTCTTATACCTTGAGTTTTTGTGAGATTTGTATTATTTCTTAAATGTTTCATAGCATTACCAACAAAAATAAATCTTTGTTTTGATCTGTAGTAACTCTTATTAACGAGTTTCTAACATTTATTTAATTATTTTCTTGCTGTGACCTCTAACAGAAATGATTATCAGGATAATTCAGCTGGCAAATTATAATGTATTTAATTATAAGACAAAAAATATTGTATGATAAGCATCAAAGTTGTAAAGAGGTTAAATCTTAACCATTCTAACCACAAAAAAGAAATTATAATTATGTGATGTGATAGAAGTGTTAGCTGATGACGTGGTGGTAATTGTATTGCAATATATGTGTATCAGACCAACATGTTCTATACCTTTAACTTACACAGTCATGTCAGTTCTATTTTTAAAAAAATAATAATAATCACTTCTTGGCCTTTTGGCTAAGGTCAAGTGTAAAAACAATAATAATAAAGGACTGAGGTCTAGGTTCAAATCCCAGCCCTGCCACTTACAATCCAGGGACTCAGGCAAGTTATCGAAATGCTCCAAACCTCAGGTTTCTTCTTCTCTAAAGGAGGATAATGATACAGGTACATCCCAAGTGGTCTACGCTGATTTGATGAAATAAAGTAAAAATATAAACTACGACTCACAAGATTGCTTAACATCCAGTAATTGTTTGCTCTTTACTTCTATCATCCTCTTATCTTTCCATTTGAAAATAATGACAGAAACTGGTAATAATTTATTTTAATGTCTTGAACTTGACTTTAAGTTGGTACCCTCACCTTTAGATACACACACATATACTCTCCCCCACAGACACCAATTTTTCCTGTCTGAATACTTACATAAGAATAGGTTGCACCTAGTAAGTCCCCATGAAAAATCAGCTATTATGGTTTTTAATACTTAATTCTTTTCCTTTTTTGTTTTAAAATGGATTTCTCATGCTTGTAAATTGCTCTTGCACTCCCACTAGTACTTGGCGCTTTGCAAATTTGATCAGTGTGAACTGCTCTGAGCCTCTGAGCATGCTCACAGTAACTAAGCAGGAGAGCACCTAGAAGCCAAGGCCCTCTCCTCCAGCACCCTTTGCTTATCTAATGCTTTCCATCCCCGTGGTGTTCAAGCTTGCCCCTGGCTACTTTGTGTTTCCTTACCTCTAATGTTTTATTGCATTTTATTGCATTACCGAAGGAGTATAAGGTTGACTGTCAGTTAAGTTGAATGTAACACAGCAAAGTGGAGCATCTGTAGTTCATTTGTTTTATGAACATTGTCGACAGAAATGTATTGTCTGGGTTAGATGCCAGAGTTATGTTAAAATACAAAAACAAGAAAGCCAGTTTCTGCCTTGGGGAAACTGGCTGCTTGGGGGAGGGGTGACAGCCACAGGAACAATTAGACATTTAGAGCAGAATGTTGTTAGGGGTCTTCATGGAAATGTGTCTGCTCCTGCTACTAGGGAACAGGCATTGGGGCAGGGGGGTGCAAGGTAGGGTGCAGATGAGCCCCCCAGTGAGAACTTGGGTCTGCCTCGCCTCAGAGGCAGATGGAGACGAAGGTGAGTATTCAAAGCAGAGGGGACAGCGCGAACAAAGATGTGGAGGCTAGAAAGAGCTTGCTATGTGTAAGCGTGTATGTGTGAAGAGATACAAGCCGGAGGACCGGGGGTGAGAGTGTGTCTGAGGCACCCGCAGATCCTGGAAGCCTGTGGGGAGTTCCGCGACAGCAAGCGCGGAGCCCAGGGGGAGGGTCCGCAGCCCGGTCTGATTTGCCCTCTTGGGGCTCTGCACTCGGGCCATTTCCGCTGGCCTGAAATGCCAGCTTACTCAGACCTTGAGGATGTGGCCCTTGCTAGCTCAAATCTACATTTCCTCTGACTCTCTCAGGCCATAGAAGCTTCTGCTTCCTTTAAACTCTTAGGATATCCAGTGTATGAGCCTTACGGAAGTGAATACTCACATGGCCCTGCCCTGTGAATTTTTTCTCTAGGAAAATATTTCTCGACCCTTCCGCAAGAGGGTGAGTTCCTTGAGCACAGGGCCCACTTCTTTTACCTTGTTCTGTTCTCTATAGAGGCCAGAGTAGAGCTTCCAAATGGTAATTTCGGTAAGTGTTTGTTGTTCAATTGTTGCCTCTCTGGCTTCGTGGGAGGAGTAGGACCAGGGTCAGATCCAGAAGTCTGAGGTAGACATGTTCTATTTAGGGGAAGTTTCGGCCTTCCAGGCTGCAGGCAGGGAAACGGGATAATATTCGCGAAATCTTTTTTTTCTTAATGTTTTCTTTTTTAAAAGATTTTATTTATTTATTTGACAGACGGAGATCACAAGTAGGCAGAGAGACAGGCAGAGAGAGAGGGGGAAGCAGCCTCCCTGCTGAGCAGAGAGCCTGATGCAGGGCTAGATCCCAGGACTCGATCCCAGGACTCTGGGATCATGACCTGAGCTGAAGGCAGAGGCTTTAACCCACTAAACCACCCAGGCGCCCCTTGCAAAATCTTTTTTTTTCTAGGTTTGCAAGTTACCACATTATCCTGGTTTCTTCCCAACTCTCTTGACTGTTGCTTTTCCATCCCCTTTGTCAGCCTCTCCCTAAGGATAGATGCTGGAAAGGCTCCTTTATTTCTTTGAAATTCTCTCCCCTTGGAAGATTTCAGCTCACTCCTGAAGGTTTAGGTTGCCATTTATACACCAATGGCTCTGGATCAGGACTTCCCTCCCAGCCCTTCTCTTTGACCCTGACTGCCACCAAGACCCTCCCAGCCCCCCCATTCCCCACCCCCGTGACTCCTCAACCAGTCTCTGCTGGGGTGTCTCACAGACACTTCTAATCCAGTGTGCTTGGAACTGAACTCATGTTCATATTTCCTTCCCAGCAAACTAAACAAGCGATAACAAGACAGATGAAAACCCTGAGGCTCCTCCAGTGTTGCCCTGCTTCATGAACGGCCCCAGGTACTCAGGTGCCCAAGTCAAAAACCTGGGAACTCTTCTTGCCTCCCCTCCACCAACCATCCCACCAACCCCCACATCAAGTCAATCATCCCGAGTCAAATCTTCCCTTACTTCTTCCCACTCCCACTCATGGAAACCTAGCTCTCTACCTGGATTATTGCCAAGGGTTCCCTGGATACACTCCTGACCCCCTTACAATCTATTCTCTGTCCCACATCTAGAAAACGCACTTATAATCATGTAGATCTGATTATGTGACTTCCTTACTGAATGCCCCTCAGGAGTTTCCCACTGCCCTTACAACGAGGCAAAACCCTTGCCAACGTGCCCTCTTATCTATATGCTGCCCTGCTCCCTACAGTCTGCACCCGCAGCTCTCCTGGACTTACTTCTATGAGTATTTCATGCTCTCTCTCATCTCTAGGTCTCTGTGTCTACCAGTCTCTCTGCTGGAATGCTCCACCTGCTCACTCTCACCCTGGCAAACAAATAAATATGAGTCACTTGCTGCTGCTCTGCTTGGAGACACAAATAAGGCAAGGAGGTGGTAGGACCTAGTATACTGAATGGCTAGGTCTCAGCCCCGTCAAATTTTATATCCTCTGTGCATTACAGTTATCACTCTATCCGCGTGCTCTTGTCCTGCGTTCTGGGGTAGGCAGACTCACTGGCTCTGTGATCGAGGGGGATAACTGATGGGGATGTGCTAAGCCATCTTCTAGGTACAGTTTGGGGACCTATGCTGTACCTTTCTTCAGTGTCTGGGTGTTTTAACATATGTAATGATCACGAATGTTCCATTTGTTCTAGATAGCATGTGTCTCCGAGATGAGGTACAATGACAGGGCATTTATGGCCCAAGAAAATAAATAGCACAGGATTTATGTTCTCAAAAATGAGGGTGGCTGCTTAGGTCTATGCCATGCTGAGATGATTACCCCAAGATACTCATTAAGCCCAGGTGTCGATTTACTGGGCAGGAACTGCACTTCACCAACAGTTGAACTAGAGGCCTGCAAGGCCATTAAAATGAAACAATAACCTAATCTCTGCAAAATCAGCACAGGATTCTAATTTATGCTTATCAAAAAAGGGGATCATTTCTATTCAAATTAACCAATCAGTAATATAATGTTAAGGCAATTATATTAGACAATGTTTCCAAGAGATTGAATTACATCAAATTAATTCCATGTTAGCTTAGATCTCCAAGCCAGGTATTTTCCGGAGGCCATGTGTTATGAATATTTGTGCCACATCTGGGTTACTCTGGGCCAAAAGGGGTCCTTATAATCATAATATGCATTAAACATGTTTACATGAGCTGCAGTATAATGAACAATAGTGAACTATTTCAGAGCCATCAATTAGGAAAGGTTAAAGAGGCTAATCCCAGAGTCAGGAAAGGAAGAAACTCAACTGCCAGCAATGAAACATTAAAAAAAGATTGCTAGGACAAGTGGTCAAGTATAAATGAATTAACGAATGAATATACACAGCGGTCAACAGTGAGTCCTGAATGCTTTTAAAAAGCCACACGCTTTCCTAGCTCAGGAGGCAAGTCTCTTCACTGACATCGCATCTCCTGCACACATTGAAATCCAAATCAAAAATGATTTTTTTCTCACAAGGCACAATTCCACATATTTGAAAATAATCGTTTGACCGCTTGATAGAAACAGGGAGAAGCTAACTCTGCCATAAACAGGGGGCAGTGAAGAAAGGCATGCCATCTCTCTCTCTTTGAGACAGAAGCTGCTGCTTTAACCATTTCATTGCCAGATGTCATTGCCAGATGTGCCCGTGGGTGTTCCAGACTCTGGGTATTGGTGTCCTGAGCTCTGGCACAATTCAATCCCTTCCCAGAAAGGAAAGCAGTTCAATTATGTCAGTTCGTAATAGGAGCTTGCTTGTTAGCTGGATGCTATCTAATTTAATCTCCCTCCAATAGCTTTATTGATGGAGAAGTATTAGAATCCCAGCTTTGCCAGACGTGAAACAGACCCCAAGGACTGAAAGGTTTTGCCTAAAGTTTCACGGCTAATTTCAGCAGAGTACTCAAGCTCCTCAGGCCATCCCAACACAAGTTATACCCCTCAAGCTGCCTCTCCCGGCACAAAACCCATGCTGTGACAAGCTCCTGTAGCAGACGATTCCATTAACAGAAGACCAAACCCAAGAGAAGCATGCCATGGTTGAGGCTTGGAGGGGCCACAACACGAGAGGCCAATCCCAACAAAGAAACTTCTTTTTACTTTCGAGGAAGATTAGGACTTGATTCCAGCAGATGTTTACTGAGTACCTTCTGTGGCCAGATCCTATGTTCTGTACTTTCACAGACCTCTCAGTTGTCACAAAAATTCTTTTACTAAGATGCATAAAAGCAGCCGAAGCTTCATATTTAAAAAGAACCAAGTGTACCCTGTGGATAAAGAGGAGCACTTGTAGAATTTTCTCTATATCGCCCATTCTTGGGAACAGGTGTGATTAGTTTCTTAAAAGCAAGCTCATTGGAGTGCCCAAATATCAGTCTGTAGACACTTATCTTGTTCTTTCCTTTAATCAAGCTGGCTATTTTTTAATCTTTAGTGTGACTAAGAATTAGGATTGTATAGCCATTTTAGAGATTTTTTTCAAGGATGATTTTGAGATGTGTGATTTTTAGCTTCAGTCTGATGTTAGAACCTAGCCCCTGCTCCAGATATGACCCTATGGTAGACTAGGACTGGGAAAGCTGCTGATAACTCTCCTGGTGTCCATGTTGATGTCGCCCCCCTTCCTTGGGGGCACCACTCCTCTTCTCTGCACTCTAACCCAATGGTCTAAAAGGGAGTAGCCATCTTATATGACTGCCTCCCTGGGCCCAGTGATTGGTTCCAGATATTGGACATTTGATCTGTATGATCCAAACTGGACCATCACAACTGTCTCCCAGAACTTTTCAAAGAGGAGCTATAGAGATCACACATACTCTCTCCTTTCTGGTTGTGGCTCCCTGAGGGTGTGCACCCAGAGCTGCCAGTGTCTCCCATGAAGAGACAGAGAGACAACCTGGGGGTGTTGGTGTCTCTGGATCCAGTCTTTCCTCAGGCCAGCTTCGTCCTGCCTGTCCCACAGTTCAGCTCTGTGAGTCAATAGATTTATCCATTTTCTTAGACACAAACTGGGGTTTTCTCCAAGGGAAAAAAGAGTTCCAACTGAAGATACCAGTGAAATTTTTTTTGTTTGTATTTTTACCTAAAGGGCAGTATGCTGTAATAGAAGGCATGCTGGTTTGGAAACAACATTAGAAAGAATTTTGAAGATTAGGAGGTGTCAGGCACCTATTATTAACATGTGGTGTTGGGGTAGAATATGGGAGAGAATTGGCCCAGGACCTAACAGTTCATTTAGCTCAATTTAGGGATTGGTCAGCCTGCAGCTCAGGCCCAGATGCATCAGGATTCTCTTCACAACCAAGTTAAGTTGAACTGCTTCACACTGCCCCTTCCCCCACTGAATTGTGGGGACCCATCTTCCATTAACCTTAGGCCCATAGACATGGCAGAGCCCTTGTCCTTCCAGGTGGTGAGCTGACTGTGAGCACAAGTATGATGAATGCCAGTCCCGAATGCTGGCAGCAGTAGAGATAGGATTGCTCATAGGAAATACTCCACTATCGACCCATGGGGCAGGGACTAAGAGTGGGGACATTTAGAGCCCTACAGAACTAGGTCTTCATTTAACTTAGGGTTGCTTACCCTCTGAATTCTCAGAGTGCCAGGTTTTTATCTCTAAAGTGAGAACAATCATACTTAAACCTTTAGTGCTTTTATGAGAATTGAATAAAGGAACTATGGAAAGCACATAGTTGGCACTTAGCATGCGGTACTTGTACTGAGGATGATGAGGGCAGGTGATGATAATAACAGTAACTTTTTCACTAGAAAGTAGTCTCATGCTCTTTTTTCCCAATAGACAAATACAGCACGGGAAAAGTGGTCTTTTTTCCTTGGGGTCATGTGATGAGTAGCTAACAAAGACAGGATCCAAATAACTGACTCATTTAGGGATTTGCACTTTTTTAAAAAAAGATTTATTTATTTATTTGAGAGACAGTCGGGGAGGGTGGGGCAGAGGGAGAAGGAGAAACTCAAGGAGACTCCCAGCTGAGCGTGGAGCCTAACGTGGGGCTCGATCTTATGACCCTGAGATCAGACCCAAGCCAAAACCAAGGGTCAGACACTTTAACCGACTGCACCACCCAGGTACCCCAGATTTGTACATACTTATGAGCCAAAAATGTTCAGATACTAGAAGTGCCTAGTTAGTTTTGTGAACAAAGTGTGAATCACTATTATTTTAATTTTTTAAAGTAATTTACAAAATAAAATTTGATGCAAGTTGCTTTTATAGTGTCCTAGACCCTCAATTTGGGGGGTTCTTACTCAGATTATACCAGAAACAGACTTCTAAATTCTTTCTTCTTAATTTTGATTTTTTAAAAAATGTTAAAGTTTTCTTCACATTTTTCAAAGGTGAGGCGCTGTTTCCTATCTTAATGAGAATAAAATGAAACCGTTGCATTTCCCCAAAGAGAGGTCTTGAGGAAACACAGATCCCTGAGAGGATATTGTTAACTGCTTGCTTCTTATAATTGAGCCTCTTCTCAAACAGCTCTGCTGTTTAATTTCAGCTCTCACCAATAACCCTTTCCTCTTTTCGATCAAGTGTTTAATTTCCTTGAAAGATTTTCTCAGATTTCAACTATTATTGAGAGGATTTTCATTTCACCCTAACCCTTTAATGGCTAAATCTTGTATATCCATTATTTCGAAAAAGGGTATTTTCTGTTCATCTGAGTAAAGTAAATCTGAGTTCACGGGTTTGCTCTTCTTTTCTTGCCTATTATTGCTGAAATGAATTATTTGGAAACTTCTTTGCTAACTATCATGTAAAAATCAAATAAAATTAAGCATTTACAAAAACCAATATTGGGCAACTCTCAATTATCTACAGCAATATAGACTAAAACATAGATTACTAAAAACAAATAAACTCCCACACTTGATTATGGCCATTCTGTTCCTTTCTTCCAAGTAAAATGTGTGTTTAACCTTCCATTCAGCTTTTCTTACAATCCTTAAAAACTTTCTAAGTATAGGAAAACATTAAATATTCATCAGGAGGTAACAGGAAGAAAGAAGAAAGGGGCAGTCAGGATAACACAGAAGTTTAGGGGTAAGAATTATTGCCATTGCTATTTAACTATACAGAAAAATTATTTTAAAAAACACATAAAAATAACAGTAGCAAGTCAATCCAGTATGGCTTTTGCCAGATTCTTCCAAGGACTTTAATTTATCTTAACCCTAATCATAAACCATAGCTGGCTTTCAAATCTGGGTTAGGTCCTGTGTACTAAGGAGTTTGGCTTTATCCAAAGAGAAGTTCCGATCTTTGCTCTCAGCTTCTGGGATGCACTCTGTCATATCTGGTAGGAGTCTTTGTTTAGGGCAATGACTGTCTACACAAGAAAGACCAACAATGTGCTTAGGGTCAGGGCTTTGGCTCATGTAGTGTCATTGGACCTGGAGAGTGAGTTCACTCTTGTAGCAATCAATCAGCCATGACTATGTCATGAAGCCCCAGTGAAAACTCCTGTCACTGAAGCTCAAGGGAGCCTCCCTGGTTGGAATTCCTGTGAGCACTGTCATTCACTGATGCTGGCAGGTAACATCCTGACTCTCTGGGACTGGAACAATGGAAGCTTCAAATTTGAAGCCCTCTCACACTCTGCCCTATGTGTCTCTACTTTTAGTTTATTTTTATCTATATCCTTTCCCTGTAATTAAACTACGACTGCTTTCTGTGAGCTCTGAGTCTTTAGAGCCAGTTATAGAACCTAACGGTGATTTGTGGACTTCCCAAACATGGAGTTGATGAAGGTGGTGTTGGAGACTATGCTTTCAAACTTTAAAGTTTGCCTAATTGTGGGGTGCACCTCTTCAATCCTCCCACAGTATGTTGTCATGATTTCTATTGTAACATCTAACACATTGTTCTTTTTGTTTTTTTTTTTAAATATTCAATGATGGAATGGCAATAAAAATATTTATGGAGTAGAAAGGTATGGTTGTTTCATTAGTAGCAGAAGTAGTATAGTGATAATGGGGAAACTGAAGTTCAGAATGATTAAGCAACTTGCCTAGAGTCACACTGTAAGTGACAGAACAGGGATTCATTGGAGGCTAGTCCTCCTGGCCCCAGAGTCCAAGCTATTAACCACTGCAACATTCTACCTCAGCGTTTGTTGGAAAGAACAGAAACACGACACAGAGCTTAAGTTCAAATCCTACCTCCCACAAAAAGACGAACAAATAGACAAGGAATTCATTATTATAAGTTTTCCTCCTTTCCCTCCTTTTATTCTCTCTCTCTCCTTCTCCTCTCTCTGCCTCTGCTTTTTTTCTGTGCGAGGCAAATGAAAACAACAGGCTACAGTATGGGTGAGAAGGTGGTAATGAATGGAAAGACTTCAAAGGGAAAAATCCACTGGGCCTATGACTAACTGGATTTAGAAGATAAAGAAAAAGGAAAGGTCAAAAACATCTTCACAGTTTGGGAGTATGGCTAACTTGGAGGATGTTATTATCCATGATAGAGAGAGGCAATTTCAAGGGAAGATAGTAAGCTAACTTTTTTTCATCTCATTAAGGTACAATTTACCCAGAATAAAATTTGCACATGTTAAGCACACAGGTTGATTTTTGACAAGTATATAGCAAGATATCGAACATTTGTGGGTCCCCCAAAAGTTCCCATGTCCCTTCTTTTCGTTGTCATGCCTCACAACCATTAATTTGATTTCTGCTACTGTAGATGATTTTACCCGTTCTAGAACTTCACTTAAACAGAATTCTACTTCTTCCTATGTTTTGTATCTGGTTTCTTTTTTTCCTCAGTGTAATGGCTGTGGGACTCGTCCATGTTGTTGCACATATCAGTAACTTGTGGAGGTGGGGGAAGGGGCAAATAGCATTCAATTGTATGAATATACCATCATTTGTTTATTCCTTTATCAGTTGATGAACATTTGGTTAGGTTTCCAGTTTTGAGTAATTATATGTGAAACTGCCATAAACATCCAGTATATGTTGTTGGGGAACAAGAATTTCTTGTTTCCTTCAAAGTCCTTCTGGCTGGACTGAGAATCAAATGGACATGGGACAGATTTACAGGAGAAAATTAAACTTAATAGCATACCTATGGTGAATCTGCACAGACACGGAAATTCCAAAGGCAGGCAAAGTGAGGTATGTATGTTATCCTAAACTAAAGAGAAAGGAATAGTGGTCTAGGACTTCAAAGTGAAGGAATGCAATTCACAGGAAGATGAAAAAGAGTAAAGGTTTGGTCAACGAATGTTTCTGATTGGGCCACTCAGAAATACTGGGATTTGAAGTCCTTTGATCAGACAGTCCTTCCTAGGTTCCTCCCCATCTACAGTTACCTACTTCATAGTATAATGTAGTTATCTATGGTGAGAGCTCTCTTCCTGGAGCAGGTCCTCTATCTAAATTATTTTTAGGCAATTGTAGAAGAGGTAAAGGGCTTTTCCTCAATATGCTGGGTTTTGATGGCTTTCTAACTCAAAATAATCTTCATGCCACAGTGACCCATCTTGGGGCAGACTACCCTTATATAAACAGATACTCTCATTTCTTATGGGTAAAAACCTAGGCAGCAGGATTACTGACTCACAGGCTTGATGTGTATTAACTTTTCAAGAAACTGCTAAATGGTTTTTTGAAGTGCACCATTTTACACTTCAACCAGCAATGCACGAGTGTTGCTCTCCATCCTGGTCGATCCACACAGTGGCCAGTCTTCTTAATTTGGTGATTTTTGTGAACGTGAAATAGCATCTATTGTGTGTGTTAAGTAGCTATTGAAGTATAACTTACATACCATAAAAATTCACCTGTTTTAAGTGTACATACAGTTTAATGATTTTTAGTAAACATAGAGACTTGTGTAAATATTACCACAAACCAGTTTAAGAATATTCCCATTACCCAAAAAGTTTCCTCACATTCACTTTACAGTCAGTCTGCTCCCATTCCAAGCCCAAGGGAATCAGTGATCTACTTTCTGTCTCTATAATTACCTCTTCTGGCTATTTCATGTAAATGGAATCCTACGATAGTCTTTTGCATCTGACTTCTTTCACTTACAATATTTTTGAGATTCATCAAAGTTTTAGTTTGTATGTCAAGAACTATGGAAGGTCTTGGGGCTCTTGGGTGGCATCTGACACTGCTCAGGTCATAATCTCAGGGTCCTAGGATTGAGCCCCACATAGGGTTCCCTGCTCAGCGGGGAATCTGTTTGTCTCTCTCTCTCTCTGTCCCTCCCCCCCCACTCAAGCTCTCTCTGTCTCGATCTCTCAAATAAACAAATAAAATCTTTAAGGAAAAAAAAAAAAAGGAACCATGGAAGGTCTGAAATTTCACCCTGATTGCAAACTAACAAGGTAGCCTGCCACAATTTCATGACTGAAGACATGAGACTCCGGGATAAGGGATAAAGGACGTTACTCCTTACGGCCTAGTAGGCTGCTCGAGCTTCAAGTTTGTGCTGATTCCCTCTGAGCCTCAGGTCCCACAGGTGTGCAGCAAGTGGAGCCACATGGAGGCATGTCAGTGGGTCTATGTCAAAGATGAGAAATCCTAAGCATAGGGAACCCCCATTTTTTGTAATGGGCTGCAAGCAAACCCACCCAACATTTGCCCTGGAGAGAGACATCATCTTGATTAAACTGGACATAAAAAAAAATCATCCCTCTGCTTCACAGCCAGGCACTATCTCAATCTTCCACATCTGTTTGCTTAACAATCCTCCCTGAAAAAAATGGTCTGGAATGAAGACAATCAATGCCTTAGACGAGGGAGAATTTTCTCCAAACACTATTTCAGTAGTATTTTTTTTTTAAAGATTATTTATTTATTTATTTATTTACTTATTTGACAGGTCACAAGTAGGCAGAGAGGCAGGCAGAGAGAGGAAGGGAAGCAGGCTCCCGGCTGAGCAGAGAGCCCAAAGCTGGGCTCTATCCCAGGACCCTGGGATCATGACCTGAGCCGAAGGCAGAGGCTTTAACCCACTGAGCCACCCAGGTGCCCCAGTAGTTTCTTTATTTATGAAATAATTGTCCATTTAAGTAAACGATTATAGATGTAGAAAAAAAGAAAAAATTTTTGTAAAATAGGACACCTTTTGTTTATCTCTTCCTCAGTTGTTAGATACCTGGATTATTTCCGAATTGGGGCTATGATTCACAAACATGCCTTTGTCTGACTATATGTTTTCATTTCTCTCGATTCTTAGGAGTGGAATTATGGGATCGTTGGTAACTTAATGTTAAACTTTTTAAGAAACTGCCAAACTGTTTTCCAAATTGGTTGTATCATTTTTACACTTCCATCAGCAGAGTATGAGTGTTCTGATTTCTGTTCTTCCTTCCCAACACTGAGTGTTCTCTGTCTTTTTGATAGTAGCCATTCTATGGGAGATGAAGGGGTATCTCACTGTAGTTTTAACTTATATTTCCCTGGTAACTAAATGAGTGCTATTGAGCATCTTTCCACGTGCTTATTGGCCATTTGTGTATTTTTCTTAGTGAAATGTCTACTTAAAGCTTTCTCTCATTTTATAATTGGATCATTTGTCTTATTATTGAGTTATAAGTGTTCTTCATACATTCTGGATACAAGCTCTTGTCCATATATGTGATTTGCAAGTATCTTTTCCCCGTCTGTGTCTTGTCTTTTCATTTTCTTAATGGTGTCTTTTGTTGTTATTCGTTTTTTTAAGTTTTATTGAGATACAATTTACATATCATAAAGTTCACATCTTTCAACTGTACAATTCAGTGGCTTTTGGTGTACTTACAGGGTAGTGTAATATCACCATATTCTTATTTTAGGACATTTTCATCATCCTTAAAGGCAACACTGTACTCATTAGCAATTATTCTCCATTCTTTCCTCCCCAAAGCCTCTGGCAATCATGAATCTTTCTGTCTCTGAAAACTTGCCTAGTCTGGACATTTCTTATAAAAGGGATTATACAATACTTGGTCTTTTGTGACTAGCTGCCTTCACTTAGCATAATGGTTTGGAAGTCACCTACATTGTAACATATATTAGTACTTCATTCTTTTTTATTAATGGTAACATTGCATGGCGTGGATAGATCATATCTTGTTAGTCATTCATCTAGTTGATGGACATTTGGGTTGTTTCTACTTTTTGGCTATGATGAATAATGCTGCCATGAACATTCATGTGCAAGTTTTAGTGTGGGCATCTATTTTCATTTATCTTGGGTTGATATTTAAGAGTGGAATTGCTGGGTCAGATGACACCTCTATGCTTGACTTTTTGAAGAACTGCCAAACTGTCTTCCAAAGTGACTGCACCATTTTACATTCCCACCAGCAGTGTATGAGGGTTCTTCACCAATACTTGCTATCATTTCTCTTTATTTTATCATCGTCATTTTAGCAGATGTAAATTGGTATCTTATTGTGGTGTTAATTTGCATTTTCCCAATGACTACTGATGCTGAGCCACTCTTCATATGTGTATTCACCATTTGTGTACCTTTGGAGAAATGTCCATTCAAATGTCATGCTCACTTTCTAATTTCATTAATTTTTTATTGTTGAGTTATAAGAGTTCTTTCATATTCTAGATACAAGTGTCTTATCAGATTAATGGTGTTTTCTGAAGTGGCAAAGTTTTTCATTTTGGTGATTTGCTTTTGGCATTCTATCTAAGAAAACTTGGCCTCATCTAAACTCACAAAGATTGTCTCCTATATCTTCTTCTATAAGTTTTATAATTTTAACTACTACACTTAGGTTTATGATCCTATATTGAGGTCTTTAAAATAATCTATGCATATTTGTGAGGTAAGTTCATTCTTCTGTATATGGATATCCAGTTGTAGGGAGGGATATCCTGCATATGGATATCCAATTCCAGCAGTATGTATCGGAAAGGTCACAGTTTGCTCATTGAGTTGTTTTTGCACCTTTCTTGAAAATCAATTCACCATGAATGTGAGATTTGTTTATGGACTCTCAGTTCTGTTCCTTTGAACTATATGCCTATCCTTGAGCCAATACTACCCTGTCTTGACTACTGCGACTACTGTGGCTTTATAGTAAGCTTTGTTAGTGAGTGCTTGAAGTTTTCTTTGTTCTCTTAGCAATTGTTTTGGCTGTTCTAGTTCCTTTGCATTTCTGTGGAAACTCTAGGACCAATTTGTCAATATATTAAAAAAGACTGGGATTTTCATAGGGATGTATTGAATTTATAAATCAGTTTGAGGAGAATTGTCCCCTTGACAATACTGAGTCTTCCAATGCACAGACCTAAGGGGCCTTTCCATCTCTTTAGATCTTCTTTAATGTGTCTGATCTATGTATTATCATTTTTCGTAAATGTCTTCCACCTTTAAATTAAATTTATTGCTAGATCTATTTTTATGTTATTGTGAAAGCAATTATTTTATTAATTTTATTTTTGGATTGCTGAATGCTCATATATAGAAATATAATTGGCTTTTGTTATAGCTCTTGCATCTTAGGACCTAACTCAACCTGTTTATTAGTTCTAGTAGTTAGTTGTAGATTCTTTGTGGGATTTTCTACATACAATGTTGTATCATGTGAGTGAAGGCAGTTTTACCTATTTCTTTCCAATCTAAATGCATTCATTTATTTGCCTTACAGAGAGTGTAGGCGAAAACATCCTTGCCAATTCCTGATCTTAGAGGGAAAGTATTTCATCTTTTACTAAAAGTATAATGTCAGTTATATGCAATTGCTCTTCAAGAATTTTCAGAAACACAGCAAAGGAGAGTGTATATACCTTGGTGACAGAGCCCTTTGTTCCTCTGACTGGCTTGGTTGAAAGAAGAGATAGAGACTGGGATAGACACAGAGACAGAGATGGAGATAGAGATTAAAATGATAGAGATAGAATGGTAAAGGTGTGAACATTTCATCTGAATGACATCAGCCAAGCTGATTCTATCAAAGGGTTGTAACCAAGAAGGCAGGGAGGGACTGGACAGGAAATGATAAAAATCAAGACAATGCCCAGTGGCTTTCTGTCATCACAAAAATCTTTATCTCAAGATAAGAGAAAGTACTATCTTAAACTGAGAGCTGGGAAAAAGAGGATCCCTCAACTGGCATTATCTGTGTGGAAAATGCTGTTGGAAGGACTGGGACAGGATGTAGACATGCATTAAGGGAGGGCAAATCCCTTCAGTATGAAAGCAGAGCTTGAAATAT
Source organism: Taxidea taxus jeffersonii (assembly GCA_003697995.1). NCBI lineage: Eukaryota > Metazoa > Chordata > Mammalia > Carnivora > Mustelidae > Taxidea > Taxidea taxus. Next base: position 826,126 of record ML106401.1, read on the forward strand.
TACATTAGCCAAGTGCACCGGCTGCCCTGTCCATTAAATATTCATGCTAAAATCCCTGTCAATCAACAGGAACAACCTTGTCCCACTCAGACCTACTAAAGAGAAACTGTAGGTTATTCAGCAAATTATAAAAGAAAAGGGACTTGGCTTTTGTTGTCCACAATGTTGCCAAAGATGCTTTGGTATTGAAGATCGAATTGCTTCCTTTGTTGTCTGTCTTTCGACAGACATGGTTGCATGACTTCGGAAGTATAACCTAACCCGTAAAGGCCTCATTTTCTCACCTGGAGGTTGGAAATAATAATAGCGCTTACGTCCTCAGAGAGCTATAGTGGGAATTAAATGAGATAATGTGGGTCAAGTATGCATATGAAACAATCAAGAAATGGTAGCTATTGTTGTCTTGAATTCAGGCAGAAATATATTCATTATCCAACTCATAATATGTGCCAGTCCATTAGCAGGAACCTTAGGCCCCACCGCACCTAGTATAAGCTGGGATGTAGCGAAGAGTTAGAGATCCCCAGAGGGCTTTGGCTTGGCGAGAGGCTGACACAGGAAGCCACACTTTCCACGGAGAGGTGGTGGCTTGACCCACAGGGCCAGAGTGCTATGGTCTCTCAGCCAAGCCTGTTTCACAAAACCCTGCCCATGGGGGTCTGTGTGACCTGAGTCTTTCCTTACTTTGCCTCTGCGGTGAAGGGCCTGCAGGGAATGTAAGCAGCTCAGGAAATTGTGCTGTGTGAAGGAAGGCACACTGACCCAATTTCCTGTCCTGCCTTTCCCTCTTGTAAGCCGAGAGACGGTGTACATGTCAGGTCATTTCTGTCAATGTTAGTTTCCTGATCTCTCAAAATAAGGGCAGATCAGATATTTATATGCAGGCTTGTGGTTTAGCACTTTAACATACAGTTTCCCTTTGATTCCCACAAGACTGTGGATTTCCCAATGCAGGAATTCTCTCTTGATTCCCTGTGAGCCAACTGAGCCTAAAAAGGTTAAAGGACGTGTTCAAAATCACAGAGCTCAAGCCGGAGTCCTCCAGAGCTCTCCTTTGTTGCCAGGCCCTGCTGCCTCGCTCAGAGAGCTCACAGCACTGAGGAGGAAAGAATATTACGGATGTGAAAGAGCTTGGCACACTTTGGGACCCGAAAGCCTCGTGCCACATCCTCTTCGGCCAGACCAGAACAGAAAGGTGGGAGTCTATTTATAGAGAGCTTCGGTTTGGCTTTTGCCTGCTGTTCACTGTATTTCGGAGAGAGGAATGAATATCAATGTCACAAATGCTTAGTACACTGAGACTTCTTCAACGTATTGCATGGGAGAAGTATGCTTTTATCGTCCCATCATCATCTTCATTATCATTAACAACATTGTTAATAACATTAAGCTGGCATGCTGGGTCCCAGGGCCCCCTCTATAGTGCTTTCCATATAACATCCCATTTATTCCCACCAGTGTCAAGTGCAGATTTTTAAAAAATCCCCAGGAAAAAGATGTTATTATTATATACCCAGTATATAGAAGAATTTGAGGAACAGAGTTTGAATATTTGACTATAATTCATGTATAACAAAATATGAAAGGAGTTCTATGACTACTTGAGTTTTGCAAGCATTTAAACATGTACTAATTTTTCATTTCCTTTTTTGCAGCCAGTTTTTGTTTTTGTTTTAAATGTGAAACCTTTTCATAGGTCCTTAGGAATTGTGCGTCTAATGCCTTGTTAATATCCCTGAGGAAGGCAAATGGAGTGAGCAGGGACATGAGCTTTACATAACAATGAGAGAAGGAGAGGAACTCCAGCAGATGGTTCTGCTGGCTCACTATCATGCGAAACAGGACCCCACTCATAGAGGGGCTCCCAGATTCAATCCCTGGGGAAGCTTTAAAAAAATATAGGTTCTTAGGGCAAGTTTCTCTGCGTGCTCAAGGCCTCATCCCCTGCCCCACCTCCCTCCTACTGGTCTGGCTCATTTTCCAGGTCTCCATCTTGTCCATTCGTGTCCAGGGAGAGCTCAGGAGAAGCTGCAGCCACTCTGCTTCCTTAAACTCCTTCATTCCTTTGCTCATCTTTGTTAGGTCTAATACATCCCTCCCCCCATTTTTATACTACCACATGACAAAACAGAAACAGTTTAGTAATGAATTTGATGTCCTTCATTTAAGGGAAAACAACTCACAAGCCGTGGAGCGCTCTCTCAGGGAGAGATATTAGGGGGCAAGAGGCAACCAGGAAATGGAGGCACGATTGGCTAGGAGACAGGAATTTCCTCAGAAGGCTAGCAGGGCCTATTTTCTAGGGTAAGGTGAGCTAGTTAAAGCAGGGCTGGCTCTCTGATTGGTGTATGTTAGGTTTCCTTGGAGATGAGCTATTTCCCATAAATGGAGGCTGACCTAGATTTAGATTTGTGACCTGGGCCAGACCACTGGGATGGCCTCCATTTTGTGGGTTCCAATGTAGGAATTAGCTTTATCATCACTGAGTACTATGTAAACATAGCTTCAAATGACTCTTCTAACAGGATAGGTGCCCTCAGTTCCCTGCACCAGAATTCCTGGACCTTTAGAGCTTCTCCCCTCCTCTGACTTCACTCTGCCTCTAAAGTTAACATGTTGTCCCCCTTGGCTCACCCCTTGGCCTGGATTTCTCCCCAACTCAACTCCCCTGCCTCCTCATTGCCTCATCTGCTGCTCTCTCTTGAGTGGCTCTCTATCCTCTGACTACATTCGTGTTGGGGACCCACCTTCTCTTGTTTCCATCTGGACCTGAACCAAAACTGCAAGGCAGTTTCTCTGGTGGCAAAATCCTTCCTATCAGGTGCAAATTATGGTCACCCCCTGGAACAGCTGCCTTCTGAGTTTTCAGGCCTTACCAGTACGTTTCTTAAGGGAATTCCTCAATGTTAGCAGGTTACATCAAACGATCTCCCTTCTGACATTATGAAATAAATCCCTGAGGCGTGTAGGCACAGCAACAGTGAGAAGTTTTGGTTGGACTAAGGAGTGTGGGGGTAGGTGGGAGGAAGGCAGAGGCAGCAGGAAAATGAAAGTAATATTTACTGAGCGTTTAAATATCGAAGGAAACAGATTTCAGTGTATTATGTCATGCATACTCATAACAAGTCTGTGAGAGAAATGTTGTTATTCCTGTTACATAAATAAAGATACTGGGACTTAAAGAATTTAACTGCTTTGTCTCAAGTCAAACTATAAATAAGTAACTGAATCAGGACTAGAATCCCTACTTTGGAATTGGCTCCAGAGCCCACTGCTTTATGAGATCATGGTTCCTGAGACTAGTAGACTGCTATCTTTCTTTCTCAGATGATCCCATATGTCTAATTCCATATGTCTAGAATCCCCCACCTGAACTTCAATGAGGCTAAACCTTCATTCTGCTGGGCTTTGCTTTAGAATTTCCTTGGTTTCTGGCTTCTCGAAGCCCCAGGAAAAGACTTTTCTTTTTGAAGTGCAGTTTCTCCCTCAGGTGATTTGTAATATTTGAGGCAAGGCACAAGCATTTGCCTGGTTCCTAAGGCAGGAGACCCTGAGAACTTACATGATGCAGAGAAGAGCTTCGTGTGTTCACAGAGGCCTGGGCTGGGGCCCACATTCTGCCACCAACCAGCTCTACTGAGCTTTAGCAGCTCGGAGATTTAGGCCTCTGAAGTTGGCTGCAAAAGTCTTGTTTGGAGCTACTTAGCAATGCTTCTAATTGGGCTTTGTGATTTTATTAGGGTTGCATTTGACAGCAAAACCCATTTCTGTTCTTTAGGGAAGGCTGGTTGTATAGAACCTTTCATTTCTCAGGAAAACTTCTTTTACACTCCAGAGTTGTCTGCCTTTAGCCAAATGAAAATCATGAAGGAGACAGAAGATTTTAAATGAGAGGAAACAGAGGGTGAGTCAAACAGTAACACTAGACTGGGCTCTTGCTTTTAGCAGATAATCCCCAATAATCCACATAAAGCAAGAATAAAATGCCACAGTTATTAAATGCCCTGAGGTTCTTGCTTTAATCCCTCTTTCCTTAAAAAGTTATGGGCTCCATATGTACAGGCCACATCCTACCATCCCCCGCTCCCTCCATACCACCCCCATCCCAGAGCTGAGAGACTCATTTATTCAAGGATTTATTTATTTAGTGTCAATCCACAGCCCATCTGCCTAGCACCAAAAAAAAAAAAAAAAAGAAAAAGAAGAAAAAGAAAAAAAGTTAAAAAGCAAATATGGTCCTTTTCTGTTCTTTCAACACAGGAATGAACACCCTTCCCCCACACTCCTCACTCACATGCCTCCTTTTTCAATTATTCTGTGTGTAAAGCAAAGAAATGCTTTGCTTCACCTATCCTTCCTAAGCTTACGAGGCTTTGTTCCTAGGCCGCTAAAATTCACTCCTCCAGAAACTCAAGTTTTTGAAAAGTCAGGTCGGACCGAAGTTGGCATTTTGTAAGTCAGTCTCCTTGAGAGCTTTTTACAACTGTAAAGTCTTTATGATTCTGGATAAACACCTAGATGCAGGCTGCCAGAGGGGGTGCTCGGGGGAAGCTTCTTTTTCCCTTTCTTTTGGGGTATTTGCATGAATGTTGGTCAAGAGTTTTGCAAAAAGATGATGAAAATCTGACAGCAACACTAAGTAGTGACTAAAACAAGAAAATGGATAAATGTTACAAGGTGCTGAAGGCATTATAATGCTGACGGTGAAGTGAGTGCAATTAGTGATTTTTGAGAAAACAAAAGAGCCAGTTTCCACATTAGTTTCTCTTTCTGCTTTCTCTAAATCGACCAGAGGTAGTTTCTTTTCACCACGTTTTCTTTCCTGGGGCATCTGGAAACCTGGGGTAGTGAACTCAGATAGTTGATCATGAGCAAACTGCTAAGCACCTGCTCTAAGAAACAGAACATGCTTCTCACACATCAGTGGGGTAGCAGAAAAGCATTCCCCTCTCCCTGGAAATGGGTCAGAAGCAATGATGGGAGAGGTTGAGGGCCTGCTGCTTTGTCAGAACCTAGAGACACTCACAATACTTGTGAATTTTAAATAGGCTGTCCCAAGTGAAATAAGACCTCACTTTGATTCAGGGGAACTTACCCAGCTAGGACCATTAGAGACTTTTCATTACTAAGATTCCAAGAGAAAAAGTGTTATGGAAGCCTGAGAGCTGCTCTTACATGAAAGCAGATGCAGTATCAGGAGAGAGGCTGGGAAAGACGGAGGCTTGGGGTGCATGAGCTTTTGGTTATACAGAATGGTCATACATTTTGGTTATACAGAATGGCGCAGAATGGTCAGTATTTGGCTGGCTGGTCCCAGGACCACCAGCATCATCAATTCTGAGGAGGCTGATCTAAAATGCAGAAGCCCCAGATGGACTGACTCGAGTCTCTGGGGGTGGGCCTGGGGCTCCAGAGTTTCACTAGCTTGTCAGGCATTTCTGATGCAGTTTGAAAATCATTGCTTTAAAACCAGTGGAGGGGTGTCTGGTTGGCTCAATCACTAGAGCATGAAACTCTTTGGTGTCGGGGTGGTGGGTTTGAGCTCCACATTGGGTGTATAGAGATTACTTAAAAACAGTTTTTTTAATTATTAAAAAATTTAAAAAATAATAAAACCTAGTGGAGCCAATCTTACCTGCCACAACTTGGAATAAGATACAGATGATCACCCATTGATTCTAACAAATGAATGTACTCTTAACTGTAGCCTGTTTTACGTGGGTGCCTAGTTAGCACCTAGACAGGATCACTGGGGCCCCCATTCAACCAGCAGGAAGTGGCCACGCCACATGGAGACTGCAGATTCTGACCAACCTTCTTCCATCCCTCCTTCTCTATCTCCTTTCCCCCTCCTTTCTTGTTTATACACTATCAAGTAGTTCCTAAACTTTTTGGGTTTTGCCTATCAGTAAAATAGCAAAACAAACAAAAAAATGAGAAACATTTTGGTGATTAACATAGGGCTGCCTACTTTTTCTTCTGGCAATAAAGACATTGAAAAATAACAACTATCATCTATTATCACCATGCTTAGATAAAAAATATTTTAACACTACTATCTAAACTACTAACACTAAGGAGGAGAAAGGGTATGTGAATTGGTTTATTAAACTCACTAACATCATTATTTTTCTCTATGTGGCCATTTTTAAGAACTGTAGAATGCTGACTTTATGTAAGGCATGCAACTTGATTCACCAGAATGGATTAAATGAGGGGACACTTGGCTGAGGAGAGAGTTACCATCTCTGCAGAGGAAAGGACATTTGAATAGCTAAGTTCTAGCTGGATCTTGAGTGTTAGGCAGGCTTTTAACATTTTAGGGGCAGTTTCTAGAATTGGGATGATAGAAAATCCACTGGGTCTTTCAGACTTAGATTGAAAAGATGAGTTGAATACAGAAAGGATCTTACCAATTATCATCACTGTTCAATACCAGTATCTTCACTAATCACCATGTGCTGTGTACCTATTTATTATGTACCATCTAGTTTTCATAGCAGTCCTTCAAGGTAGAGTTCTATCTACACATATATAAACTGAAGCACAAAGAGAGCACAATCATATGGATATGAACTGAAATATTTCCAGGTCTGACTCCAAAGTCCATGCTCTTTCCTTGTACCAACTTTCTCTCTTGACCTTGAGTGACAAGATAATTATGGTTGGCACTCACATCCAGTACTTCCTATGTGCCAGGAACTGCACAAAGCACTTTACATTCATCAGCTCATTTACTCTTTACAATAAGCCTAGGAGGTGAGTACTCTTGTTACCATCTACAGATAAGGAACTGAAGCCCAGAGAAATTCAGCAAAAACACAGCCTAGGTTTTAACCTAGGACTCTGATTTTGGGCCCAAGCTCTTAATTTCTCCGTGGTGCCTTCTGCTGTGGAGAAGTTTCTGAGCTGCGGTCACAGAATCCAGGTACCACATATTTTTCCTGGATGAAGCCGGTAACAGATCAGAGAATTCTCCTTTCTTCCCTCAAGTCCTCAGTCTTTCTCATATCCCCCAGTTCCTCCCCTGCCCCAAACACACAGCCACACTGCATTTGCTTGACAGACACTATACATTAGACCTCCTTGAGCTCAAGAAACTAGCTGTCTCCCTTACCGGAGTGAGTGGTATCCTTGGCATTGACAAGGATCCTCTAAGTCAGCAGGTGCAGATGAGGGCTGTGATAGAATTGGTATGGGTGGGGCCAAAGGGAAGAAGATGAAAGAGGGTTCTACCGACAGGGACAAAAGATAGTTCTTACAGTGCTAATGCCTGGGAAGATGCCCAGTTACATGACCTGTAGTCAACTGTTATGTTTTTTAAAAGCATCTCATACTAATTCTTCTTTGATTTAGAAGGTACTTCAGTTCTATACACAAATGAGGAAACATTCAGTACAAGTTCACAGTTTTTAGTACAAGTTCAATGAACATTTATTGAGCACTTATTACATATCAAGCACAAGGAATATTGAAAGGTTGGGGGATTTTTTTTTCAGCACAGAGTGACCAACCTGATCCAGTTTGTTTGGGATTGTCTTGGTTTTATAACCAGAAGTCCCATGTCCCAGAAAAACCCTCAATCCTGGGCAAACCAGGATGGTTGGTCATTCTAACAGATGACCTACACAGCGTCTCTGTCTTCAAAGAGCTCCCAGTCCAGAGATGATGTAGGAAAATACATAAAGCAACCATGACAATCTAAAGATTTAGGTGCAGTGTTTCATTCAGGAGGAAATGGCAGTTGGATCTCTCAGTTGTGAGTTCAAGCCCTGTTTGGGTATAGAGATTACGTAAAAATAATTTTTTTTAAAAAGAAAGAATTTCCATTTGTTATAAACTCTGAGCATTAGCTCATTAGTGGACTGCACTGTGAAATGAAAATTATGGCAGAATAATTCAAGCAAAGTTTTGTTTTTGCCTAAAATATAATATATTCTCTCCTGGAATGAATTCTCCTTCCACTCTGCTAGCAATCCAGTCTTTATGATTTTTTGCTTCTGTAGTCTACTGAAAGGGGTGCCTGCCTGGCTCAGTTGGTAGAGTGTGCAACTTTGGATCTCAGGGCTGTGAGTTCAAGCCCCATGTTGGGTGTGGAGATTACTTAAGAAATAAATAAAAATAGTCTAGTGTGTATAGACATTGTCTCCACCAGTGCTGTCCACCATATTATATAGAATATCAACGATGTATGTAATATAAAATTTTCCAGTAGCCACATTAAAAAAAAATAAAAAGAAACAGTTGAAATTAATTTTAATAATATAACATATTTAACCAACAAATTAAAATATCCTTATTTTAATATGTGATCAATGTCAAAATTAATGGGATTTTTTTTTTCTTACTAAGTCTTCAAAATTCAGTCTAGCCGGGGCACCTGGGTGGCTCAGTGGGTTAAAGCCTCTGCCTTTGGCTCAGGTCATGATCTCAGGGTCCTGGGATGGAGCTCCACATCGGCTCTCTGCTCAGCAGGGAGCCTGCTTCCCCCTCTCTCTCTCTGCCTCTCTGCCTACTTGTGATCTCTGTCAAATAAATAAATAAAATCTTTAAAAAAAAATTCAGTCTAGCCATATTTTAAGGGCTCAGCAGCCAGGAGTGACTAGTAGTTATAGTAGTTAACAGCATTGGGTGTCACAGGTCTACACAAAGCCAAATATAGGACAGAAACAATTAGTTTGCTAATTCAAGTCAAAATTCTTTGCCTAAATTAATGGACAATTTTGAAGGAAAGTAGTTACTACTGCATATATTTTTTACCCCTCCATAGTTGGGACTTTCCTGCCACTTGCCCCTTGGTTCCAGCTGAACTGAACACAATGCTAAGCCTAGGAGCAGAAGCACATGTAAAGAAGCCTGCAAGCAAGCTTGGGACTGTGTGTTCTTTCTTCACCACGGGAGCCCTGCTGAGCACATTGGGAAATGGCTACTCTCAGACCTGGTTTCACAACATCCCCAGGTGTTTCCAGTTATCTCAAAGGTGTATCATGAAGTTTGCAAAACAAAATATAATTTAAATTCTTGGATATCTAAAAAGCAATTATTGTATGTGTCTCATGGTATGTGCCTGATGGGAAGGGAGAATTGTGAAACCCAGCAAAGAGTGAGCCGATGTTGTAATTCCCGAAAGTCTGCAAAACACAAACAAAAATAATGTGACAGAGATGTTAAAGGCTGTATGAAAAAACATTGAGCTGGGGTTTAGAAAACCTGGTCCTCCCTTGGCATGTTTTGCCAAATGACTTATCTGTTCAATAATGCTGAATGAACATTCCACCTTTTCCCTCTGTTAAACATTTTTTTGTTCCCCCCTGTCTTTTGTTTGCTATAAGCATTTCTGCTGTTTTGGCTCACTGACTCTCAAAATGACTGCACCCATACTCTTTTTTTTTTTTTTTTTTTGTCCTCATTATTTGTTCATTTTGCAAACATTTACTAGGTCTTCCTATGTTTCATTGAGCTAGGCACTGGAATTAGGGAAGGAATCACAAAAAATGCTCACAATCTACAGGGTGAGCTGGAGAAACAAACAGGAGGGGCAGAGTGATCATTTCTGGAAGCGAGTTATGTACAAAGGGTGAAGGGAGTCCAACTCCACTTTGGGTCTGGCTAGGTCTGGGTTAGCCTGAGTGCAGATGGCCTTTTACAATGGTATTACTTGACCGGGTTGGAAGGGGAGAGCAGAGACAGAGGAAACCTCCTAAAGCAAACAGGCTGGGACAGGGAGCAAATGCAAATGGATTGAACTTTTAGGAACTAACAATGTCATTGTCAGTTACTATCTCAGCAGTCAGACTGGGATTGGACCGGGTCCTGAAAAGGGCATCAGAAGCAGGCAGGGCAGGAATGACCCTGGATGAGAAGCAACTCTTATTGCCTTTAACACATTTTTCTCCTGAGTTGGCCTTGACCTGCCATTCAAAGTAATCTCAATGGCACCCTTCACACCACTCCTTCCTTCCTTCAATTTATTCATCAAATAATGTTGAACGCCTACTAGATTCCAGGTATAGGCTGGTGCTAAGAGTAGGAAAATGAATATGATGCAATCCCTTACCCTGGGGTGCAGGTGAGGGAATCATTCATAGGCCCGTGGGTAGGATTTAGTCCCTGCTGTGGCAAAGACAAACTTGGAAAATTGGGAAGATCCCCTAACAGTGCCTTTGGGTTCAGAAGACAGAGAGCTGGCAAAGGGAACATCATAACCCTGCTGCTCCCCTGCATTCTCAGAACTATTCCAGAGGGCTTTTGACTTTCACAGGTCATGGGAATTGGGGAAGTGTATGTGGTAAACATTATATAATTTTCTCTGAATTTTGAGGGCCCAGGAGAGCCCCAGCTGACATCTGATCCTGGGAGGAAAGGCATGACTCGAAGCAAGTGATCTCAACATCCTCACTTTGGGGGCAATGGTGTCTGTGTTTATATGTGTGTGGGGGTGTGTGGGTATGTGTATGTGCACACACACACAAGTGTGCAAGATCTGGCTAAGCACTCTTAGAGTGAACAGGACTCACACGGTACAGCCTATTCCCTTACTGCTGAATCCGAGCTTCTGCTGGAGCCAGATTGTCCTTAGCCATCTGTTTTTCTTTTTTCAAAATCCTTCCTTTAATGACTGAGAAGTCTGAAATATAGAGCAGTGCAGTGTGTCCTCCAATGTTGTGATTGGACCCCAATTTCCTGACTCTCTGTGTTCCTCTTTCCCTCATGCTGCCTTTCTGCCCGACTCTGTGAAGAACGAGGGCAGCACAGTCATATCCAAGCCCACTTTGCTGTTTCCAAATGCATTCACAGGCTTGGCCACATTCAATCTCAAGTATCCTTTCAGGGTGAGCATCTGCCTGGAGTAAAGGAAGCCTATAAGCTTATGAACTTTTTCTGTTACCTCCATTCAGGCCCACAAAGCCTGAAAAACCAACAAACTGCTGTGTGTTACATAAACTCTGGGGGGAATTGCATAATTTACCACAGTTTAAGGTTGATTCTCAAATATATGGCATTAAAGGGGCTGCCCCTCCCACAGTTGTCTATAGGACTGTCATTTATCCAGTTGGAATTTTCCTGGGTGCATTTAGCCCGAACTTAGGGGAGACTTGGTGGGCACAAATGCAGGTTTCTTATAATCCTTTTGGTCTGGGAAGGCAAAGAAATTTCAGGCCAACACAGGCTTGAGTTCGTGCCTTCCTCACATCTCACTAGAAGCCCCTCAAGGGGGAAGAACCATATCTGTGACCAATTCTGCAATCCCAGGTCCTAGGATTTTCAGTAGATGGATGATTAGATGGATGAGTGGAAGGAAGGAAGGAAGGAAGGAAGGAAGGGTGAAACTTTACAGAATCTTCCCACTTTAGAGAAATTTTGAATCCTCTTTTTTTTGCCATTCTAGTTGGTTTCTGTGCATGAGAGCTTTGTAATGGGAGGACAAAAAGGAGTCCATTAGCTGATACAGAGAATAGTTAGAAAGGTCAGGCAGCAGGGAATTCCCCATAGGGAATTTCTCCACAGAGAGAAAGAACCTAGAGGAAAAGTAATATTAAAAATATGCATGTTGGGGCACCTGAGTGGCTCAGTGGGTTAAAGCCTCTGCCTTCAGCTCAGGTCATGATCCCAGAGTCCTGGGATCGAGCCCCGTATCAGGCTCTCTGCTCAGCGGGGAGCCTGCTTCCTCCCCTCTCTGCCTGCCTCTCCACCTACTTGTGGTCTCGGTCTGTCAAATAAATAAACAAAATCTTTAAAAAAAATGCACGTTTGACTCTTGATCTTGGGGTCGCGAGCTGGAGGCCCATGTTGGGTGTAGAGATTACCAAAATAAATAAAAAACTTCAAAAACTCTGCATGTATATTTCTGAGTACCAGGCACCTCATCTTACATTATTCCCACAAAAACATCATGAAAGAGCGACAATTTAGTGACTATGGCCTTATGTAGGTTACCTTGCTAAGGACTCTCCATGCATCATCTCATTTAAAATTCACAACTTAATCAGGCCAATATTATTATTAGCCCCATTTTATAGTTAGGGAAGCAGAGGCTGAGAGGAGAGACAGCTGGGGTGTGACAGTGGCAGGAAGTGACTTAACTCCAAAGCATATGATCTTAACTGCTGTGATTCACGGGAAGGCACGTAATTTGATTTTATTTCAGAAAGATGGAGAAACTGAGCTTAGAGAACACGAGTCCCGCTCAGGCCAGGAAGTGGTAGAGCCAGGACTGGAACAGAAGTTGGCCTGACTTTAAATCCTGCCCTCCTTTCAACACTACAAACTCCCTTCTCCTCATGCTCAGGGCTCCAAGGCAGACCATTAAAAGCAGCTTTAAATGGACGCAGAAAGAACAATTTTTTAAAAAACGCCTTTACTTATTTATTTGAGAGAAAAAGAGAGAACACAAGTGGGGTGGACTGGCATAGGGAGAGGGAGAAGCAGACTGCCCTCTGAGCAGGGAACCTGACGAGGGACTTGATCCCAGAACCCCAGGATCATGACCTGAGCTGAAGGCAGATACTTAATCAACTGAGCACCCCCAGGCACTCCAGAAAGAATATTTTTTAAAGATTTATTTATTTGAGACAGAGATAAGGAGAGGGAGAGGAGAGCACAAGTGGGGAAAAGGGCAAAGGGAAAGGGGCAGAATCTCAAGCAGGCTCCCCACGCAGGGAGGAGCCCAACGTAGGGCTCCATCTCATCCTCCTGAGATCACTGCCTGAGCTGAAATCAAGAGTCAGAAGCTCAACCAGCTGAGCCACCTGGTGCCCCAAGAAAGAACAATTTTAACTAGAAATTTGGCAATGGTGTCTGATACACATTAAAAGAAATTTTTTTTTAAAAAAGATAGAAAAAGAGATCTCCATTAGGGTTGGGCAGCACTGAGTTTCTCAACAGGAAAAAAGGAAAGAAAAGAAAAAAAAAAAAGAATTAGGCTCCTGTGGGGTGATTTTAAGAATCATTCTATTAAAAAAAAACTTATTTTATTGAATAGGCATTTCATGGTCTCTCAGTATAACATTCAAACTGTACAACAGGGGGTATAGTGAAAATTCATTCTTCTCTCCCTTATCCCTCAATTACCTTGTTTCCCTTCCCAAGAACTACTCACTGCTCCAGTGCTAGTGGTCTATGTGTGAGGGATAAACTTGGCTTGTCTAGCCCACCCTCCAATCCACACACATACAGGAGAGCAGGAGGACAGGGAAATTTCCACAGGGAAGGGAAAGTGAGGAAGGAGAGGATGGAGGCCATGGAATGAATGGCATCTGCCCTTCCTGGATACCTCTGGAGGCAAGAAGTTAGAGGCCAAAGTGATACAACTAGTGAGACCCTGGAGCCCCGCCCCTTACCCCCCCCATCTTGTTTTGTCACTGGGACTGGGAGCCTTGGGAACATCCAGAGTCCCTTCTCACTGGCACTCTTCTGATCGGCTGTGAGTCACCCATCCTGTGGGACACAGAGGGGGAAGAGGACCTCAGTCCACATTTTTAAATGAATAGAGGTCATTGTGCAATAGACGTAAATCTATGGCAATTTTACTACTTAGTGAGTGCTTGCTGTAGAATACTGAGCACAATGGAGCTCCATGAATGACATTTCAGCCACACATGAGAACTCCTCAAAGGGAAATAGCTTTGGTTGTCCCAGTATTTGTCTTGCGGTGAATGGCTGGGTACTGGAAAAACAATGAAGTAGTCTTATTCTGTGCCCAGATTGTATGTAGCTTAAAGGGGAGAAATACCTGATGCCTATGGTTAGCAGCAGAAAATGTCCTGTGAATGTCCTTGGTTACTTTTGTTTTTATCAACCTGGACGAAGCCCTCAGGATCATTCTATTAAAATCTTTGCCATTTATAGATAAAGGGTGCAGCTGGGCTGAGGGTATAGAGACATGCCTAATGTCACTCAGTCAGTATCCGTGTCACCTGGCTGGAGACCCACCTGGCCAGCAGGTGGAGGATCCATCCCACTGGGTGACAGCCTGGCCAGAACAGTTCCCCACAGCCCTGTCAGTGTTTGTCGGCACGTTCATTGTCTCTGAGTTCTAGGGCAGGAAAATCAGGTTTTTCCTGTCTAAAAACCCCACAACCTATTCTACACTTCCCCAACAGTGCCTCAGAGGCCTCGGGAAATGCACTCGTGATAACCAAACTCTACTGCGGTTGATTCGTAATCAAGAAGCTAATAATTTACAAGGGGGAGTCAATCTATTCCAGAATTTCTTTACCTGGTAGTAGGCTTGCTTGTGAAATCAAAAACACAGTAGATAGGCAGAGAGTTACAAAGCACGAAGAATAGACGTAGTAAAATTGATTCCATATTGGGGCTGGGAAAATGTTACTCCTTTTTTTCATACAGAGTTGCATCTTGGGTTTGAACTTTAGCTCTGACATTACTGGCTGTGTGACTTTGAACAAGTGGTTTAGCCCCTCTGAGATTTCATTTCTCCGTAAGTCCGATGGAGATAACTACCAAGTAGAGTCTCTTTCTCTTGGATGGTGTGGGAAACACTGAGATTTGGCTTCTCGAGTGCTATTAAGTGGACTGTAATTCTTCACCAGTCTTTTGCTGGGTGGAAAAGGACAATGTAGAAGGTTTTCATCATGCTGAACTCACTGAAATATTTAATGTTAAAATGTCCTACATTTCATCAAATGATGGTGATGAGAGATCATCTTAAAAAAAAAATGCTTTTACTTAGCTGTATAAGAAGTCAATCTCTTAATCTAGTAACTTGGGACTTGTGCCTGCATAGGCAGGAATGTTTGGATTAAGCAACTCCAGTGAAACAAAGAGGTATGTCCTCCTTTGCATTCGGGTCCTCTGTTTAACTAGTAGTTCCAATTAATTTAGGGATACAAATGGAAATTTCCAAAATAGAAAATTGCATGTCCACGCTTTAGTCTCATACTTGTAATTTGTCTCAAGAGAGAAAGTTAGCATTTGGTGGCATCCAGGTTTCTGTGGCATTTCCTTGCCCATCTGCCTACCACATCAACCTTGGCTGCCCTTCTTTGAATCCTTCAGAGTCTGGTGATTTGGGTTATGTATAACCTTTCATGGAGATGCAGATATTATGGCTGAATCTGGCTGATGTTTCTGGCTCCTGGTGGGAGGTTTGTCCTGCAGGTGGAGATTAGAGGAGGGAACCTCAAAACCAGAGCAATAGTGTCACTCTGCTTAAGGCCCAGTAACTTCTAGAACTGGCAGGAGGGATGGGTGAGGCTGCTGAGGAAGATGTCAATATGTGGCTTTATATGAAGAGAAAAGAAAAGAGGAAAGAGAAAGTGAGAGGGAGGAAAGAAGGAGGGAAGGAAGGAAGAAAGAAAAAAGGAAAGAAAGAGGGAGGGGAAGGAAGGAAGGAAGGAGGAGGGAAGGAAGGAAAGTCAGGAAAGGGCGGGGGAGATGGAGATTATTATTTGAGCCAGACAATCTCTTCAAATAAAAAAATCCACGGCCCTCTGTAGAAAAAAAAAAGCCAGCTGGACTTTGGGAGTAGACTGTGAGGGGCACCTGTTGTGTTGAGAGGCAGTTTTATCTCAAGAGCAGCCTGGCAGGCGCTCTCATACACATAAGCTCTTATTTTGTTCTAGATACAAGTAGAGGGGAAGGGAGAAGGAAAAAGAGCCTGGGTGAGCTAACTAAACCCAAGGTTGGGTGAGATGAGGGGCACATCTGGCTGCTGCTTTAAGCTCAGGTAACTGAAGCTCAGTAAGGGAGCCCTGGGGTAGGGACCTTCCCTCCATCCCCTTGTCCCAGTTAGACAGTCATCTGGTTCCGTTATAAGCTAGCCGGCCAACGGCTTTCATCCTGTTCACAAATGTGCAAAAGTTTTTTTTGGTAACCTATAGTTGTCGGTTGTAATTATTTTGATTCTTGTGAATCTTTTCATGTAAATCGGAGGAGGCTGAAAACACAAGTAGGGCCTTTCTGGAAGCCTTTTCGCCTGCCCCCTCCTTGGAACAGTTGGAAAGGAATGTTATGCCAGTATATCCGAGGGGAGGGACGCCTGGGTGGTTCAGCTGGTTAAGCAGCTGCCTTCAGCTCCGGTCATGATCCCAGCGTTCTGGGATCGAGTCCCACTTCGGGCTCATTGCTCAGCAGGAAGCCTGCTTCTCCTTCTGCCTCTGCCTACCACTCTGTCTGCCTGTGCTCGCTCCTGTGCTCTCTCTCTATCTGACAACTAAATAAATAAAATCTTTAAAAAACAAAACAGAATATCCGAGGGTGTTTGCAAACATGGCAGGGGGGAGGAGATACTTCTTTGCTGATCCTTCAAGGATGGAGGCCCCAGACTTTCATACTGGAGGCAAGACTGTAGATGAATGTGAGACAGACAACTACATCCCTTACCCTCTCGTGTCATAGCAACAGTCGGAAAATCTTGGTGATATTTGACAGTGGTGGTGATTGTACTTGCAGTAGAGCAGGAGGTTTCAGCCATAGACATGCAGAGGATGCTCAATTAACTCCAGCTGTGTGTTCCAAGGACACGAAAGTTTAGCCTATCATCATCTTTTTTTTTTTTTGGACTAGACTCCTAACTCACCTTATTGCCTCAGTGTCACTGAGCCCAACACTGCTGCCTCACAAGAGTTGATCGTGCATGTCTCCTCCTAGCTCTACAACCAGTGGCATCGATTGGTAAGTTTGGAATTAGCCATGATTTACACAACATAAATTGTCAAGGGCCACAGATCAAGGCTTTTGTTTTTCCCCAACATACCCATCTGTTAGCCCAGCCTAGCTGCTTCCACTTCTGGGCCCCTTTGTTCAATTCCCTCCACAGCTACAGTGGGCCATCAACAGATACAGCTGATGGCCACCACCGTCCAATGTGTACCATGGCTCCAAGAAAGACCACAACCTTCACCGTGGCTTATGAGACCGGCCTACACCATCTGGTCCCCACAGGTCTCCCCTGCCTTTTCTTGCATCATGCTTCATCTCTCCAAATGTGTTCTATCATTTCTGCCAACAGAGCTTCATTTTCTCACCACAAGGTCTTGGTTCCATAGTGCCTGGAGCCATCTGCTGATCACCAAGTATTCACAAAGTTTCTCACATTTCCCAGCCCACTTGTGGTTGGGTGAGGCCCTGTGGCCAGTTCTGCTGAGTGGGCTGGGAGTGGATGTGATGCCCAGCAGAAGAGTTAAGAGCCAATGTGCCATCTTCCAGCTTTCTCTTCCAGAACTGCCATGGAGGAAGCCATATGTGGAGGTGGCAGAACCACAAGTTGGAGTAACCTGGTTGCTGAGTCAGCACATGGAAAACAGCTGTCTTTGGAGAGTTGCCTGATTGTGCACGAGAGGGAAATAAACATTTGTTCTGTGCAGCCACTGAGATTCAAGACAATTTTGTTACTGCAAAACAATCTAGCCAAACAGTTCTCAACCATTTGGGTCTCAGGACCCCTATAAACTCTTAAAAATTATTGATGAACCCAAAGAGCTTTTGTTTATGTGGATTATATCTAGCAATATTTCCATATTAGAGGTTAAAACTGAGAAATTTTTAAAGTGTGCATATATATTAATTCATTTAAAAATAACAATGGTGTAATTATTACATGTTAACATAAATAACATATTTTTACAAAAAACAGCTAGCTTCCAAAACAAACTAGTAAGAATGACAGTGTTTCACATTTTTGTAAATTTCTGGATTAATTGAAGACAGCTGGATTCTCATCTCTGCTCCTGCATTTAATCAGTTGCAATCTGCTTTGTTACTGTTATTGAGGTATATGATGAAAATCTGGCCTCAAGCAGATACCACAGCTAAAAGGGATATATTTTAATGGCCTTTTCTGATGATTGCAGATATTCTTTTTTGGATAATACATCAAAACTTGCAAGTGGTAGTTTCTTAGAAGTTAGATACAATATGGAATATGAGTCATACCATATGAAAAGGTCATACCAGTGACCTTTTCATACTCTGTTACATTAAATCCATTTGGCTATCTTGCACTTTGAACCTATCCTTTACCCACGCATGATTGTGTAACCTCCTGCACTGGTTATTTGAAAAAGATCAGTTCACTGAGTTGAATGAGATCTTCCAAATGTTGACATGTTTCATTATATAATACAGATTTAAAAAATCACAGTAATTAGTATCACCATCCATCTCACTGAGTCTTGAGTGTTAGGAAGCTCTCAAGCTCCTGGTAGTGACTACAAGCTTGAAAGCTTGAGTTTTTATCTTTGGCAACAAGCACTGTCAGTTATTTTCCTTGAAGTTACAGGCTGGCTTTATTCATTCTCAAAAAAAAAAAAAAAGAAAAGAAAAAGTTTGCCAAGAACCTGTTTGAATAATCACAAATGAAGGCTTCTGGTATATGATCAGTAGGGTTTTGTTTGTTTTTCTCCAGCAAAAACTGTATTTCATGATAAAAGCAGCTAATTCCATTTCCAACTCAAAACAATCAAACAGGTGCTTTTTCTCAAGGCAACCACTGCTCCTCCATCCTCAGACGTGCTTTATGCCTACTTCCCATTTGTCATCCAGAATATTGTAAAGATGTGCACTCAAGGGTAGTAATTTAATTAAAAAGGCAACTTTTACTGCTTAATCAAAGGCATTTCTCAGTGAAACTGGCTTTCCCTCCTATAAGTATATGGTTGAGGGCCACTGCCTTGCTCAGGGCTGAGGCCCCAGAAGTGTACCCCACCAGCGGTTTTAGATCACTGGTATAAATGTCAATCCAGTGAAAAGGAGCAATGACATCCTGGTATAATTATGAAAATAATTTTGACCTCATAAAACCTCTGAAAGGATCTCTGGGACCCAGAGAGGCCTACCTCACTTCGAGAACCACTTCGAGAATGTAGCCCATTCTCACTGATTCATTCATACGTTTCCTTATGGCTGGGGTGAAACCCCACCACCACCTCTTTACTAGACCATCACATCATAGATGGGATACTCAGGGTCATGACCAAGTTCTGGGGCTCCTTCCTTGATTTCCTGGGTCTGTTCCCATTTTAACTTTGGAGTACCACGTATCTCATGTCTATCTTCACTTACAACAATAGTAATTATACATTGACTTTATCTTCCTCACTAGATTTTAAGCACCAGTAGAGTAGGGGGGGATGGTGTTGGGGACCCACAATTCCATTTTCAGTGTCTAGCAGGATGTCCACATAACAGGGCTCAAATCTTAGTTGACTGAATGAATGTTGGGGGTCTGAAGTTGCCACGTGCAAAGGCCCCTTGAGCTTAGATGGGGGCTCCTGTTCCTTAGAAGGCTTCTATGGCCTTGATTAAACTTTAGTTCACAGATTTATTTCACAAACTTAGTTCACAGATTAAACTTTAGTTCACATATTTCCCTAAAAACAAATACCAAATATCTAAAATATCTACATTTACTATTTTCCTATTTCTGAAGGTGTGTGTGTGTGTTCACATGCACACATGCGTGCGTGTGCAAGAGAGAGAATGGGAGCGGGTCTGAGAGAAGAGACACTGAAATTCTTAATTACCTCTATAATGAGGAAAAGCACTAATAGCCTCTGAAAACATTATGCAATCCTACTTTTTTGTCTCATCCCAGGGAACCCTTAATAAGAGCTCTTAAATTTCCATATTTGCCTATTTCCTTTCCTGGTTAAGGGTGTTAAGCTCTTTGAGGATAAGGACAAGGTCTTTTTCTCCTTCTCTCTATATTGTCCAGCCCAGCACCTGACATACAGAAAATATTCCATAAATGTTCATTAAATTGTCATGTGGTAAGAAGGCAATGTGGCCAGAAGGAAAGGCAAGGAACTTGAGTTGGGAGCTGATCACCTAGAATTACATCCTACCATCTTCCCTGTGCAAAAGAGGCTTAGGCACAGCTGGCCCACCCAATGGTTAGCAGCCCTGGGGCCCAATTCCTTTCTATTATCTGTATTTAAGATGTCTAGGACCAAACTACTGAACCCAGCTGGAGAAAGGTAGAGGCCACTCCCATGGTTCTCAGGTCTGCATATTAGGTCCTCCCAGGGAGCTTGTAAAAAATACCATCTCTCTGGGAAGGGCCCCGGCCCTCAGTAGTCCAAAGAGCTCCCCAGGTGATTCTGATACTCAGCCAGGATACAGAACCACTGTGCTAGACCAGGAGTGGGGGTCTCAGGTGCTCATGGGACTCCCCCTACCACCATGGGAATCCACTTGAACACCATGTAAGGAGTTGCTGAGAAACAAACATACGGCTGCCAGTTGCCATGGTGGCTGTCAGTGCTGGAGAAGAATGCACGGGACTGGAACCTGTTCCACGCCTGATTCCTGAGCCATGGGACCACCTCTGTAGTCCAGCCTTGTGCCACTGGAATGCTCCCTACAGCGTCCTGCACCATGATCTGTTGCTCATACCTTTCGGTGACTTGAACTAGAGGCAAGTGGAGTGGTATGATGCCCTGGAAAGATAGGTGTGTGATTAAATTCTGCCTACAGTGAAACTCCTGGAGGGGGTCACAGGCTGAGTACTAGGACCAGTGCTTGTAATAAGGCCTTATTTATTGTTCAATTAGAGTTCAAGAGCTCAACAAGCCCCTTCTCTCCCTTCCGCTGCCCCCCTTCCCACCCAGCAGTTTCCTTCTAATAAGGTTCTTTAGGCTACTCTCTAATGGTGGGTGGATACACAACCCCCGTCCAGTTATGCTTCTAATGGTGTTTACACAGTCCAAGTAGCTCAGCTTGTTAGACCATCGAGCCACAAAGACAGGAAGAGCATCTCCTTGGGGCTCTGTTAAATTAACCTTTAGTTAGTTTGCCCTAATTGATCCCGTGCTTCACTCCCGGGGTGTTCTAAGTATTTAAAAGCATGTAATGAAAGATCTAACTAGCCTGTAACCATAGTGGATGAAGAGAACTACTGCAGTATTCCTTTTGAAAGGTCCCATCGAATTAAATATTATTTAGGAGATACTGGGCTGAACATAAATTAATTCATTTGGGGTGAAATTAGCCTCTAAAATGTGGGCCAACAATGTACAAATATGGAACAACTTGTTTTATACTCAAGGAAGTGTTGCTGTGACCCTGGCATCCCTTCACAAGGGGAGAATGTTTGTCGGGGACTTCCACCAACGGGGGCATGTGGTGACCCCAAGGTCAACACATGGAATTCACATAGCAGAGATGCACAGCAGTCAGAGAACTGTCCCAGGCTAGGACTGGGCTCTGGCTCTGGCCAGAAGCTTGCCAGCCACAGGCCAATGGGAGTGGATGGCTTAGGATCTGGAGTGGAAGATGCCTCAGCTCTCCTACCTACTGGCTCTGTGACTTTGGTCAGTCTTATAACCTCATTAAGCTTCTGTGTTCGTATCTGTGAAATGGGAATGATGATAGCACTCACCTCCCAGCACTGCTCTGAGGATTAACAGAGATAACACATACCAAGTGCTTATTATAGCACTTAGCATGTAGTAACTATATAACAAATGTTAACAAAACAAAACAAAGCAAAACAAAATAAAACAAAATTCAGTCAACCAAACAACAAAAACAGGACAAAGAACCCGGAAGAGCCATGCGAAAATGTTTAGTTGCTTAAAACCGCCATGGCCCTCTCCTTTCCACCCCTGCTTACAGGCATGCTAATTGCAGTAACCTCAAAGAAAACCACGTTTATTTATTTATTTATTTATTTAGTCATTCATTCAAAGATCTTATTTATTTATTTGTCAGAGAGACATTGCGAGCAGGAGCAGGGGGAGTGGCAGGCAGAGGAAGAAGCAGGCTCCCCATTGAGCAAGGAGCCCAATGTGGGTCTCAATCCCAGGACTCTGGGATCATGACCTGGGCCAAGGGCAGATGCCCAACCTACCTAGCCACCAAGACATCCTGAAAACCATGTTTAAATAAATATAGAGACCTAAAGTTCAAGTGCCCATAGTAAATTCAGGACAAAACTACAAAGTCAAAACAAGCCCATTGATAGCCGCTTCTCTCGAAAGGGACTTGTAGAACTCACAAGTGTCCATGAGTACTCTTCTTCCTGAGCACAGACTACATTTCCCAGCCTCCCTTGAAGTTAGATGTGGCTGCCTGACTGAATTCTGGACAGTGAAAGTGAGATAGGCCACTTTCAGGCCTGGCCCGTTCAATCCTCCCAGATACGATCCTTGCTCTGATTTTTCTATTTTCGTTTGCTGGCTGAATGAAGAGGACACCAAGGACACCAAGAACCCAGAGGGGAAAGGGAAGCCCCCTATATATATTGGACTGTGACAGGAACAAGAAATAGATTCTCACCGTGCTAAGCTACGAATCCTTGTGGTAGTGGTTGAAGCAGCTGGCCTATTCTGATGAGTATGATGAGCTTTTCTATTTTTTTGCTGGTGTCTGCAGCGTGTGTGAAGTACCAGACAGGCAGTCTGCAGAGCTGGTCCTAGTCTGGGCTCTACCCCTCACTTCTTGATGGACCCAAATGGTCTCAGAGATCTGAGAATCTAAGAAGAAGGTCAATGATTTCTTCTTCTGTGATGATGACACAGCCGCTTATTTGCCTATGTAGAGACTTGGCTGGGAAAGAGGTTCTGCTAAGCCCTTGGAGGAAGATGCTGGCTGCCTTTCCCCTTCTTTTCCTGAAGCCTGACTCATTGCAATCCCTGCAGCTCAGCGCACTGCAAAGATTATATGGTTCAGGCACTTTAATGAGATCAATGCCTTTGGCTCCAGTTCACTATTTTGTGCCTCAGTTTCCTCATCCATACAATAGGAATAATGATTCACCTACAAGAGAGAGTTCTGGTAAGAATTAGAAATAATATTTAGGGGCACCTTGCTGGCTCAGTCATTGGAGCGTGAGACCCTTGATCTCAGGGTTGTGGGTTTGAGCCCCACATTGGGTAGAGACACTACTTAAAAATTTAAAAAATCTTTAAAAAGAAAAAAAGATAATTTTTATAAAGCACAGCTCACAATAACTGATGCTATAGTCACACAATAAAAAGGTTATTGTTATTTAATTAGTGTGCTTAAACGTGGTGCGTTCCACACCCATTTGCAGAGTACTTGCTATGGCCAAGCAAATCACTAGGGATGCAGAGGCAAATGGAGGGACAAATGTCTGCCCTCAGTGCATTCATGCCCGAGTCCTGGCATTCTTTAAACCCCCTCTACCTCTTCTCTTCCCCCCAAACACACATAGGTAGGACACGGTGGTATGAAGTAGAAAACAAAGAAATACTCTTTCTTTCTTTCTTTTTTTAAAAAGATTTTATTTATTTATTTGACAGAGAGAGATCACAAGTAGGCAGAGAGCCAGGCAGAGAGAGAGGGGGAAGCAGGCTGAGCAGAGAGCCCGATGTGGAGCTTGATCCCAGGACCCTGAGATCACAACCTGAGCCGAAGGCTGAGGCTTTAACCCACTGAGCCACTCAGGTGCCCCAAAGAAACGCACTTTCTGAGGGACAAATTCAAATGTGTGTCTGGGCCAGACTTTGGTTTGTCCCCAGATTGTTACATGGACTCAAGTGTTGTTTCCTTAAGGACTGTTTCCCTCTGTTGGCAAAATTCCCCGCTTAGACCCTGGGCAGAAGGAGTCAAATCTCAGAGGGCTCCCCTGTCAGTAGAAAAGCCAGATTTTCAGCAGCAGCATAAGCCTGACTCCTTTGTCCTGAAGGAGACTGGGGAGAAGGGAGAGGGCAGAGTTTAGAAGCATTGCTTTGTTTCCCTGGAATGGGGGTGAGGGAAACTGGGAGCTGTGCAAAATGTTAAGACAGGGGACAGATAATTCTGTGTCTGCATTACTATTCTGAAAGTAAAGTCTCCAGTAGTCAGTCCACACACAATGTAACAAAGCCTTTAAGGACAGGCTTAATAAGGACTAATTTACAAAGATAGAAATCTCTAAAATAATCATAAATGGAAAAAATTATTCCCAAAATCACAGAGTTTAAAAGCTAGAGAGAACTTCAAGGAAACATCCAGCTTAGATTGCCAGATGCTGATCTGTGAGGAAACCATCACTGGTCTGTGATGAAATGAAAACAATTAGGACAATTTCTTGTATTTCCATACGATAAATGGTATTCATTGTAAATGATTTCTCCTTTATTTTAAGATTACAGTCTTCCTAATTTTTTGGTTGTAATATTCTTTCTTTTACAGAATGATGATAGTATTTTAGATGGTAGTTTTTGTTTTTCTCTTTTGTCCATGGGTTTTAGAAAAACCTTACCCATGAAAATGAAATGGCAATTCTATGTTTGTCCCTAAGTTTTTAAAAATTTTATCATTCCCTGCAATCTCATCTAGAAACTAGTCATCAGACTCAACCACCACACATAATATATGAGGAAATTGGTGCCTAAAAAGTGATGTGATTGCTCCAGGTTTTGAGAGTACATCTGAATACAGAAGCCTGTTTTGATAGATGGGGCAAAGAAACAACACTCTCAAAGCAAAATGAATCTGAAGATAGCATTTCTATAGATGCTAATACAAAAGCTAAAAAAAATATTACCATAAAGTGGAGTAGTGAGAGACACACTTAAATGAAAGGAAGTTCCTGGGTTCTAGACCTTTTTGTACCTCTAACAAGGTTTACAGGTCAGGAAAACCCCTTCATTTGCCTCAGCTTCTGTTTCCCATCCGTAGAATGAGGTGGGTAGAGGCAAGATGATTTCCAAGACCATTTCCTGCGTAAACATTCGCCATTCCAATTGGAGATAGCATGGTTCAGTTGCAGAAGGAACTGTATTATTTGTCTCCTGACTCTGATACTTACTGACTGAGGGGCCCTGGGTAAATTATTTAATCTTTCTGTCCCTTAGTTTCCTTATAAGTAAGGTGGGGGTGATGACAGTACTTATTTCATGAAGAATAAATTAGATAACAATTGCAAAGCACTAAATGTAGGATCTGATATTAATAAACTCTCAACAAATACTAAATATTACTACCAATAATCTGTGCTTTTTCTAAATGAAATGCCTCACCCTCCTCTCTTGGGAATATAATTGGCACTGCATAAATTGGACTATACCCCAGGGCAGATCCCACTCTGAAAGGAAGAATAGCTCAGCAGACTGCCAAGAGGATTCCAAGTGCTAAGATATAATAATTAAGGACAGGTACCTTTCAAAGCACTTTACATAGATTATCTCAATGAGTCCTCAGAACAAATCTCTGAGGTAAGTAGAACATTTGGTTTCTCAGCCATAGTCCAACCCAAAACTCATTAAAAACAATGCTCCATTTTGCCCTGAATTTTAAATCTCCACCCTTCAGGGTCAAGGGGAAGGCCTGGAGTAGAGGGGGCGGGGGGGTGGGAGGGGGACACGCGGTTCTGGCGAATCATGGCTGGGAGAGAGGTACCTCTTATCCCAAGCAGCAAGTGCTGAGCCAGACCAGAGTGGATCATGGAAAGGGGGATGATGTCTTGGGGAGCGCCAAGGGATTAAAGAAGGCACATGGGAGATAAGTGTGGGTGGAGAGCTGATAATGGAGCTGTGGTCAAAGCTGATTTTCTATGTACAGTGCTTCCTGTATAAATGGATAAGCCCCATTTAAAGGCTGGGGATTGAGTGGACACTGGGCAGCAGTTTATTGTTCTAGGAAGAGATAAAACAAAATTCCAAAGTCTCTCTCTGATATGGCTCCAAGATATCTTGTGTGGATGATCTGATGTTGCTTGGAGGATGAGTATAAACCCTCTCCTTTATAATGTATGGAACAAATGAGAACTATGGTCCTGCTTCTTCTATCCACAAAAGTAATACTATTAGGTCCAAATTTAGCAACTTGGTACATGCCCATCTTGCCCCTTCTCCCTTTATAAGGGCAACTGCCCTCCCACAGTCCCCTGCTGCAGGAATTAGGGTCTTAGGTGGGGATTGAAACATGGGGTGGCCTGGACTGGACCAAGGTGGGGTGGCCACCAAAGGCAGTCAATCCAGGGGATGGATACACATCTGTGAAATGGTCTTGTCTGAGAAGCTCTGCCCAGGAAACCACTTCAGGTAAGTTTGAATGGGAAGGCACAGAGAGAGTCAGTAATAGGTGCAAGAGCCAGGGAGGAAAATGGAGAAAGGAGCTGACACACAAAGATACACAGGACCAGCAAGATTAGGAGTCACCCTAAGAAATTAAGAAATGAGAAGGAGGATGGAGACCTTTGGCTCTTGTAACTGAAGGGACAAAAACACTTGGATCCAAGAATGTCTTGGATCTTGAGCAGGAGCTGCTCTTTGGTTTCCATGAGCTTCTCTACCTAGTACCCCCATGTAATAGACATGTGAATAGCAACCCCCCAATTACTGGAGGTACCTTGAATTTCTATTCCTTATGACAAAAAGAACCAAACAAAGTATGAATCTTGGTCTTAGTACTTATGAACTGGAGCTGTGTATGTGTGTGGGGGAAGGATCTGGATGACTAAAATTTACTAGACTGCATGGGGGAGGAGACTTTTCTAGGGGATGTAGAGGCATGGAAGGTCAAGGTGGAAGGTGGTAAGATGGATGTGATGAGAGAGAAAGATGGGGGAGGATGGGAGTCTTTGGGGTTAGAATAGTAGGGTCCAGATTGTCAGCAGTCTGTTTGCCATGCTGAGGTTTGGACAAGATCCTTAAGCAGGGTGGAGAATGGGAACATGATCAGATTCACTTCTGTTATTTTCCTTCAGGTCACAAATGCAGTTAATACTGGTGAAGAGATACTGAGAAAAACGAGGCCAAGAAACCATCACATTGGCTACACATTCTGGCTTCACAGAGAAGTAAAATGTCAATCAGGACACAGTCATAGCTCTAGGGAAATTGAGGCCTTTAAAAAGATTATTTTGAATTCTAGATGATGCCATTTTGCTTTTCACAACTCAATATTCCAGTCACAGAATTGTCCCCTTGGAACATTTTCCTACTTAAAATTTCCACAGCTTGAATGAGAGATGTGTAAGAAATATTTTCATATTGTCTGTTGCACTTAAATTCAGATGTTCATGTTTAATGAATCACAGGTCACTGATCTAAAGCAGAAGTCATTTATTGTTCAAGGACTAGAGTGAAGTCAGCATTAGTGTGATAATAGGGATGTGGTCCTTCACGAAGTATGGCATGAAAGAATTGAGGAGTATGTTGTAATCAAAATAATAATAAATTAGTGTAAACTTTCTGGAAGACTATTTGACAATATGTATCAGAGCCTTATGAATACATATTTGGAAATTCCACCTCTAGGAAGAGCATCCTAATCAGATTTGTTTCAAGATGGTTATCTAAGGATGTTTATCACAACATTATTTATACTAGATCCAAACTAAAAACTTCTGAAAGTTCCGATTATAAGGAATTTGTCAAGTTAATTATGCCATATTATAAATTATTAAGAAGTCATGTGGTTTTCAAAGAATATTTAATGTCATGGAAAATTACTCATAGCCTTATTTGAGAAAAGAAACTATACACATATAAACACATATAAAGTTTTTTAAATGTATTTAAGTGCTATTTCTCTATGCTTTAAAAGAAAACCTGGAAGGAAATACTCTAAATTGAAATATACAATAATCAAAATGTTAATAGAATTTATCTTTTGGTAGTAGAATTACAAGTGCTTTCATATTTTCTTTTTCTATTAATTTTTCAAATTTTCATCACTGCACATGCATTATCAATATAATCAGGAAATGTTTTACTTTAACCACACACAAAATTGTCATTCCGGCTAGCCATTTCTAGAGTCATTACAGTCAGAAAACAAAAAGCAGACACCAAAGCTTTCAGTTCCCCTATTGACACAATTACAGGGAAAAAGCAGGGGACGTGATTTGGCTCTCTATTCTTTTTTCAGCTCACTCCTTGGGGGGAACGAAGAAAGGCAAACCAGATTCACTGAGATCTTCCAGGCTTAGCATCATCTTCACATCATCATCACCACCGCCATCACCACCACCACCGTCATCATTGTCACCACTAACAGTTACTGAGCATGCAGCACGTACCAGACACTGTTGGAAGGGTTTAGCCCATATTGTCAATTACCTCTCATAACATGCCTCTCACAACTCTTTGAAGTAGGTGCTGTTATTGTTTCTATATTACTGATGAAACAACCAAGCAACAGAGATCACACAAGGTCACACCATTAGTAGGGGTGGAGCTGAATTCAGACTCCAGACAGTCTGATGTGGTGTAATGCAAAGTCTTAGGGTGCACTGCTTCTCAGAAATCAACAAAGAATATTGGAATTTGGGGAACTGGAGGAGATCACAGAGCTTTAAAAAAAAAAAGAATTAAAAAAAAAAAGAAAAAATTTTTTCAAATCTAACTCTATGTGTAATTCCAAAATCTAAAATGGATTTTTTTAAGATTTTATTTTTTTATTTGAGAGAGAGAGAGCATGATTGGGGGGGGGTCGGTAAGGCAGAGGGAGAAGCAGACTCCCCGCTGAGCAGGAATCCTGATGTGGGGCTCAATCCCAGGACCTCAAGATCATGACCTGAGCTGAAGGCAGACACTTAACCATCTGAGCCACCTAGGTGTCCCTAAAACAGATTTTTTAAAAGGAGGATTTACTCCTCGTTTAGCTGAGAGAGAAGCTAGGGTCCCTTCTGTGCCTCTCCCTCATTTCCCATTGAGGTCACTGTAGTACCTCACCTTTGTACAACTCTTCAGAAACGATTGCCCTAATCCAACTACTTCTACTAAAAAGTGAGAAATCTGAGCCCAGAGCTTTTAAAACACCTGCCTGAGAACACCCAGTTAGTATGTGCATAAGCCAGTGCTTTCTACTATCATCAGAGCACACATATACATACTCCTCCTGCTACAATGCTAATTTGGTTAGACAGAAAAGGGAATTTATTACATCAAATAATCAGGCAGTCCAAGGAGATTCTAGCTTCAGGTGTAGTTAGATCCAGGAGTCCAGTATGACACAAGAGGCTCTGTCTCTTCCTCCATTTCCAACTCTGCATCCCTGTGAATTGACTTCATTCTCAGGAAGGCTCTCCACCTTATATACTTATACCCTTATAGCTCTAG
The DNA here is from genome assembly GCA_003697995.1 of Taxidea taxus jeffersonii. Taxonomy (NCBI): domain Eukaryota; kingdom Metazoa; phylum Chordata; class Mammalia; order Carnivora; family Mustelidae; genus Taxidea; species Taxidea taxus. Next base: position 855,102 of record ML106401.1, read on the forward strand.
ATGTGCAGGACCCCTCCATAGTAAACTAGATAATCACTATGATCTGTGTATCTTTCTAGTCAAAACTTTATTGACCTTTATTTCTGTTGGTCAAAGAATGGTATGATAGTTACATCTCCCATTCCTGATTTGAAAAACAGAAGAGAAATGAACACATAATAACAGTGGTCCATAGCATCACTCTCTGTAGGCGCGGTGAAATGAGTTCCTTGTAGCCAGACAATCTGTTCCATTGATCTCTAGGTCTATCTTTTCACCAATACCACAAGATCTTGATTACCATAACTTCATAGCACCTCTTATACTCAGGTGGTGTAACTCTCCTACTTGGTGGTGGTAGTCGTCCTCCTCCCCCTCCTCCTTCTGCCCTGTGCTCTTCCTCCTTCTTCTATCAGATTTGTTGATGTATAATTTACATATAATAAAACTCAAGTTGTGTGATTTGATAACTTCACACAAATACAGTTGTATAATGACTATAATCATGGGATAAAAAAATTTCATCACCCCATTCATTCTATCTTCCCCCTTTTTTTTTCTGTCTTCCTTTGAATTAATCAAACATTTTTAATAATTTTATTTTACCTCCACTGTTGATATATTTAGCCATATCTCTTTGAGTTTGTGTGTGTACATGTGTGATTACTATACAATTTATAAAATCCATTTTCAACTTGCACAATATCACACTTTCAATTTATGTACAGTTTATAATACATATTCATTTTCAACTAATTATAGTCTACCTTCAACTAACATACTACTTTACATATGGTGTGAGATTCTTACAGAAGTATATTTCTCTTTTCTTCTTGCCATCCAATACACTACTTCTGTCATAGATATAACTTCTACAAATATTAGTCATTTATATTACTTTAAATAGGTGGTTGTCTTTTAAAGAGATTTTAAAATTAAGAAAAATGTTTTATGTTTACTCACATATCTGTCATCCTTAATTTCTTTGTACAGATCCAAATTTCTATCTGGTATCATTTTCGTTTGCCTGAAGGACTACTTTTAATATCCTTGTCCTCAATGGTGCTGATAAAGTTGCTCCCTGCAAAATAAGGGTCCTGATGTGTAGTGTTTGCTGATTTCCATGATATAAATTCTCCCATCATTACCAATTTTAAGCTACCAACATTTTAACAATCAGTTTGCAAAAGTTCTAAATATTGAGCAATCAGTTTGTATGAACTGGTATGAACTGGCTTAAGCTTGTGATGCTAATCTGCTGGCAGTGTATCTTCTCAGGCTTCATTTTTCTGAAAAAAGTCTTTTTCACTTTCATTTTTGAAAAAATCCTTTTTGGGTATATAATACTAGGTTGATGGTTTCTTGTTTCAGTCCTTTATATTTATTATTACTATTTTCTTTCTTTCTTTTTTTTTTAAGGAAGCTCTAGGCCCAACCTGGGGCTTGAACTCACAGCCTGAGGTCAAGAGTCACATACTCCACCAACTGAGCCAGCCAGGGGCCCCTTTGTTTCAGCACTTTACAGTTGTTGCTCCGCTGTCTTCTGGCTTGCACTGCTTTTGATGAGAAGTCTGCTGTTATTCTTATTTTCATTCTTCTAGGTCTACTTTTTTTCTCCACCCTTCCTCCTTCTCTACATCCCTGGATGCTTTTAACATTTTCTCTTTACCACTGGTATTCAGCAATTTAATTATGATATGTTTTGGTGTGGTTTGCTTCCTGTTTCTATTGCTTGACCCCAACATGGCTCTTAGACAAATAACATGGAGCTGGTGTGCTGAAACTGGCCCTTCGGATCTCTGGTACATCCTTGTGGCCAGGGCACAGTTGGGTCTATGGCCGGAAGATGAGTCTTTGAATATTACTTTAATGAGATTTTTAGAGTTCCTCTATAGCATTTTAAAATTTTAAAGATTTATTTATTTTTTTATTTGAGAGAGAAGCGGCAGGAGGAGGAGCAGAGGGAGGGAGAAACCCAAGCAGACTTCATGCTGAGAGTAGAGCCCAATGCAGGACTTGATCTCATGACTTTGAGATCATGACCAGAGCCAAAACCAATAATCAGAAGCTCAACTGTGCCACCTCAATGCCCTTAGCAGTTTAAAATTTTAAAAGAATTTAACAATATTTTTTTAGTGTGTAGATTATTTCAATTAGCAATAATCATGCCTTGGATAAACCTCATTGGCTATGATACTGCCACTGCGCAAAGCTAGTGTGTAGATTATTTCAAATGCAGCTGTTTATCAAAATCATTTGAAGATCTTTTCAACACAGAATACTGGGTAGCACTCAGGACTTTTAAAAGACACTCTTTGGGGACGCCTGGGTGGCTCAGTTGGTTAAGCGGCTGCCTTCGGCTCGGGTCATGATCCCGGCATCCTGGGATCGCGTCCCGCATCGGGCTCCTTGCTTGGCGGGGAGCCTGCTTCTCCCTCTGCCTCTGCCTGCCACTCTGTCTGCCTGTGCTCACTCCTGCGCTCTCTCTCTATCTGACAAATAAATAAATAAAATCTTAAAAAAAAAAAAAAAAGACACTCTTTGGCAGAAGACACACTTTCTAAAAGTTTGAGAAACCACAACATGTCTGATTTATATTTCTTCTAAAAGTTCTGTGGTAGAGGTTTGGTTATTTTCCTATATATGCAGAATCTGAGGTTACCAAGACCAGTGACTTACCTCAGGTTTCAGCACCCATCAGCTGGGCTAGAATGTGGGCCTGGATTTTTGGACTCTTGTCTTGGGGCTTCTTTCCATAACACCAGTTACCCAATGTTTTGAGGCACCAGACCTCATTTTAAAATTAAAAAATATTTTTTAAGACTATCTAACCCTACAACTATATTTGTTGAACTACAAAGTATATCTGTGGGTTTGCATTTTACTAATCACAGCAGTCTACAAACACTTAAGAAGTCATATATGTGGGTGCAGTAAATATTAAGTATTTAGACCACAAATTACGCTTAACACACATCAACTCTTTGATGATCTCTTGTAGTAGCTCCAAATGCCCTAGGGTCTGCAGCCCTGGGGACTCAGGCCTGCAGTATAACAGCCAGCCATTGAGCCGATTATGGCTACAGTGGTTTAGGGTACTGGTAGGCAATCATTAGATTGCTATTGTTTTTAGATTTGTTGTTATTAGATTGTTATTAGTTTTAATAACAATGGGAGTACCATTTATTTGTGTAATTTATAATATGTATCATGATTTTTAAAACATTTTATTTTATTTTATTTTATTTTATTTATTTATTTGTTAGAGAGCGAGCACAGGCAGACAGAGAGGCAGGCAGAGGCAGAGGGAGAAGCAGGCTCCTTGCCCAGCAAGGAGCGCGATGTGGGACTCGATCCCAGGACGCTGGGATCATGACCTGAGCCGAAGGCAGCCGCTTAACCAACTGAGCCACCCAGGTGTCCCAAAATATTTTATTTTTTTTAAAGACTTTATTTATTTATTTGACAGAGAAAGGTCACAAATAGGCAGAGAGGCAGGCAGAGAGAGAGGGGAGAAGCAGGCTTCCCACTGAGCAGAGAGCCCAATGTGGGGCTCGATCCCAGGACCTTAAGATCATGATCTGAGCTAAAGGCAGAAGCTTAACCCACTGAGCCATCCAGGTGCCCCTTAAATATTTTATTTTATTTCATTTAAATTCAATTAATTAATACGTATTATATTATTAGCTTTAGAGGTAGAGTTCAGTGATTCATCAGTTGTATATAGTATCATGATTTTTTTTAACATCTAGGATCCTAAGAATTAGAGAGCAGTTGCACCCAGAAGGAAATAAGGGATACCAGAATGAAAATAATTGAAAGGATAAAGCTTATTTTAGCAGAAAATCTCCATATCAAATTAGTTCTAGATAAATATCTAGGAAAATGGATAAATCTCATTTCGGAGCTGGGAATGAGGCTGGCACATGCATCAGTTTTGCCTGTGCTCAGGAAGATGGAAAGAATTCAAGTAGGGCACTCAGGGATGTTCACTGTAACCTCTGCTGCTGAGATGAGATGCAGTGTGGCCTCAGTGGGGGTTCTCTTGATTTGTTTCTCTTGGCCCACCTTCAGGCTAACAGTGATGGCACTGACCTCCCTGTTGAGAGTATATGTGGGGAGATGAGAACATTGTTGATTAAAACTCACAATGGTTTAAGGAAACAAGGAGTCTAGAACTTTGCTACAGGGAGATTGATATGGAGAAGCCTGGTGGGAGCAGGTTAGAGACAGACGTGCAGTCCCAGCCCAGATGCCTGCATTTACATGGCAGGCACTGGTCTTTGTGTGCCTTGTCAGTCTGACAAGTCTTCTTCCTAAATTAATGATTCTATCTTTGTAGCAGGAAAAGCTTTTATCTTTTGTCTAAATTCATGTCTTTACCTGCCTTATGGAAGCCCCACCCTCCCTAGGTTTTTGGCTCAGAGGTGTTGGCTGCCTTGTCTGCCTCTCTGTTAGATTTTCCTACTCTTTTCAGGACATTTTAATCAGTAGTGACTTTGAAAACAGAGGGGGAAGTGCAGGATCCCATCTTGTCCCCAGGATGAAAAAAATTGGACAGAAATGGAGACAGATATCACTGTGGTCACCTCAGAGAACAATATATAAATGAATGGACTGGTTTTCTTGAGAAATAGGTAGTTCTTCCGTGTCCCCTTGCCTGGATTCCCCTAGAAGTAGAGCCTGAGCCAAAAGCTTCCATGCAGGTAGTTTACTAGGAGATGTGGTCTCAGGGGACAGGAACAGAGCAACAGAGAAGGAAGGAAAGCCAAATTAAGGATGTGTGGTTGAGTTGGCCATGACCTGGGCAATAGGGCTTGACCCTGTGGAACTTTCTAAGGATCCATATGAAATGTGTCTCAGAATGTCCACAGATGATAAAGGAAGGAACCATCTGTCAGCTCTCATCTGCCTCTGGTTAGAATGGCCCCAGGGTGTGAATTCCCCTGCATTTGAGACCTACACATGAGATTCTGTGTTGTGGTGGGACATCAGAAAAGCCACAGGACAGGAAGTGAGAGGATGAGACTCAGACTGAGGCAAGACACTGCTGGGTTGCTTGTGCATGAAGCTGATAGCCCACAGAGACTTAGCTGCTTCTTTAGTGGGGGGAGAGGTAGGGCTGCAGGGACTTGGGAGTGGTACTCCAGATATGTCCAACACATCAACCAAACTCAGTGATCTGGCTTGAAGATTCTAGATGACTTCTACCATCTCTTTGTTTCTAATTTATAAGAGACAAATTGTCAGGAACTTTTATTTTTACCTCCTTTAGTCCTGAATTTGAGTCCTAGCTCTATCACTCATGAGTTTTGTTCTCCTGAGCAAACTACTTAACTTCTTTGAGCCTTAGTTTACTGAGCTGTAAAATCAAGACAGTATAACCACCTCATCCTGTTGTTGCAAGAATGTGCTGAGATAGTGTATGTTCTTAGCACATGACCTGGAACATGGCAAAAGCTCCAGAAATGGTAGCCTATATTATTGATTATGATTCTGACATCACAATAGGAGTAGTTGTGAGACATAAGGCAACACAGAAAGAGTTATTAGGGGCTAGGACTGGAGACAGGATGAATCAGATAGACCCCCAGCAGGAATGAGGGCTGGGGGATGGTGCATTTGTTTTTTAACAAGTCAGGGTATAGGCCTTGGGATGGAAATAGACTAAAGTCTGACAAGGTATCAGGACTTCCATTAAAAGAGCTGAGGTCCCAGAGGGAGTGTTATAGAGAGAAGAAAAGGAGTTATATGATTTCAGGAATCAGGGGATTGCAGATGGTTTCAAAGAGAGGCTAGATGGTCTAGGTCACAGAGAGGCTCCCAGACTGTCCCTATTCCTGTCTCCAGGCTTATAACAACCAGACTAACCTCATGCCATGCCCTGGAGCCTTCTGAATTTATTGTTTGCCTGTATATTTGGTGGGGGTCATGGGTTCAGAATGTGGGAAGGCTAGGCCTACAAGTTGAGGTTATTATTGCCATCAGCTGGGCATGAGGGTGACTCTCAGTTCAGCTGTCACTGAGTGGGAAGCCTCTGCTATAGAGGGGCTGACACATAACCCCTGACCCTGGCCTCCATCTGCCATTGCTGGCCAATTGATCCTTAGACCCAAGGTTAAGGAGGCCTCTCTGCTTCGCCTGACTACCTGACTATCCTGTCACTAACACTGAATCCTTCAAGGCTCAGACCCATCTCTCAGCTCAGTGACCCTGGAGGACATACACAAACCAGATATCTTAAACTTTAATTCCCAGTTTCTCTGTTAACTTTACTTTTGAGGAAAGAGCCATATCTTATTATAATGGACCAGGATTTTTGTCGAATCCCATGTCACATGGTTACAATGTCACCAAATCTATTCCTACGAACATTCCATTTTAATCTATTTAATAATAACACCTTTCTTTATGTTGTTCAAAGAATTATCTCAATTTCTCCAGTTTTCATGGAGAAAACACACTGAATTGATGTTTCTGATCGAAATGAAGATGTCAGAAGCAAATTTAAATTAGACATGGTTTTACATGTAGTTGGTTATGTGTAACAACTGATAGGTTAGCATCCCTTTATTTTTCTTTGAGAGAAAAAAAATTCAATAGAATGATGTTTTGAAAATAGTTAACTGGCAGTGTGAGGGACTCGTGTAGAAAGTTGAGGTGACAACTGAAAGTCAAGACTACACATGTTCATGTGTTTCCCAGGGAAAATAAAATCTCCAATTTAAAGAGACTTGGGTGCTGCTATTATTTCTTCAGATAAGATACATGATGAGAGAAAGATGGCTTTTCTTGGGGAGACATTAGACATAAGTTGAAGAAAAATAAATAGAAAAAGTTACTTTTTTCCTCAAAATTATTTATCTTATTTCTTCATAGTTTTATTATGCAGTGATGGGATGTTGACTTATTTTATTTTATTTTTTTTAGAGAGAGAGAGCATGCCTGAGCACAAGCAGGGGTGCTAGGGGTTGTTGGATCAAGCTTGATGAAGGACTTGATTCCATGACCCTGAAATCATGACCTGAGCTGAAATCAAGTGTCCAACTTTAAACAGTGGAGCCCCCCAGGTGCCCCTCAACGTTGACATCTTTAACTATGTGCTTGAGCACACTTGTCTTTCCGGCAGTGCATGGGGACATTACCATGGTGTGACTTCAGGAAACAGAAATCTTGCATCTCCCCATGGGCTTTACAAATGTGGTCTACTGCCATTTCCCTGTGTGCCCCCATGTCTCTGAGAGTGCTCCTCAGTGTCCTGTATTCTGTCCTTGGCTCCATCCCTGTGCCATCTTATAAGACCAATTCTTCGTGCTCACTGTCCTTTGTTCCCTTTTCAATTTCCCAGTGGATTTCTACCTGCTCACTATATTTTAACATTAATCACAGATTACAGAGTTAATGAGTAGCCTGAACTCCTAAAATGGGTTGCTCATGGGTCAAGATGGAAAAACTGGACTGCTGTTGTCAAGTGAATTTTGTCCAGTTATAGGTTCTTGTCTATCAGGCATTCTTCTAGCAGCTTTAGCTCTTGAACACTGTGATCAAAATCAGAAGTAAGCAGAAAGTGTTCTAAGCGATAAGTAAAATAGTTGTCACAGAATCCACATAACTTTATTCCTTTGATTGAATTTAACAAATGGTTATTAAGTATTTTCTATTGCCAGACGCTGTCCTGGGTGGTAGGAATAGTGAGATGAATAATTTATCTCTCTCTCACCCTGTTCCAGAAAGGATGTGAGGTGGCTTGTAGCAGAAACATAAAAACTAAAATGGCCAAATACAGGTTTTATAACTCAGGACAAGGGAAATATAAATTAAAATAGGTCAAGTCCTGGATGAAGAGAGGACACAGATACACAGCTAATGGCAGCTTTCATAATGGTTACACTTGAGCTGTGAATTGACTCTAAGCACATGAGGTGGCCAAAGGGAAAAAGAAACATGGTCAGTTACACATTTCCCACTGTAGAAACAAAGAAATTACATAGTCACTCAGAGGGAAAAAGATGAGTAAGACTTAATGGCAAGAAATTTATAATCCAGCAGGAGAGACAGATCTGTGGCAAACATCTGTAAAACAAAGGTGTATCATGAGGTCTGCATAAAGTGCTAAGGGACTAGTAATAGGGGAGCAATTTGTTTGGCTTATGAGGGGAAGAAGATGCTACCTGAACAATGCCCCCAAAGAAGAAATGGACAAGGAAGAGGAAGGCACATCATACAGAGGGAGGGAGCACAGTGGCTGGATATTAGCAACCTCTAGCTGTGCTTGCATGAAGATTGCTCTGAATGCTTGTTAAAAGACTGAGTCAGTAGGACTGGGATCTTTCACAAGCACCCAGAATGCTAATTCTGGTGCTCAGGGACCATACTTTGAGAAACATTAGAATCGATTCTTGGATGTATAGGGCAGTGAGAGATGATGTTGGGAAAGCAGACTGGACCCACCTGGTGTGGGCTTCATATATCACAGTCTGAAACTCAGACTTCATGGGTAATGGGGAGCCTGGATGCCTTCAAGCCTAAGTAGATGAAAGACACTATCAGATTTGTGTGTGTGTATGTGTCTTTGTTTTCCTTTTCTTTTTTCTGATTACAAATGCAGCAGCCAGAGGATGAAAGGCAAGAAGGGAGAGACTGAAAACAGGTAACCAACGAGGAATGTTGCATGGTCCAAATGGAAGAGGACAAGAATGTGTTTAGGTGTTGGCAGGGGAAATGGAGCAAGGTAAACACTTTCTACAGTGAACATGAACCTATTTTTTTACTGTTAGTCACAGATTTACATGTCTGGTTAATCTATGTCGTTTTTCATGTCTTGCTGATTATTATTTTACCTTATTTTCTACTCTCTGGCATCTGGTCTAAACCAAGAAGCAGTCCCAGTGGCGCAGGTTCTTGTTGAGCTCTGTCTGGCCCATGTGTCAGCACAGGTAGGGGGTATGAAGGGCTGTGAGGGACATTCAAGGCATAGCGTAGGGGAGGCAACTTCTCTTATGGTGAAATCACATTGGAGGGTGACAGAGTACATATGGATTTTTGTTTCTTATAATTTACATACTTTAAAAAAGTTCTTATTTTATGGGGCACCTCTGTGGCTCTGTTGGTTAAGCACCCGGTTTGTGATTTTGGCTCAGGTTGTGATTTCATGGGTCATGGGATCAAGCCCTATGTCAGGCTCCACATTGGGTGGGGAGTCTGCTTGAGATTCTCTCCTTCTGTTTCCCTCCCACTCATACTCTCACTCTCTCTTAAATAAATAAATAAATCTTTAAAAAAAACTTACTTTATAAAGACAAAATAGGATAGACAGTACTGAATCTCTATAACCAATTACTGAGATTCTGCAATTTAAGATTCTGACAACATTTTTTCAGCTTTATTGAGGTATAATTGACAAATGAAAGTATACATATTTAAAGTGTACAAAATAATGATTTGTCACACATAGACTTTGTAGAAATGATTACTACAATCCAATTAATTAATACATTATCTCTTACATAGTTACCTTTTTTGTATGTGTGGTGACAATATTTAAGGTCTATCAGCAACTTTCAAGTACACGGCGCAGTGTTATTAACTATAGTCACCATGCTGTACTTACAGCCCCAGAGCTTGTTCATCTTATAAATGAAAGCTTCTACCCTTTGACTAGCATTTCGTGTCTCCTCCAATCACCAGCAGCCCCTGGTAACCACCAATCAATTCTCTCTAGGAGTTCAACTATTTTTTTCCCTTTCTTTTCTTCTTTTTTAGATTTCACATATAAGTGAGACCCTATTGTATTTGTCTGTTTTCATCTGGGTAATTTCACGTAGCATAAAGTCTTCTATTTTTATCAATGTTGTTGCAAATAGCAGGATTTCTTTCTTTCTCGTGAGTGAATAATATTCTATTCTATGTAGACACCATATCTTCTTTATAACTCATCTGTTGAAGACACAGGTTGTTTCCATATCTTGGCTATAGTGGATAAAGCTGCAGTGAACATGGGAATACAGATATCTCTTTGAGGTACTGATTTCATTTTCCTCAGATATATACCCAGACGAGAGATTGTTGGATTATACAGTAGTTCATAGTAGTCTGAATTACTATGATCTACCCCAGTAGATCATGTAGTAATTTCTGAGGAACCTCCATATTGTAATTTCTCCAGTTTTGTTCTTTCTCATGATTGCTTTGGCTATTCAAGGTCTTCTGTGGATATGAATATGAAATTTAACATTATTTTTTCTCCATCTGTGAAAAATGCCAATGGAATTTTGATAAAGATTGCACTGAATCTATAGATCACTTTGGGGAGTATGGACATTTAACAGTATCAATTCTTCCAATTCATGAGCATTGGATATCTTTCCATTTGCTTGTGTCTTCCTCTATTTCTTTCATCAAATGTCATAGTTTTCAGTGTATAGGTCTTCCACCTCCTTGGTTAAACTTATTCCTATTTTACTGTTTTGATACTATTGAAATGACATTGTTTTCTTCATTCCTTGGTTTTTCATATTCCTTGAAGTCTTGCATTGCTGTCTTCACATATGAGGAAGCAGTTACCTTCCTCTAGTCCTTATTGAATGGCTTTGGGGAAGAAATACCTTCTGTCAGTTCTGCTAAGGAGTTTGAGGCTTTCCTCAGACATTTTCTCTGGATACACATGTTCCCCATGTCTTGCTCTGTCTTAGGGGGATTTCTTAAGATTACATGCTTCTTTTGCTTTCCCTAAGGTGGTGCTAAATGCTCAAGTTAGAGGCCTTTCTCCCAATCTTCCAGCATCAGGGCCAGCTTTCTGCCCGTACTCACTAACAGTCTAAAAAGTCTCATTCTCTCTGCTCTTGGAGCACCCACAGAGAGCCAGCCACAGGGTCGGGTGTATGTGGGTGAGGGAAATGAAGTGTTCAACTACCCATGGTCCATCTGGGAGGATCCCCAAATGAAACATCCCCAGCAGTTTGTGGGCAGGCTTCCTGATAGATTCCACAAAGTAGTTAATAAGATCCATGTCTTTGTGATGCTTCTTAGGAGCCCTGTCCACTGTTCTCCCAGCCCCTCTCTGCTCCTGAGTTGTGCAGCATACCCCAATATTCTGGATGAGGTGAAAGAAGTGGGCCCTTTTGGCAGCATTCCACACAGCTGGGGAGCCAGGTGCTCCTTCACACATTCTCAGTTCCCTCCACCCCCCACCATCCCGTGAATGAAGCCATAGAACTAGAAGGTCTCCCTTGGCATTGAGCTGTAGCTATGCCTTGGGGGAGGGGTAACATGGGTAAAGTGAAACTGTTTCTCTCACCCTCTCTCCACTCTGTCCAACCTGATTGTTCTTTGCTCCAGTGGTTTGCTGGAACTTCTCTGTTAGACTCCTGGACTGTCATAAATGCATTCTCATCTGTGGGTGATTGTCAAACTCACTGTTTTGTGGAGAAAATAGAGTAGAAAACCCCAATTCCATCATTTTGCTGATGTCATTCCCATGTTTTTATTTGGTCTAAGAGAAAAGCTAACAATGTCCAGTTCAGTAGATTCTGCAAATACAATGTCTCCCCTTCAAAAATGGCAATAAATACCAGCACCTTGCATTGTGGTCTACAAAAACCAGTGTGCCTGAGGCTGGACAATGTTCCATGCAAAGACTTATTGTTTTAGAATCTGCTCTCATGCGTATATGGTGTTTGTGAGCAGTAAGCCTATGGTCCAATCCATTATTTCATTCATGGTACAGGAACTACTGAGCACGGTCCCAGGACAAAGTGAAGTAAATATCTGGCTAGGACCCACTGTTTAAACCCACGGTAAGTGGAATAATGGCCTTCCCTAAGATGTCTATGTCCTAATTCCCAGAACCAGTGAATATGATACCTTACATGGCAAAAGAGATATATGTGTTTGCTAAGATCACCATAACAAAGTACCACGAATTGGGTGGCTTGAATAGAAACCCATTCTTTCATAGTTCTGAAAGCTAGAAGTGTAAAATCAAGGTTTCAACAGGTTGGTTTCTTCTAAAAGCTGTGAGGGAGATGATCTGTTCCAGGACTTTCACTTTGGCTTCTAGGTGACTATCTTCTCCCTGTCTCTCTCCTTTTGTGGGTGTCTGTGTCCAAATTTCCCCTTTTGATACAGACACCATTCATGTTGAATTAAGGCCCAGCCTAAGGATCTAATTGAACGGATTACACTTGTGATGACCCTATTTCCAAGTAAGTTCACATTCTGGCATTTACAGTTTCAAAATATGAATTTGGACACAATTCAACCCATAACAAAAGACTTTGTGGATATGATTAAAGTTAAGGACTTTGAGATGAGGGGGGTCTCCAGAACCATCCAGGTGGGCTCAACCTAATCATATGAGCCCTTAAATGTGAAGAGACTTTTCCTTCTGTGGTCAGTGAGAAAGAGTTATGATAAGGGTGCTTGGGTGGCTCAGTCAGTTAAGCGTCTGACTCTTGATTTCAACTCAGGCCATGATCTCAGGGTCGTTAGATCGAGCCCTGTGTCGGGCTCTGAGCAGAGTGTGGAGCCAGCTTAAGATTCTCTCATTACTCCCTCTGTCCCTCCCCACCATGCTTGCTCACTCTCCTCTCTAAACTAAACAAATAACTCTTTAGAAAGAAAGAAAGAGTTCTGCTAACTGAAAAGAGGTCAGAGAGAGGCAACACTGCTGGCTTGTCGACAATGGTGGAATATATTACAAATCAAGAGACGCTACTGGTCTCAGAAGCCAGAAAAGGCAAAGAAGTAGAGTCTTCCCCAGGGCCTCCAGAAAGGAATTTGGCCCCGCCGGCACCTTGATCTTAGCCTAGTGAGACCGGTTGTCAGACTTACCCACAAAACTGTAAGACAACACGTTTGTGTTGTTTGTGGTGATTTGATATGGTGTTGATAGAAAACGAATACAGTTTCTTCGATAGAAAACAAATGCAATTTCTTCCAAACCGCAGCCCCTCAATTCACCAGGCCATCTCCCAACCCCCGCATATAATACTTCTCTCTGGGAGGCGCTCTCCACAGAACTTCCCCCACCTCTATCACAGCCTCTAATCAAAGCCAAGTCATGTAAAGCAAGGGATTCCTCCCAGAGTATCTGGCCAGCCCATGACCCACTCCATCGCACACTTCCCAGCTTGTGAGTCCCTCCTATGAGCTGACTGGAGCGGATGGACCTGGGAGCTAAGCTGGCGCAGGCTCTTTGGATTTTGAGCTTAGAGACCCCAAGACTAAGAGTCTGGAAAGAAGGCCCGTGGATTAGTGCCGCTGAGGTTCTGACGGGAATGCCAGTTCACTTAAATCAGTTTGCAATGGGTTTGTACGACCTGCCAAAAAGCCTGAGCACTTACCTTTGCTGAGTCAGAAAATGTGCCCTGAAGCAGAAGAAGGGAGTGAGGAGTAGCTAAGCTCCCTGGTGTGGAGAAAGCTGCCACTCCTGGCAGAAGTGAGCCTCCTAGGGCGCCTGCCCGGATGGCTGTCAGTCCAGCCTCCATTACTTGATTTCGGCTCAGGTCACGATGTTGAGTTTGTTACACGGCGCGTGGCAGCGGTGTCAGGTTCCGAGCTCGACAGGGAGCCTGCTTGAGAGTCTCTCACCCTCTACCCTCCTCCACCACGCGTGTGCGCACTCTCTCCCAGAAAAATAAAACGAGTCTCACAGAAGTTTCTGGGTTCATTGTTACAATGAAATGTTGTGAAATGGTTTCATGTTTTCTACAGAACCAGTAGCCAATTTCTGGAAGCCTTGTTTTCTTCCAGAAGAGCCAAAATACACATCTATTGTAGGTAGTTCTTGTACCACAGACAGGTTACGTCTTCACACAAATGATTGCAAAATGTGCAACTGCCTCTCTGTGCTTTTGTTTTATATTGTTTTGTTTTAACGTGTTTGATTTTTTGAAAGCTGTTAAGACCTAGACTGGAAGCTCTCAGATGATCAGATCCTCTTGGTGTCAGGACGCAAACACACGACTCGATGCTTCAACAAGGCTCTAGTCTTTTCTTTGTATCTCTTCCCTCAGGAATGGCTGCAGATAAAAGTAAATGTCTTAGAAGAGCAAGTGTGACATCTGGTTCGCTATCAGGAATAAATCTCTCCCTGCCAAACAAGACTGTAAGGCAATCTGGAACCAGTTACTACATAAACTTGTTTTATTTCAAAACCAAATCACCTGACTTACCTTTCTATTTATTGCCTGCCTTGAATTCTTCCTCACTATCAAGATGCTTCTAATGAAACACAGTTGACCTGAGTTTTGAGGTGACTGATGAGAGGGAGTTCATAAAAGGGACTTAAAATGGAAGGGCCCTTGTTTCCTCCAGCTCGTAGTTTGAAAAGTCACCACAGAAACCAAGCCCCAGCTCTGAAGGGAAAAGAAGGAAAATCAGTGGTGCTCTGATACCAAAACCCCGTCCTTCTTGCTGGCTCCAGATGTGGCAAATCCACAGTGAATTTCTGCTCTGGTGTGGCAGGTGGAGTCACCTGCCTGTGGGGCTGCTGTGTGGTGTGCTGAAGGGCTCTCAGATGGCAGATGAAGGACAGCAGGCCTGTCCCCTAGAGACTTGCTCTTCACTGTGTCACACCCAGGTGGGGACTCTGTGAAAGGCCTCAGGCGACTGGTTAGTGCTGACCAGAGAGCACCCTAGCTTTTACTGGTGCTGGTGTCTTCCCAGGTTAGTGTGCGGTGTACAAAAACCTGGGGACACCACACGGCAGGCATATCCAGACCTCCCCAGTGCCAACACAAAAGACGGGTGCAGGACTCCAAGATGTCGGGCTAATGTCTGCATAATGGCCTCGACGTTGTGGGACACACTATCACATACTTAGTCTCAGAGTGCCCTTCACAGAAGCCTGGGGGAGACGCTGCTGTTTTTCCCATTCTGCCAATGAGGATGTAAGGCTCCACTTGCCGACTGACCTCCTAGAAAGTGGAGGAGGTGGGCCTCAGGCCCAGTCTCTCTGACTCTTTAGGCAGGGCTCTCAAACCCAGATGGCTAAGGGAACAGGGGAGGAACCCAGAGGACAGCATTAGCTGGAAAGCACAGGCCCTCCCCACAGGGGCAGCTGCTACTCAGCAAAACCTGGGAGCTGCCACACAGGAGCACAGGCCCATCCTATGCTCCACCATATGATTTTCGTGTGTGAGATCGCAACCTATTTGAAACCTCTTGCCAAAAACTAAAATAAATAAATAAAAACAAAACAAAACAAACCACCCCCCCAAAACAAAACAAAAAAAGCAAAAAAAAAAAAAATCCCCCCAAAACAAAAACCACACCACACACACACATACACACACAAAACCAACCAACCAAACCAAAAAACCTGAAACATGTCTCAAAGCCCTGTCTGGTTTCCCTGCCAGAGTGCCACTTTTGCTGGTCGTTCATTTTACATTTATTGAGCACCTATTGTGTCCAGGAATTGTACTGAGGGCTGGGGGCAGGCACAGTCCCTAGTGGAACAAAGCCCACCTGCACTTTATTCACACGCACTGAGTCTATGTGGACTCAGTTTTTGTTCCTGTTCAACTGCGGGCTGCGAGAGATGAAAAAAAATACCACATGGTTGCCCAATGTGCATCTACTCAATGCCATGGATTGTACAGTTATAGACGGTTAACATGGTGAATTTTATGTATATGTTAGCACAGTAAAAAAAAATCCTGCTCTTACATATATATGTACTTTTTATCATTAACAAAGATATAGTCTCAATGAGAAGAGAGAATTTAAAGCTATCAGATACTTCAACAAACCCTCTAGCACCTGCGGTGTATCAAACACCATCTCAAGTGCTGGAAATACAAAGTTGAGGAAAACTACTTCTTGTCTTTAAAGGAAGCTTCTACTGAGAAGTGACAGTGACATAGGGAGCCGCCCAGGTTTATGCAGTTAATAATAGCTGCTGCTCTTTCTGGAATGCTAAGTCTGTGCCAGGCTCTTGAGTGAGAGCTGGAGGAGCCTCATCTATCTCATTTGAGCCCTACACCGCCCTAGGGGGCAGATATTACTTTCGATCTCATTTTACAAGAGGAAGCAGAAGCTCAGAGAGGTTCAGTTGCTTGTCCTAGGTCACACAGTGATAGTGATTGGAGAAAACAGGTTTTGAACCCAGACCCCCTAGCGGAGAGATACCACAAGCTCTGGGACAAGCAGCTGGCAGAGATTAACGTGGGGCTTGGGAAGCAGGAGCACTGAGGAGGCTGGGCAGGGGGAGCTCAGGGCCAGGTGAAGGTGCCGCAGCAACCCCCCCCCCCCAGTGCAGGTAAGTGTGTCTGGGTCTCCTGTGCAAGGGGCTGGGGCAGCTTAATCTAGGTCATTCTCTTATTCCTTTGGAGCAGCTGTAGCCAAATACCACAGGCTGCTTGGCTTGTGCATAGCAGAATTGTACTGCTTACGTTTTGAAGGCTGGAAGTCTGAGGTCAGGATGCCAGCACCTTTGGCGAGGACCCTCTTCCTGGTCCCAGATGTCTTGTGGTGTCCTGGCGTGGTGGAAGGGACTGGAGGGCCCCATGGGATAGAATTTGGAGGGTGCTAAATCTTACAGAGCACTAATCTTTTACAAGAGGATTAATCCCATTTGAGAGGGCTACCCCCTCAAGACCCCACCACCTCCCAAGGGCCCCCCCTGCTAATACCAGCACCTTGAGGGTTAGGATTTCAACATATGAATTTGAGGGTGGGGGACACAAACATTCAGACCACAGCCATCATTAATGCTGATTCCTAAAGGATGAGAGATGGACAAAATAGAAGGGCATTCTGGTCACATGGAGAAGGTTAAGGGCCATGTCCCTGAGCCCTCAATGCCCAGAGCTGTGATACAGTGAAGGGCAATATCACACAACATGGGTGGACATCTGAGGGGACTGGCAGCTGTGGCAGCACCTGGGAGCACTTCATGGGGTTGTGGACCTCAGCGACCTCGGCAGCAAATGCCTCACCTGGAACTGGACTGGGGGAGAAGTCAGGCATCCCCTGCAGCCAAGTGGGCTAATGTTGAAGACTTAAAATCGTGGGCAAGTTGGCTTCTAAGGGCCACTGAAGGTTCTACCAAGCACGGGGTGGAGACTAAGAAACATAAGTGGATGCAGAGGTTGTGGTTCTGTCTCATGCAAGTTAACTCAACTGTAAGTTTGGGAGATGTGACACTCCAGCAGGATGGCCCTAAAACATAGTTCACTGAGAAACATTGAGTCCCTACTAATGCAGTGCTCTTGTTTTAGATGTTGGGGATACAGCAGTGAACAGGATGAGGCAAAGTACTCATCCTCATGGAGCTTATATTCTAGGTAGTGTTTGTTATCTGACTGGATAATACACAAGTAAATAAAAAGTATATAAGACAATTTCAGAGAGTGACAAGTGTATAAAGAGAAGAGGGGGAAGAGCATAATGTGTGATGCCATTTGGTAGTCTAGATAGAGTTGTCAAAGAAGGCTTCTCTGAACTGACACCTGAATGGGAAGACAAGGGTGGATATGAGTGGGAGTGCAGAAAGCAGAGGGAACAGTAGTGCAAAGGTCCTGAGGCAGGTGTGAGCTTGGTTTCCCACAACTTTGAACACATGTGTTTAAGGAAAGGAGGAATGTCAGTGCAGGTGGTGGGGAAGGCTGGGGAAAGCAGTAAGAGATGTGACTGGAGTGAGGCCAGATCATATGGGACACTAGTCTTGAGGCTATAAATACACATGTGTTGGGATACGTGGGGGAGTGGGTAGCCTCAACACCGGTTCAAGAGAAGAACAGGCTTCTGGAGCAGCTGGAAAGGGGCCAAGGAAAACTAGCTTGGCTACAGGGTAAACTCCTAGGTATAGTCCACTGTGCCATGTTCTAAGGGACCTGGAAAATTCAAGCTTAGTATAAGAGGGTATGGTCATATAGAGTGTTCTGATGCAGAGCAGAATATAGCTGTGGAAGTTCATGAAGAAATGCCCAGTCAAATCAGCGCCAGCCATCGGTGGAGGGGTTGGGGCTGGGGCAAAACAGGAAAAGATGGCAGGCTGAGTGGACTGTAGAGGAGGGAGGGTTTGCAGGGAATATAATGGTGGAGGGCAGGGGCACCAAGAGCAGCCCCTAGGTGGAGCCCTTGGCAGTGAGGCTGATTGGGGTGCCACCTGCTGAAAGCCGCCGTTACTGCTGGTGTCCTGGTCCAGGTCAGGTCCGCCTCAAACAGAGGCCAAGATTTTGTTAACAGCATTTATGATGGGATTCTTATTATCTAAGTTTTGACTGAGGCATGAATACAATAGATGCTAAATTCCAAAGGAGCCACTGTGCAGAAATCTCTAAGTGGTATCACGAACGGGGCAAACAATTCTTAAATTCCTTAACCACTAGGACAAGACAAAGAGAATTTGCAAAGAGAATATTTAGAGTGAGTTGCTGCTGTCAAATTCTTTCTCTCCCAGGTTTGGTGAGAGGGGGTCTGTGACTGCTCCTTGTGTCAGCCTCGAGGGCCACTCTAAGGAGAATACTTGGAAAGCTTGATACGTAATTCCTTGGATAGAGAGATATTGGACTGGGGTTGGCTTTTCGCCTAAAAGATCCAACAGGCTAGCAATGGGCTGACTGGAAGTGGGAGAAAAGTGGCTGGCACTTCAGGCAGAAGTAATAGGAGTAGAGCGCGTGTCCCTGTGTGCACACATGTGTGTGTGTTTCCAGATGTGCAAGGAGAATGAAAAGGATTTTTGTTGTGATGTGGTTGTTGTAGTTGCTGCTTTTCCAAGGAAATGGCAGGTATCGATGAAACAGCTAAGTACAATGAACAAACTTCAGAGATAAGCAATACTGTATTTCCCAATTTAAATATTTCGATTTTTTTCTGATTATAAAAATAACATATACTAATCAAAACTTAAACAGTTCAGAAATATACACTAGGAAAGAATGAATTTCCCTTTCTATTTCTCACATTGATCTCTTAAGACCTTTTTTCCAGCGTGAAAGCTTCTCAGGCTTTCTGGGGGCAGGTTCTGTTTTGTGACCAGCAGGTGGCAGTGCACCACTGCTTTCCGGGGGGACCCAGAAAGGAAGTGGATCTGAACCGCAAGTCCCATGTAGCAGAGAGCTTGGCAAAATGGTTTTAATCTGAAACAGACTTTAAGTTTTCTAAAATGATGTCAGGAAAAATTCCTAGTGATTTTTCTTTGCAAAGCTGCTCAGTATGGGCCGCTGTGCCCTAGATTATTGGCACTGGGCTCTGAGCTTTTGAGATTGAGGGGGGAGAAAAGTTTATGAAACAAAAGAATTTACTGGCTCATGTAACTGAGAAGTCCAGAGATTTGTTCTAAGGAGAGGGATATGAGCTTCAGGTCTGGTTTGATCTGGTTTCACCCCATCATTAGGGTCTTGGGTCTGTTTCTCTGATATTTTCTGCTGTTCTTGGCCAGCTTTGCCCTGGGGCTGCCATTCCTCAAGTTAAAAACAGCCATAGCTGTTTCTGGACCTCATGGCTCACAGTTCACCTTCTGGAGCCCCCTGAAATTGCTGCCTTGGGTCTCAGTAGCCTGAGCTGAATCACTTGCTCATTCTCCAAGCAACCACTGACCAGTAGGTAGCGTTGAGTCATTACTTTCACCTAAGCTTTATACATGGGCTGTGTTGGGTGAGGGAGATAACTGGATGGTTAAGAACGGTTAATGTGGTGGCAGGGACCAGGCGGTGGTGTCAGTGGATGTTTGCTGGCCACATGCAGAATGTCAGGGTGACTCTGGTGCCCTCGGTCTTACCAAGTAACCAGGGAAAGGCACAGGACTAAGCCTCCAGGTAGCTAACTGGATAACGTCCTCCAGGCCTGCCCACCCCAATCCACTTTCCACACAGGCAGCCCAGACAACATATCTGATTGCACAGCTCCTCTGCTGAAAACTTTGCAGATGGCTCCCATTTGGGCAGATGGCCCCCAGGCTAGTGTGGTGATCTTGCCCTCAGCTCCCATGGCCCCCATGGATACCCACAATGTGGTTCTCACTACATCATGCTGCAATGATCTGTTTGCCATGTGCTTCCCTCTACTGCTCTGTGAGATTCTGGATGGCAGAGGGCTGTGGTAGGTATTCACCAAGCGTTTATGGAACTGCTTGGATTAATATCAACTCTCCCTTCAGATGCACTTTCGGTTCTGCCTTTGGTCCTGGGAGGCAGATAGTGGCTTTCCCCCTGAAAAACAGAACTTTCTCAGTCAACCATCTTTGTCCCCAGAAACCTCCACCATCCCATTGGCCTAAGTGATCTTCCAAGGTTCCTTCTAGTCTTAAGGTATGTGATTCTTCCTGGAGGAGCATGGGAGGAACAGAAGAGATCTGGTCCCACTGATCCAAGATGGTGGAGGATCCAGCTTCCCTTTGTGGGAGGTCAGCTTGGATCATTAGTGGAAAGCCCCAGTTTGGGTTCTGAGTGGATCGTACAAGCTACCAATGGTCTACAATCACCCTCTCTTCTCTCTCCTTGGAAAGATATTTTCATGTCTGCAGAAATTTCTGATGTTTGTTCTTTTTATCTTCCTGGCTGGCCTGCCAGACTAGAGAGGTCCCAGTGTTTTGAATGAGGGAGGTCAACAGAGCTATTACTATGACTGATAAAGACAACTCACATTCTTTTATCACTAATTTTGTTAGCTCTCATTTTAAGTATAATACATGGAATAAGCCATTCAGTTTTTACAATAACCTATGAGGCAAGCACCACTGTTGTCCGCATTTACAGACAAGGAAACTGAGGTATGGAAACATTAAGTTTCTTGCCTAAGGTCATAAAGTTACTCAGTAACAGAGATAGCGTTCAAATTCAGGCAGTCTGGTTCCCCATACCCTCAACCACTGCCCTACACTGCCAGTCTTAGCCAGGCTGTGGAGGCAGGTGGAGGGAGAGAGGACAGTTTAGAAAGGGGGTTCGGAGCTGGTGGGATTTTGTCTCCATTGCTGCCATGACTGCTGGCTTCTCAAGACAAAACCTGGCTCTGTTCTACCATCCTGGACTCTTTAAACCATCCTAAATACTGATTATTACCAGGAAAATGCTTGCTGGAAATCTATCACATTGCAGCTCTCAGAACATCACAAGCCTTATTTCATTAGAGACTAACAGTGGCTCTGTGGAGGAGGTATATTGACTCCATTCCCCAGGAGGAGGGGGTGGTTCTCAGCAGGCTAGGGGATCATCCAAAGGCCCTGAACAGGTAGACTGAGCTGGGACCTGCTCCCGAGTCTCCCATCTGTGGACCCAGGGCCAACATCACAGAATCTCTTTCCTCATGGATGAGGGCCTCTCTGTTTTGGGAAGAGTCTCCAGAGAGAACAACTCCAGGGAGGCTTGTTCTTATTCTTCAGCTCCTAATGCCCCTGGATAACACCCAGAGATGTTGTCTCTCCAGTTCACAGTAGCCTGCCTAAAGGGCCAGTCAGGTCTGTATGTAGGACAACTTTCTACCTCTATTCACTCCCTGCCCACTACCTCTCTTTCCTCCAAATGTGGCCTTTTTCTTTTGCCTAGACGCATTTGAGGTTTAACAGTTTCCGCCTGTGAGGTCACTAACTAACCTCGGCTGGTGGCCAAGCCTTTTCACCATGCTTCCCACAGAGTGAAACTTGTTGCTTTCATGGTCATCATTCCCCACTCCCCTTCAGAGTTCTTGTGGGGCCTGTGGACTTCTAGGGATTTTAGAGCCCCTGAAGTGTTGGCCAGGTCCAGAGTCTGTCACCCTTTTCAGGGTCATCCAAGGACTTCTAGTACGAAGGTTGTGCTTTTGATCTTTTCATCAGGCAGATGTTGACTAAGTCCTACTTTTCTGTCATTCAAACAGCCAAGGTAGGCCCACTCCAGAAAAAAAAAAATTCCCATCTCTGCTTATCAGAATTCCTGGGAGTCCCAGCAAATCAGCCTTCCAAGTGAATTCAACCACGCTCACTTGCTTACTTGGAGGAGAACCCTGGATTGTTGCAGGAAGGTCAAGGGAGTTGGGCCATTTGAAATGACATTATCATGAGTGATAAGGACAGCTCATATTTTGTGAGAGCTCATTTTGTTAGCTAAGATTTATTATGTTAGCAAGATAACATTTTCAGCATATGTGTACATATCCTTCAATAGTCACAACATCCTATGAGGTAGGCATCATCATCATTCCCATTTTATAGACAAGGCAATTGAGGTGTAGAAAGTTTCAGTATCTTGCCTAAGACCATCAAACTAGTGTGAATAAGAGAAGGCAGGAGTTAAGGTCAATCCCTGCTCTATCCCCAGGCTCCCCAAGCAGGTAGACACATTCATTGGTTTGAGGACCTCTAAGTTCAGGGCATGCAAGGAAAATAAGGCCTAGGCCTTGGCCTCTGTAAATTCAACGCCAATAGTAAAGACTGACATGTAAGTTATGAGACAAAGAAACACGCACGAAGAGAGGAGTAGGTAGGAGGCATGTGGGAGCAGAAGGGGGAATTCACTGAGACAGAGGATATCATGGGCGGGAGCAGTCACTCGTGGGAGTTCAGGACCATAGCTCATCCTTCCCAGGCACTGCACTGACTCACGGCCCTGCGGGATCCCCTTTTGGCAGGGAGGGTGGCACATTCCCCCCAAACCACTGGACTACCCCCGAGCTTCCTAGTCCATGGCCAAATACCCACTCTGTCTTTTCTGCAGAGAGTCACGGATGGGCAATAGGAAGAATGGTGAATTTCCAGGGATGTCTCATGACAACGTGAGTCCTGTTTTCTGGCCCCTTTAAAATGCATGCTGTGGCTTTCTGATATTTTCCATATGTCACAAAATTTACGAGTCTGATCTCACAGAGCAACCAGAAAGCTCAGAGGCAATTGGTGATGTATGTGGATGTCTGGCTCCTCTGAGAAAAGGTTCAATTGTGTCTCTTAAAGTGATTTCATCCTCAATCTTAAGCTGGAATGAATAGAAAATGCAAATCTGCCTCCCTTATTTAAGGATTTTGCATTTTTGATAGTTTCAAAACAATCATGCAGAGGGAAAAAATGTATTTTAACAAATATATACTGTTGGAAAGCATAGATGCTTTGACAAATTAGGAAGTCAACCAAGCCACACACTTCCTTGTCAACTCTTGCTTCCAGCTGGCAAGCATTTAAAATAATATTCCAAGGAGGTTTAGCATTCGTGATTACATTGTTTGATTATTGTGCTTTCTAGATAATGGTTTTTCAAAATTGTATCTTGCAGCTAAAAATTAAATAGAGACTTCTGGGTATGCATGATGTTCTTTAATAAAATGAGACCCAATATAATATTCTCAGAGGCTGAGCAGTAATATAGGAGAGATTTACTGTAGTCCAAATGAGTGAGATCATTGATCCTATAGGATTCTTATTATTTTCTCAAGCTAAACTCCAGAGAAAGCTGGGAATGGAGCCATAGCTCTATTCACATCTTCCAGGAACCTAGGTGGCCTTTCTTTTCCCAAATGGATATCTGAAGAATTCTTGGGGTCTTTTGGCTGTGTGCTGGGAAAATGTCTCAGAAGAGAAAGCTGTGGACGAAGCTGTTTATTTGTGTCCATTGCAAAAATGTACCTCTGGTTTTCAGGACAGTGAAACTATTCTGTTTGATACTATAATGGTGGATATATACATTTGCCCAAAGCTACAGAATGTACAACACCACCAAGGGTGAATGGTCATACAAGCTATGTGTTTTGAGTGACAATGACGTGTAGTGTAGGTTCATTAATTATAACGAGTGTACCACCCTGGTGGGGATGTTGATAATGGGAGGAGGCTAGCATGTTTGAGGGCAGGAGATACATTGGCACTGTCCGTACTTTCTAATTTTACTGTGACCTCAACTTGGGCTTAAAGAAAAAATGTACTTCTAGGCGGCTCAATGTACCTTGCAGGTCTTCCTGCCAAGGCCAGGAGCCATGACTCAGTCAGCCCTCCGTTCTCAGACTACTCCTTCCTGTTCTAGCCTCTAACCCTTGACATTGTTTCCTGATTGTACCTCAGGATCTCGCTGTTCAATCAATGTTTGTGGAGATTTCAATATGTACTAGGCACTGGCTTACACTTGGGATCCAGCTTTGATCTCGTCACTTCTAAAGGATGCTGGCGTGGATTCAGACTCAGCCTTAAAGCAGAGTCCACTTTGAATAGTCCCTGGCTAAGTCTGAGCACAATATTGGGTCTGAAGGACCTTTCCATCTGGAATATTTATTTAATAAGAAAATCATTTAGAGTTTAACATCTGAGTACTCTAAAAGAGCATTGTACCATTTGAAGAGTACTCATTTTGTCATGTTTTTATGATGTGGGGAGGGAGGATAGAAATACAACTGTAGTAAAAATAATGGTAAATGGTTGATTGTCTATGCTCTGTTTCACAATTAAGAATTTCATGTTCGTTCTTGAATCTCATTATGATCTCTGTAATTTGTACCTCGTTTTACAGGTGACGGAAAAGTTGAACCTAATAAACGGATGAATAAAGTGAAAAAAATCATTTACAAATATGCTACAAAATAGGGAGCTGGCTGGATTCCCACAGGGAAAAAACATCCTGGGTGGTTGGTGTGTCCTGCATTCAGATACCAGATCAAAGAGGATAGAGTACATAAGAATGAAATCCACGGAGAACTGGTAACATGTTGCTCTCTGGGTTTGCATGCTTCTGATAGGACTGGACTAGGTGAGGTGTGGTAACAGACAACTGTAAAATCTTAATGGCTTAACATTGAAATAATGCAAGCGATTCTTCATTCACACCAAGTCCAATGTGAATGTCACTGGTTGGGTGACTTGAAGTCATGGGTTCAGGGTTCCAGCTGCTGACTTTGTGTGTGGCTCTGACATACCAGAGTCCTTTGCTCCAGTCATAGAGATGGCCAAGTGAGGGACTGTGTAAGATCTTGCTGAGCATTAAAAGGACAAGGCCTGGAGTGGCACATACACACCTGGGGTCTGAGTGAGCACCAACCGTTTCTGTCACACACAGTAGGGGAGCCATTTCCACTGGGGACCATTTTAAAACTAAATAGCCGTTTTCCACTCTTTCTATGATTTTTCTATCCCATCCACTAGAACTTTTTTCTTATGTAACCATAGTCATTAAACCAGAGACCCTTTGACACAGGTGTTCTAAATTGCCCGTCTCCTATCCTGAGGACAGCTCTATGCGTTAGAACAGGGAGCATATGGGGGACAGCCTCTTTGCTTGTCAAGAAATGGATCTAATAATACAAGAAATGTAATGACATATGCAACAAGAATCCTGTAAAGAGAACTAGTAAGAAAGAAAAATCCACCCTATTATTCTGGGGGCCCATAAATAAGCCCAGAATATGTGGCATGTCCTGAATTGTAGGTCAGTCTTAGGCCTTAAAGGTATTGTTCTCCTCCTTACTGGAGACATATGGTTAAATCTAAAGTTTTCTGATCATTATCTGCAAATATTTGTCACTGAACATCTGTTGTTCAAACTCATCCTAGACAAAGTTACAATAATAAATTCCATTAAGCCTAGAGAAAATGCAGACATCCCCCTTTGTTACTTTGGTAATCACACCTTCATCCAAAAGGATTTTCCCATTAGAGGATCTCAAGGCAGAGACTACAATGTGTGTGTTTTCACACATGTGTGTTCTGGTCCCTGACAAAATCTAAACCCTGTTCATATCAGTTATGTGAAGTATGCTATGATGATGGAGCTTTTATTTGTATTCTTGGGGCTTCAAGATGGTGCTCCTTGCAACATCACCTTATTTCCCTAAGAACCAGGAAATAAGGTTGCTCTTTGAGAGCCAAACAAAAAGATCAACATCAGAGAGAAGTGAAGTCAGTTGAAGGAGGGCCCCCACTAGCAATGCAGGCAAAGTGTAACATATACAAAGGAACACTACTTCCATTAGAAGAGCAGCCCATCAACTCTACAAGCCTAGAAAAAGGAGAGAATCAAGGGCATATGCTGATGGCAGAAGCAAAGTGCCTCGAATGCTAGTGCAGAGGGATTGGGAATGGATCCTAAAGTGATGAAGTAGGTACATTTGTCTTCAGTGCTTTCTATTTTCCCCTTTTTTACCTAATTTAACTATTTTAGGACTCTCTTTCCCTCACTTCCTCCAGACAGCCAATATTATACTCATTTCTTCCAAAAACCAATATTTTCAGAGGCAGTAGGAAGCCATGGAAAGGAATCTTACCCTAGAGAGGTCATGGTTCTGGAACATTCTTAATTACTGATTCTTACCTTTATTATACATATCAGATATGTTCAAACATGAGATGAGGTGTTTGTTTCCCCCCTGAAACACTATTCCTCAGTAAAGAGGAAGCAACCTCATATTTAAGTTCTCAAAAAGGCTCTTGTGAGGCTCAATTACCTTCTGATGCATGGCCAACTGCTGTTTGGGAAAGATTCACCCAGGATAAAGGGGGTCTAACTCAGTAAACTGAGTTACTGGGTCCCCTTTACAAATGCATGTGTGATGTGAAGATGAACACAGATAAGGCCTGGTGAGTTCTAGTCTTCAAGCCCCAATTAGTCCTAGATCCACTGGCTAGAGGGAAGCATCAGTTTATATTCATTTGATTTAGTATTCAAAGCATTTAGCCCTTTTGCTCCGATTCCATGGCCCTCACTCTACTCCTAAACAATTCCAGTCATGACTTAAGAGTTTAGCTTCAGGGGTGCCTGGGTGGCTCAGTGGGTTAAAGCCTCTGCCTTCAACTCAGGTCATGATCCCAGGGTCCTGGGATCAAGCCCCACATCGAGCTCTCTGCTCAGTGGGGAGCCTGCTTCCCCTCCTCTCTCTCTGCCTGCCTCTCTGCCTACTTGTGATCTCTGTCTACCAAATAAATAAATAAAATCTTAAAAAAAAAAAAAGAGTTTACCTTCAGGAAAAGAACACATTAATCATGGAGGCTTTTGAACATTTGGGTGCTGGTGATGGTCACTTTGCATTGCTGATTAGTGCCCTGGCAAAGTGCCTTTATTCTTCACTCTCCCTACTTGGCTAATCAGTCTCTAGCCCCCCAAAATGGACCTGTTCTTGGTGGTTATTAAAGTTCTGAGTCTGCAAGGCTGAAGTCCAGAGCAGCCGTTGGACAATCCACAAAGGTAGTGATGGACACGATCCACAAGGCTTCCCGGCAGATGGACTGCTGATTTTGTTTCTCAAGAAAACTTTTTGACTTGTTGGATGGGTGAAAGAGAGCCCTTGATTTGGTCAGATGATGAGCATTTTCCATATTAGATTGCAAGCTTTCAGCCCTCATCCCTGAACCGCTCTAGGGTGCTTCTCTTATGCGTGCTGAGAAGGAATTTTGCAAGTATAACCCACAATTTCAATGTTGCTGACAATTTTGGAGGCAACAAACTCCTCGTTCTTATTTGTGATTCACAAACTAGAAGTCACAGTATACTCAACAGGAAGTTTAAGAGCTGAACTGATGTAAGCTGTGTCCTCAAGATCTGAAAACAAAAACTGGGGCCAGTAGGCTGGCAACCAATACTTTGTCTTTTATGGTGGAAAGCCCCCTTCCCTTGCTCCTTAGGGCATCTGTTTGTTGGCAAGCTCCCATGTTTATAGGCATGCATAAGTGAGCATAATTCTATGAAATAAAGCTTTGATGGGTACTTGAGTCTATTGCCATTTTTTTTCTTTGACAACTATATTCTAGACACGATAAGTTGGCTTTCTCTAACTGAAGGTGGCTAGTTTAGAACATGGGTCTTTCTTTCTTTCTTTCTTTCTTTCTTTCTTTCTTTCTCTTTTTGAGAGAAAGATGGGGAAGGGGCATAAGGAGGGGAGAAAGAGAATTTTAAGCAGGCTCCATGCCCAGCACGGGCCTCAATCTCATGACCCTGAGATCAGGGCCGGAGCCAAAAATCAAGAGTTGGATTCTTAACAGACTGAAGCACCCAGGTGCCCCTAGAACATGGATTTTAAATAAAAACTGAAAACATCAGGAGCCACTGCCTACACAGAACTTGGGGAATGAGAAAGTTTCCCTGGGAATTTTGTATGATAGGAAAGTGAAGCTCTGATCACTTGTCATAGAAAAACTAAGAGGATAATTCTGATAGGACTGCTTCTAACTCTCTGGAATGTGCTCACATGGCACCCTGTCCTTTCTTTCATAACTTTTTGCCATAGTTACAATTAATCAATTATGGAATTATTGGGTTGATGTCTACATTTTTGCCACATCTCAACTTCCAAGAAGGTGGGGATTGTGTCTGGCTTTTTTCCCTCTGAAAACTCAGCCCCTACTACAGTGTCTTACACATGGAAGATGTTTAGTAAACATTAGATGAATAGATAATACACCATCCAGCAGACTATGTTTTTCTTCTTCGAGCCATGAATGCCTAGCAGAGTGACTGGTGTAGCAAGAACTCAGGCATCAGTTGTGGAATGAGAAAAGGAAGGAAGGAAGGAAGTAGAGAAGGAAGGAAGAAGAGGTCATTTGCATCCCATGAACTCAGCACAATTGGACTTGAGGTTCCCTGATTAATATCATCAAAGGGAAAATCCCCTTCTGTTAGCAAAAGATATGAAAAATAAACAGAATGCCATCTAATTTAATTTGAGCTGCAAAGAAAGTGACTAACGAGGCATTTCTGTATTTGGGTAGGAGGAAGACACTCTAAGTGCTACCTGGAAATGGCTTTAGTTACTTTGGTGACTGTTATAGTCTTGTGAGAATAATCTCTTCTTAATAAGGACAATTACTTAGATTTATTACTCCTCTGTGGTCTTGTTAAAGATCTAAGAAGAATCCTATTTAAATGGAAAGAACAATAGGAGCTTTTTAAGAGGGAGCAAGTTTTAATTAAAGCCCAAGCATCAGATTGGTGTCTCTGTGGGTGGGTTAAAAAAAGAAGAAGAAGAAATAAACAATGGCATCTACTTTATCTACTTTTGAAGAAAAAAGTCCATTTTGAAAGAAAAGCCTCAAAAGGGTATGTGCATTCAGATTACACAAAACACCCTTTTTGAGGATGGCCTCTTGGAATCATGTCCTCTTCCTTCAGTTAATGGAACATCCTTTAGAGTTGAGATAATGAGCTCAATTACATGCTGGGTGCCCAATCCAAGAAGCAGAGCTGGGATGACTGATGGGAATCACTGCAACAATCCACAGTGGTATTTAAAAAGTACTTTAGAATGTTGCTAGGGAGGAATGGGGACCAAGAGCTCTCCCAAAGAAATGCGTTGTTGCTGAGTCCCATCCCACAAGTAGAGAGGTTCAGGGTTCTCCCTGTTGAGTAAGAATAGCAAGAGCTGTCTGGAAAACCCCAAAACTCTGGCCCTGAGGAAGTATCATTAAAAAGAACAAATATTCTATTAGTTAATAAAAATGAACAGAATGAAATAAACAAACAAAAGTCTGATAACTCATCAGATGAGTAGCCCGTTAAGCCAATGGGTGTATGCTGAGCAGACAGACGGTTTCTGTCTGACGTGGCTAATGTTTTTGTGTTGGAGTAGCACATATAAATGCAGCTGTCTGCTGTTTGGAGCATTATTTTGCTCTAAATAAATAACCAACAGCAGTCATTTAGATGTATTTTGGGTGACGAGGGCACATGGGAACTCATGTCATCTAACCTAAGCCAAAAGTATTTCCACATTAAATTATATTATTGAAAACAATGAAGGAGTAAGCATGGGGTAGGGTGGGGGTAGGGAGACTCTTTCTCAGCTTATGGGGCATGTTCTGATTTTATGTCACCCTAGTGGTCAACAAATGTCATACCAAGAACAGATGAACACTAAATGAGTCTCTTCTTGTGATGATTATAACAAGACTGTAAAATGGAAAACAGTAAATATAACTCATCCTTATTAAGACTCTCTGGTATTTGTTTCCAGCTAGAGCTCCTAACAAGAGAGTAAACAATACTTGGTCTCTTGTGATTGCTAATTAAAATGCAATAAATTATGGAATCAATTTAAATTCTGGATCAGCTCTATGGTGGGTTCAACAAACCTCCTAAATTTTATTTTTCCCTTGGGGTCTCTTTTCCAGAACCTTGAGGTAAGGGTGTGTGTTTGTGCATGGTCTCTCTTTTGTTTGATTTTTAATTGCTCTGGTGGCTCTTTCAGGGAAAGATGCCCAAGAGCAGGACAAATTTCAGGATCTTGGCATATTTTCCCTGCTTCTGAGTTACCTCCTTGCTTTTGATTTACTATGTGGATAAGAATAAGACTTGGGCTACTGCCCAAAGTTGTTTAGTACCAGTGGCCTTGGCAGGGTACCTGGAATATCCAAACAGCCCTGGTTCCCCATGGTCTTGTCCAGGGTCAAGAACAATGGTCTAGGTGGTTTCCTTATGCAATTAATGCATGAAGGCAAAGTGTCAGCAAGACCCAGCAGGAGACGAGGCTGGTGTTTCCTGAGAGAGGAATGTCTATCTCTCTATCTAGATAGATAGATATAGATATATAGATACAGTTCTATAGATATGGTATTGTAAGTGAGAAATATTTCCACATTATATTATTAGAAACAATAAAGGAGTAAGAATATACAGATATTGTTATATCTATACATCTATAACTATTTCTATATATTCTCTCTCTGTATCTATGTATAGATATATATTTATAATGTATATTGTATTATATATTATGCCTATATATAATACATATATATACCTATACATAATACATATATACTATACCTATATATAATATATAACTCTATATATTATAGATAGTAGTTAATAATTTTGAATTATTAGCAATAATTACTAATAATGTGTTACATACATTATATATATGTATGTGTGTGTGTGTGTGTATCACTATATCTCCATATATAGATTTTGAGGCTCTTTTAAATTTAGTAGATTGGGCAAAAAAGCAAAATATTCCTTCTGGTAAAACCAAAGTTACTTTGGCCAGATGTAGCAGTAGCTCTTTTAAACTGTCAGAGAGAAGAGAGGAACGACTTGCTGTGACTTATAATTCTAATCCCAGAGACTGGGCAGGGTTTCCCAAAGGGAGACCCTTGGAAGTCTTTGTTGACTGGTCCTGATTTGCATCAGTGAAGGCGGGGGCAAGTAAAGTATGAAGAGAAGCATGTGTGTCTGTTCCAGCCAGAATACAGTTCAATCAGTGCTGCCCTCTGAGCAGAGCCCAAGACACAGAGCAGCCCCACACCCCGCACCTGCTATTTCCCTGTATAGATATGCCTCGTTCTTCTCTGCCTCCTTCAGACAAACAGCACCAACAGTTTCATCTTCTGCCTCCTGTGAAGCAAGTGTGATATAGTGAGAGGCATGCCACCTACTGACCGCTCCTCAACTGTAACTCCGGAGAATTAACTTCAATCTGATTTGAACATGTGAAGTGCTCACGCCCCCTCACCCCAGCAGTATTTCACCAATTCTCATTGGTTATTTGCAAGGCAAAGGACATTTTCACCTTAAAGATATACCATATGATCTCTTTGAAAGTCAACATCATGTAGGGGAATAAAAATGGATTTTAAAGTAAGACAAAATTGGATTCAAACCTATTTGTCCCTTGTTAACTGCATATTCTTTGGCAAGTTATTCTGCCTCACGCATTAAATAGGGTTAATAATGCCTGCCTAGGAGGCACCTGGCTGGCTCAGTTGGTAGAATATGGACTCTTAACCTCAGGGTTGTGAGTTCAAGACCCACATCGAACATGGGCCTACTTAAATTTTAAAAAAAATTGAAAAATAAAAATGAGTAAATAAATAATGCCTACTTAACCAGGGCTATTATAGAGATTAAACAAGTTTTTGTATATAAAATGCCTATAATAGTTAGTAGACACTCAATAATTAAAACAGTTTAATTTAATTAATTAATTAAACAATTTAAAATTTGGTTTTGTCTTTTCTGTTAGCTTTATTTTTTTAAAGATTTATTTATTTATTTTAGAGAAAGAGAGCATGTGTAGTGGGGAGGGACAAAGGGAGAGGCAGAGAGAGTCCTAAGCAGACTCCACATGGAACATAGAGCCTGACACGGGGCTTGATCTCACTACCCTGAGACCACCATCTGAGCTGAAACTGAGAGTTGGACACTTAATGAACTGAGCCACTCAGATGCCCCTATTCTGTTAGCTTTCTATCCATTTATCATTTCATATATTTTAAAACCCCTAAATATAACCTATTCCGATCTTACTGCCCTAGGTTATTTTTTTTAAAGGAACAGCAAGACAAGATAGTTTAAACAGCAAAAGGATGTTTTGTTTTTTCCTTGGGAGAACACCTACATATGTACACAGAATGCACAGACACACAAACACACACAGCACATGCACACACAGATGCAGAGGCAGACAGAAGACTTTTGGGGTACTTCAAACTTCGGGTTGTCATCATAATTAAGAAGGAAGAATGTCCAGTGTAAGAAAACACACGGAAGCAGTCCATGCACAATGCATCAGGGGAGACATTGTTCCCTGATGGTTAAAAAAATACATTCTGAAGAGCCCAGCAGAAGCAGGGTACAAGCGCAGCTACCTGCTGGTCAGGATGACCATATTCTGCGCAATTGTGTTGGAAGAAAATTTGAAAACCAGAACCCAGCAATCACTTGCTCTGATCCAACTATGTGGTAGCTGCTAATGAACATATAATGGTGATTAGTTTCATTCTGCCCTGGAATGTCTCGCAGGAGTACTGTTGGCAGAGCTACAAACAGTAACTAAATAGACTGCATCTTTAGAAAGAATACTCAGCCACAAAAGAGTTGTTTTTTTTTTTTTTCCTTTCCTAGGTACAGCAACCAGAGAAGAAAAAGAAATAAAAGGCATTTAAATTGTTAGGAATGAGTAAAACTGTCACGATTTGCAGATGACTTGAGAAAACCAAAAAGACTCCATCAAAAAATTATTAGAATTAATAAGTGAATTCAGAAAAGTGGCAGGACACAAAATTAATATACAGAAACTGGTTGTGATTCTATACACTAATAACAAACTAGCAGAAATAGAAATTGAGGAAACAATCCCATTACATGCAATCCAATTGCATTAAAAAAAAAAGATATCTAGGAAATAATTTAACCTAGGAAGTGGAAGAGTTAAGTTCTGAAAACTCTGACACCAATGAGAGAAATTGAAGATGGCACAAATAAATGGAAAAGTATATTATGCTAAAGAATTAGAAGAATTAATATTCTTAAATGTCCATACCATACAAAGTGATCTAAACACTCAATGCAATCCCTAGCAAAATACCTATAGCATCTTCACAGAACCAGAATAAATAATCCTAAGAATTGTATGAAACCACAAAAGACCTCAAATAGCCAAAGCAGTCCTAAGGACAAAGAACAAAGCCAGAGGTATCACAATCCAGTTTTCAAGATATTTTACAAAGCTGTAGTCATCAAAATAGAGTGATACTGGCATAAAAATAGACCCACAGATCAATGGAATGGAATAGAGAACCCAGAAAGAAATTCATGTTTATATGGTCAATTATTCTACAACAAAGGAGGTACGAATATACAATAGGGGGAAAGACAGTTTCCTCAATAAATGGTGCTGGAAAAACTGGACAGCTATATGTAAAAGAATGAAGCTTAGACCAGTTTCTTACAAAAATAAACTCAAAATGGATCAAAGATCTGAATATAAGATCTAAAACCATAAAACTCCTAAAAAAAAAAAACCAGTAATCTCTTTGATGTCAGTCTCAGCAGTACTTTTTTGGATCTGTCTCCTCAGGCAAATGCAATAAAAGCAAAAATAAATGATTGGGACTACATCAAACTAAAAAGCTTTTGCACAGTGAAGGAAACAATCAACAAACAAAAAGGTAACCTAATGAATGGAGGAAAATATTTATAAATAATATATCTAATAAGGGGTTAATCTATATAAAATATTAAAAAAATTCACACAACTCAACACACACACAAAAAAACCCCAAAATGTGATGTTAAAATGGGCAGAGGATTTGAATAAGACATTTTTCTGAAGAAGACATACAGATGGCCCTTAGTCACATGAAAAGATGTTCAAAATCACTAACCATCAGGGAATGGAAATCAAAACCACAATGACTTGTCACCTCACACCTGTGAAAATGGTTATTAACAAAAAGACAAGAAATAACACATGTTGGCAAGGATATGGAGAAAAGGAAACCCTCATGCACTGTTGGTGGGAATGTAAATTGGTGCAGCCACTATGGAAAACAGTATGGAGGTTCTCAAAAAATTAAAAATAGAACTACCATATGATCTACTAATTCCACTACTAGGTATTTACTGAAAGAAAACAAAAACATGAATAGAAAAGAAACCAGTCAGATTTGTTGATTTCAGGATCCTCCCATAACCCCAGGTTGCCCAGAATCCTGTCATCTGGACCCCCTTGCTAGGTCCCCTCTTCTTTACTATTTAAATGAAAATACCTAAAGTCTTGTGGGGCAAATGCTATGGGAAGTCTAGGGACCTCCCCAAAGGATCTGAGTAAATCCTGGGGCCTGCATTCTCTGAGTTACCTCTCTCACTGACTCTGTCTGACATATGTCAGAATCCAACTTGAGCTTCTTTTCTCCCTAATCCTGTGGAGACCACAACGCCATAAAACCTGATAATACAGAGTAGTGTATATGGCAGACTCATCCTAAAATAGGGATTATGCAACAATACAACACTTTAAACAATTAACTTGAAAATTAATCATCCTTGTTCCTGAAAATTCCATGGCTCCCCACCGCCCCAGGGTCTCTCACTGGCCTGCTTTTCTCCTCAGGCCACAAGGACGCAGGCAGGATGTGCCTGGCCCATTGTGATAGTGCTCCTCTTTGGGTCTGGCAGAGAATTCCTTGGAATACCTTCACCTGCAAAATCAGGGACATTGAGACTAGGTCTCAGCTGTTTTCCATTTCAATTAAGTATGTGTGATTTCAATTTTAGGAAGATGGTTTGGAGTCATCTCAACGAAATGTTTTATGAACCCAATTTCCGGCTTACAAATAGTTACAAAACTGACTCCTTCTCAGCCATGTGTGGGTTGGGAAATTAAGAACAATTTAAATGGGTTTCATTGTCCCTGGTTGCTAATAATTCAGACCAGAAGCCCCATCAGTCACTGTGGA
This sequence comes from Taxidea taxus jeffersonii, assembly GCA_003697995.1. Taxonomy (NCBI): domain Eukaryota; kingdom Metazoa; phylum Chordata; class Mammalia; order Carnivora; family Mustelidae; genus Taxidea; species Taxidea taxus. The sequence goes on from ML106401.1 coordinate 890,143, forward strand.
TTTAGGGGAGGAAATAAGAGAATGACAGGCACAGGGGTGTGTGTGGGGGGGGTATTCCAGCATATGTATTTAGAAGGCAATGGGGTGTAGGAAGGAGTTAAGCCAACAAATCTGCCTTACACCTCACTTCGGTCAAAGTGTTTTTAGGAATCAAGTTACAAATCATCACTTACCCCTGAGAGCAGACTTGACTTCAGTAGAATTAGCCGGCCTCCCAGGCTGCCTCTGGAGAACTATCAGCCCAGGAGGGGCATGGGGGTGCTGGGTGCAGCTGGCTGATTGCAAATCAACAACACCTATTCTACTTTGGATTCCCTATGGCAGTGGTTCTCAGAGTGTGGTCCCTGACCAGCAACATCAGCATCAGCTTTACCTGGGAATTGATCAGATGTAAATTCCCAAGTCCCACCTCAGATCCCCTAAATCAGAAACTCTGGGGTTGGGGCTCAGAAATGTGTTTTAATATACCTTCCACTAGCAATGCTGATGGACACTGCAGCCTGAGACCCTCAGACCTGATGACCTCCTCCCCCAGATCTTCTTGAAGTTAATGTTGGGCATTCTGTATAGTTTATATGCAAAGTCAGGCCTCCAAATCTGGTGAGATCTGCTCAAGAATTTCTGTGTAATGGGAAAACAATTAAAAATAAACTTAATTTTATTTATACAGATAAATAATTGAAAAGGCACAGAGAGAAGGCTGGATGGTGCTGCTTTAAATCACTAGGCACAGGGACGCCTGGGTGGCTCATTCAGTTAAGCATCTGCCTTCGGCTCAGGTCATGATCCTGGGCCTGGGATTGAGCCCCATATTATTGGGTTCCTTGCTTAGTGGGGCACCTATTTCTCCCTCTACCTGCCACTCCCTTGCTTATGCCCTTTCCCTCTGAAGAATAAATAAAATCTTTAAATTGCTAGGCACAGTCATGGCCTGAATATCCCGTGTCTTCAGGGGTGAGGTGCTGGACAGATCAGCAGTCCCCTAGCCAGCAGCCAACACACAAGTACAGAAGGCCCCGAAAGGTCTACCAGGCTATCGCAAAGCCCTGGGGTCCTCTCAGTACTGACTCACTTTTCCATGTACTCTGTGGAAGCCTGACAGCTATACCTTGGTCCCCAGAAGTCTGTGTTGTGCTGGATTCTGTGCTATAGCCTTTCATTTTACAACAACACTATAGTGGGTTTTTTTCCTCCATTTTATGAATGAGGAAACAAGGAAATTCTTATGCTGTTCCCATTAATGAGACAAATGTCAGCAAGTTTACATAGGTAGTAAGTGGGGGTGGGGGGGCTGGAATTCACTCCAGAATGCTGGACTCCAAAACCCCTGCCCTCATCTGTAAAACCCTGCTTTCCCCACTGAGAAGGTATGGGGGGATTTAAAGGTAAGCTCATGGTGAGTGGGAATAGGAAACGCTAAGGTCAGGCAGGAGCCCACAGCCAGACGGCCATGTATGGCTCAGCAGTCCCTGCAGCCCCTACTGGGTGGTACCTAGTGGCAATAACTCATTTACACAAAGGAAAGGTTGGTATAAACATTCACTCAAATCCAATAGGTAAGGAGGGAAGCAGTTATCCTAGAAAGGCTGAAATGCAGTGTGGTTGCACTGAATGGGTTAAAATAAAAATATCACTCGATTAATTTGGAAGACCTACCTTCACAGAAAACACCCTATTTACTGACAGCATTAGCTAGATAAATGAAATATTACCACAATATGCTTCTGTTCAAATGCTTGGTGAGGTTTTTTTTGTTTTTTTGTTTTTTGTTTTTAAGAGTAGCTTTAGTTTTGAACTCTGGACAGGCAGAGTGGAGCCATTCCTTGTGTCTCACCTTATGTACTCGAGCAATGAGGCAGGCAGCCCAGAACATTTCTCTTGCAGTTTGGGCAGTCAGCACCCTCCCAGGAATGCACTTGAAACTAGAAAGCTTGACCAAAGCCAAGCAAGCTAAGCACTTTGTTATTTCTATTATTGTTTCAATAACCATTTTCGACAAACTTCCCAGTCTTGTCTTCTTGAAAAAAAGAAGGTAATTCATTTTCCCTGGTAACAGGAATAACTAACTTATGAAAATAATGCCTCACACTACACAGAATGATGCTACGGACAGGCAATGCTTAAACTGGCAATTAATTAGTACCTGGGCCCCCCCGCCTGTTCCTCACAAGTGAGAGCTCTGCCCTTGCAAGGAGGGGTAGTGGCATCCACATGAAACACCGGGGAAGTCAAAGCATTCCTAGGTTGAGGACGGAAGGAACATTAATTATTCCTTTGAATCCTATTGGGTGAAATGGAGTTTTTTTTCTTCCCTTCCCCAAACACAACAGGAGAATTATTTCCTAATAAAACTTCCACTAGGCCAGACAGTGTTGATGGAACATAATTTTTAATATGCAGTGGCCTGGAATCTGACAGATATTGGCAGAGTGGGTGCCCCTGTTTTAAAAAGCTGAATGTGGCTGACAGTAATGTCACTGCTTCCTTATGTCTATTATAGTCAGTGCAAGGTTAGACAAATACATTCCCACCAGCACAAAATAGCAACCTTCCAAAATGTATGTCAGTGGTGTATTTACAGCCAAATCCAGAAGGAGCTTGTACTTCTTATGCTGGTCCCATTAATGAGACAAATGTCAGCATCCATAAGCTATTTTTTTGTTCCTGCTTATCAAATCTTTCAAAAAATTGATAACTAGTCTTTATAGATTGTGAAAGTCAGATATAACTCTGAATGTATTACTTTACTGGACCCCTTGGGGTAAACTTATCACCTGGAAACCATTTTACATGGACGATTTGACTTTCATGTGGCGTGTCATAATGCACCCTAGATGGAAATCTAAAATAAAATATCTGGACTACAACCTTCCTCTTGGTGGAATTTATGATTCCCTCAGTACAATAATTTTGAAAATTGTATCCCTTAAGCTACAAGACTTGATATATTATTAACTGCTTGAATTGAAGAAGCTTTCCAATAGGCTTATGTGCTATCTAGAGGCACGGATTAATGTCTATGGAACTACAAGCTTATCTCAAACTGTTTTTCAGCAGTCTAAACTGCCAGTTTCATCATCTTCCTAGGACAGAACAGAGTGTCCATTTCATCTCTGGCGTCTCTAGGATGTGCTGCTTTTAGGAGAGCTCTTCCAGAAGACAGGGACTGTGGATCCACTAGAGAATTGGTTGTGTTCAGTCCATTGCACCCCAGGGAGGCTGACGTCCACTTGGGGCTCTTATCTTTCTATTTCTCGTGGCATTTTCTGGTTTTAATTCTAGTCTGGCCAGACTGAACTGGTAAACAGAGAATGCTGGTAGGAGGGAGTCTGGAGGGCACTGTTTTCAGGGATTTAGAGAACAGCTTTTCTTCTTTAACTTGAAGGGGCCTGTATTGCTGGAGGGAAACTGTTCAACTGTCCTCCACTTGCTTTTAGTGCTCTTCTTCTCTTATTATTGATGCTGAGCCTTGAAAGTCAGCAATGACCATGAGAACTACTAGACTGTCCAAGGGCAGAGAGGGCCAGGAATCTTTCTGCAGGGCTCATTTTCCTTTCAGTCATGCCAAAGTTGAGTAGGGAATGCATTTAATCACATGCTTTACAGTCACCTCTGTATATTGTAAAGATATTACTAATCGTCCTGATATAAGGACAGCTTCCATAAACATTATTTCTAGGGACACCAAAGTGCAGGGCTTGAGAGCACATTGCTGTAGAAACCAGTGTGGCCTGTGGCCGTAGGTACTGGGAAAACATGGAAGTGTTTAGGATCAGTCACTCTGCAGGAAGACCTGAAATTTTACAGCTTGTGTGTGAAAGAAACAGATTGAGGTTTTCCCCAATTTGACAATAATCCCAAAACCTTACATGACATTACCAGTAGCAAGTTGCAGAGATGAAATAAAACTTTTAAAAACTATCAGTAATAGGGGCACCTGGGTGGCTCAGTGGGTTAAGCTTCTGCCTTCAGCTCAGGTCATGATCTCAGGGTCCTGGGATCCAGCCCCGAATTGGGCTCTCTGCTCAGCAGGGAGCCTTCTTCTCCCTCTCTCTGCTTGCCTCTCTGCCTACTTGTGATCTCTATCTCTGTCAAATAAGTACAAATAAGTAAAGTAAAAATATTTTAAAACTATCAGTAATAAAACTACATTTGTATCACCCATATTAGAGGATAGACTAAAGGGGTAGTGAATTGTAGGGGAAAATTTTGAGGTGTGTAGCCAGCCAATGGATCTAAGTATGTTAATTTTGTGGACTTTGTGAGGTTTGTAATTTGTTGTGATTTTTTTCCCCAAACTAAATAAATATCAATAATTTTGTATTCTTTTAAAGAGGCCCTCCAGGGGCACCTGGGTGGCTCAGTCTGTTAAGTGTCTGTCTACAGCTCAGGTCAAGATCCCAGATCCGGGATTGAGCTCCATGTAGAGCTCCCTGCTCAGTGGGGAATTTTCTTCTGCCCCTCCCCATGTTCCTTCTCTCTCTCTCTCTCTCAAATAAGTAAATACATAAATAAAATCTTTTAAAAATAAATAAAGAGGGCCCTCCAAATCAGGTAAGCTTCAGGCCTTGTAATACCTGGATCCACCTCTAGGAGGGGGTTAATCACGTTTCTCAGAACACCCAATGCCAAACTTTGGATAATATAATCATCTCTTTTTTTTAAAACAGATTTTATTCATTTACTTGACAGACTAAGATCACAAGTAGGCAGAGAGGCAGACAGAGAGAGAGGAGGTAGCAGGCTCCCTGCCGAGCAGAGAGCCTGATGCGGGACTCGATCCCAGGACCCTGAGATCATGATCTGAGCCAAAGGCAGAGGCTTAACCCACTGAGCCACCCAGGTGCCCAATATAATCATCTTTTATGTGTATAATTTGATCAATTACCATGACTAAGCATTTAGAATTTAGAGTTTTAAAATCTTTCTTAGAGCTAAAGCCTCATATGTATCTCCAGAAATCATTTTAAGAGAATATATTGAACATACAGCAAGTTGACATTGGGATACTTCTTTCAAGTTAGCATAATAGAGTTCTCTGGAGGCTCTAAAGTTCTCTGTGAAACACAAATATTTATGGTGACTTTCTAAATTTCCCTTTTTGCTTGCTAGCTATTCAATTATTTATTAGTCATCTTTAATCATCTCTGTTAGAAAGTATGTATATACCAAGGATTTTGTTCAACTAGTTAATGTTCATGTGTCAGGTTTAAAACTACATTGAGAATTAGAGACCTGGGCATCTGGGTGGCTCAGTCAGTTAAGCATCTGTCTTTGGCTCAGGCCATAATCTCAGGGTCCTGGGATCGAGTCCTACATCAGGATCCCTGCTCATTGGGGAGTCTGTTTCTCCCTTTACCCTTCCCCCTGCTATTCATGCTCTATCTCAGATAAATAAATCAAATCTTTTTATTTTATTTTATTTTTAAAAAAGGGGCACCTGAGTAGCCCAGTCATTAAGCATCCACCTTTGGTTCAGGTCATGATCCCAGGGTCCTGGGGTTGAGCCCCAAACTGTGCTCCCTGCTTGGCGGGAAGCCTGGTTCTCCCTCTCCAACTCCCCCTGCTTGTGTTCCCTCTCCTCTGTCTCTCTCTCTGCCAAATAAATAAATAAAATCTTTTAAAACAATTTAAAAATTAAAATAAAAAAGAGAATTCATGACCTGACTTATTTAATAAGTAAGTCGATGATCAAATACACTCAATCAGGGACGCCTGGGTGGCTCAGGTCATGATCCCAGTGTCCTGGGATCGAGTCCCACATTGGGCTCCTTGCTCAGCAGGGAGCCTGCTTCTCCCTCTGCCTCTGCCTGCCTCTCTGTCTGCCTGTGCTCACTCTCTCTCTAACTAATAAATAAATAAAATCTTAAAAAAAAATTAAAATACACTCAATCAGTAGGAATCAAGTCTGTTACTTAAAGATACTATTTAAAAAAAAAAGATACTATTTTTTATGAGAAGATCCAAAGTTATCACTTCAGTGATCATCATTTATAAGAATTATAGGAAAATGTTCTCCTTGAGGAGCTGAGGGCTGGTTGGCAAGGTGAAGGTAGTGTTTGTATTTCTATGGCCTTCCTGGCAGCCAATATACAGCAGGCCGTTTCTAAACAATTTCTGTGCTGCAGGTGGGAAGGGAGCTAACAAGCACCCTGATTGATGTAGGGCCAAAATTGGGGGCATATTGGAGAGAAACCCATCTACTTCCTCCAGAGAGTGTGGGGACACTTGCCTGGGAGCAGTGCAGATGATTCCAGGATGTGTCTCTTGCCAGCCGTGAACTACAAGCCACAGGCCATGGGGCCAGGAAACAACGGTGGGCCCTTGGGAAATTTCTGGGACTTTCTGGGCTATGGTAATCTCCCCACTCATCTTTCAGCCAGGCTGTGGGAAAACGTCTTTGAATATAAAAACTGGAGCTTCCTTTGGCCCTTCAAAGAAAGGTTGACCATGCAGCAGACGACAGACATTCGAGAAAGCACCACACAGTCACTTCCCTGGGAGACTCCTGGGCATATATTCCTCTTTGTTCGCTGTACAGAACACCCAAGTTTGCAGTTGGTAGCTTTAGCTGTCACGGAGCCTTTGCATTTGTAGAGCATTTAGCTTATTGACCTAGATGTTCTCATGTTTAGGAATAAAAAAAGTAGTTTAATTAATTCACAATAAAAATCCTCCATTTCATAGGAGATAAAACTCATATAACCCAAACAGAATTGAATGTGTGATCTGATGCAATCATCAGCATGCAGCAGCCTTAAAAATTACAATATCTGACCTTAATATGTGTGAATCTATCAGGATTCCATTGTCGACATGTATATTTTTCAATATTCTTCTCTGAGCTGAAATCATGTCATTTATATGCAAATGACCACATCTTCCGCAGCTGCTGCTTCTCCGCTGAAGCTGAGGGACTTATTTGCACTTAATAAAGCCTCATAAATAGGTTTTGCCTCTAAAAGAGTGGGGGAGCAGGAAACCCATCGTAGCCTTTTACAGTTACAAGCTTCTTTTTGTTTTGAAAGCTAGGGGCCACCCCTATCAGGATGGTTCTTAGTTGCCAAAGAAATACTCCTCACCCAGCCAGTTGTGCCCCTTCCCTCCTTAGAAAACAAGTGTTCCTGTCCTTCACGAGGCCTTCTTCCATTGAAGCTGGAGGCACTGTCCAATCTCCAGCAGGGGTTGCGATTTAATCCAGACTTCAGTGCAAGGAGTGCTGCCATGTGAGAAGAAGCTTTTGCCAGGCAGTAAGAGCAAGTGCCCATTCACTCGGGGAAGAACTCCTCAGGCCTCCTCTGAGGGGAGGAGGAGCTGGGGAACTTCTGGGCAAGCAGAGAGGAATTTTTCCTTTTATGAGTTACCAGTTTCCCTTTTAAAGCACTTTACATAGGGGCACCTTGGTGGTTCAGTTTGTTAAGCATCCGAATCTTGATCTCAGCTCAGGTCTTGATCTCAGGGTCGTGAGTTCAAGCCCCCACATTGGGATGCCCAGTGTGGAGACTACTTAAAAAAACCCCAAAAAACAAAAAACACTCTACATAGAGAAGGGGCAACATTGGGGATTGTTTGTATGCTCTGATGGCCCAAACAGCATTAAGACAACATTGAACACATCTTCATTCATGTGAGTAGTACACAGCATCTCTCTTCCTCCTCCCCCCACTCCCATCTTCCTAGCTGGCCATTCTTTTTCAACAGAATTCGATGACAAAGGACGATTGATCAAAGGAATCCACCCATTTTCTCTTAATGCTCCTATAAAACCACCCAGGCTTCTACTTTGTGGTCAACAGAAGCATTGCATTTGCCACTTAAGACCATTTAAGACATACTAAAAAAAAAAAAAAGAAGAAGAATATTATGGGATAATTGTCTCCCGCTGTTAGATGCTAAGACAAACCTGAGGCACTTATGAAAAATAATCATGGGAAGCAGGGTCATTTATTTTTAAAGCACTGTGTTGCTGATTTGGTAATAATGACCTATTATCCTTGTCAGAGTAATAGACTGTTCCTGGAGCTTCATTTCTGGTGTGTGAGCAACTGACAGAGTAGAGATGATTATACTGTCTGATAAATATGTATAATCATCAAAGACACTGGTTGACAATACTATCATTAAATTGTCACCAGCTTGGCAGAGAGACAAACATCCCTACCACATCAACCTATCAGAGATGTTTATAACTGCAACAATGTTCAAGCACGATATTAGTGCAGATAACTGAAATCACACACCCTGAAAATCCAGCCACTAGGAGCAATGTGTGGCCAAGGAAGAGCTGGAAGGTGGAGATATCTGGCTCTTGAATCAGGAGTTCTGGGCTCCCTTCTGTAAGCCTCAGCGTCTTTCATTTTAAAATTAGAGATATCTATCCTCTCCATCTCACAATAATACTATGAGTATCAACATTTTAAAAGATATAAAATACAAAATAATAATAATAGATTCCATCTTTTTTGTATGAGGTTGTTCTTTTTTTTTTCAACTTTATTTAAGCTTTATTTAAACATATAATGTAACCCCACCACCCTCTCCCAACCCCTCTTCCCCCCACCCCCCTCAGTTTGTTTTATGACATTAAGAGTCTCTTTTGGTTTGTCTCCCTCCCGATCCCATCTTCTTTCATTTTTACTTTTCCTACCACCTTAACTCCCACCCCCGTTGCATCTCCACTTCTGTATGAGGTTGTTCTTGATATATTTAAGATTTTATATTGTTTACTTTTTTTAAAAATGTGATAAAATACATTTAATATAATTAAATTATATATAATAAATCTATAATAATCATATAATAAATATATATAATATTACCATCTTAACCTTTTTTTAAAGAGAAAGATATAGAGTGGTGGGGGGGTGCAAAAGTCAGATGCTTAACCAACGAAGCCACCAGGTCCCCCTCATCTGAAACATTTTTAAGAGTACAATTCAGGGACACTTGGGTGGCTCAGCCTGCTAAGTACCTGACTTTGGCTCAGATCATGATCTCAGGGTCCTGGGATCAAGTTCTGCATCAGGCTCCCCATTCAGCAGGGAGTCCACTTGTCCCTCTCCCTCTGTTCCTCCACCTTCCCCCCCCCAAACTTTCTCTCTCTCTAACAAATAGATAAATAAAAAAAATTTTTTAAAGAGTACAATTCAGTGTTAGGTATATTTGTATTGCTGTGCAATCATCACCACCATCCATCTCCAGAATTTTTTCATCTTACAAATCTGAAACTTCACACCATCAGATAATAACTCCCCATTCCCCTCTATCCCTCCAGACCCTGGAAATAATCATTCTACTTTTTGTGTCTATGAATTTGACTATCTAGGTGCCTCATGTGTTGAGTCACATAGTGTTTGTCCTTTTATGTATGGCTGATTTCACCTAGCATAATGTCCTCAAGGTTCATCCACATTGTAGCACATGTCAACATTCCCTTCCTTTTTAAGGCTGAATAATAATCCATTGTAGGTATACATCACATTTTTAAACTACTCATCTACTGAGAGATACCTGGGTTGCTACTACTTTTGGGTTATTGAGAGTAGCACTGCTATGAACATGGATAAACAAGTATCTCCTTGAAATTCTGCTTTAAATTTTTAAAAAGATTTTATTTATTTGTTTGGCACAGAGAGAGGCAGAGAGACAGCATAAATGGGGAGAGCAGGAGAGGGAGAAGCAGGCTCTCTGCAGAGCAGGGAGCCTGAAGTGGGGCTCTAAACTAGGACCCTGGGATCATGACATGAGCTGAAGGCAAATGCTTAGCCAGCTGAGCTACCCAGAAGCTCCAAACCTCTCTCTCTCTCTCTATATATATATATTTATATATATATTTAAAAATAAAGTTTCCTTAAATAAAATAAATAAAACTTACTTAAAATTATGTACATATAATTTTAAGTAAGTTTTATTTATTTTTTATTTATATTTATTATATTTATATTATTTATTATCTATTTATTTATCTATTTATTTTTAAGTAATCTCTTCACCCAAAGTAGGGCTCGAACTCACAACCCCAAAATCAAGAGTTGGATGCTCTACTGACTGAGCCAGCCAGATGCCCCTTGAAAAAACCTTTAAAAAAGCAATGCAAGCTGCTTGGACCTGTACCCTATACACTGCTTCCAGAGTTTGATATTAGACTAAAGTAAAAGACTAGAATTTTGTGGATAAATTCCATAATGTTCCATATTTAGTCCGTTGTTTGGGTCATATGAGAATCTTTTGAGTCCCAGCATTCTTTCACTAATCAGCATGCGGCAGATGTTAGCATAAAAGTCATTAGTGAAAATGTTGAGCAATTTAGGACTGAGGGGCCAACCTCTAAGTTATTCTTCCCAGAAACTTTCCTTTAGAGTTATGAAATTTCTTAAGTATCACTGTTAGGATTATTCAACAAGTTAAAAACCTTCCTACCTGAAACAGCCAGGGCACAGTTCTTTCATAAGAGTATCACAAGATTCTTGGTGAGGCTGACATCCCAATACTCTTTGTCTACAAAATGTCCCTGATTTCCAGTACATACAAACCCCTTTAGAAAAAGGAAAATGCATTTAGGTTGGCATGACCTTACCAAACCTGCACTATTCCTAGAGATCACTATTTACACTGGAAACTGGTAAAACCATCTTTAATATAGTTAGTTCTAGGTTTATTGACTACTTATTCACAATATTTATTCTTAATTCACAATTTCTTAAAGATTTCTCTTGTCATTTCAACAATTTAGTCTATAGAAATAATAGCGATACCACAAATAGCCACTATGCGTCCAGTATTTTTTATGTGCCAGGTACTGGTTAAAGGGCTTTATGTTGAATTATTCCCCTGCCAATGAGGTAGACTATTATCCTGGTTTTACAGGAGATGAAACTGAAATTTGGAGCTGTTAAGTAACTTGCCAGGAGAATAAATTAGATGCTAGGTGTATCTGACTCCAAAGCCTATTTTCCTAACCTATTATAATCTATTATATTACATTCCCTTGAGATACAACTGTTCAGATGTGGAATCTTGGACAAGCTGGGGCTCCAATACTTTTTACTAACATTTGTTCCATCCTTTCATGTCAATATTCCAGTCTTCTTACCCAGAAAAAAAAAAGGTAGTAAAATAGGAGTGGAGAAGTTCTTTTCCTTACTGCAACTATATGCTAACTTCACATCATTATTTACAAGCTGGGGCTTTTCCTCTCCCAGGACTCCTTGTACTCTAAATTTTTAATTTTCTTTAGCATTTTACCCATTTCTGGACAATAGTCTTCCTCTAAAACACGAGTTACTCTAAGACCTTGGGTATGTGTCATCCTGTTTACCATTCACCCATGTCCATCAGAAAACTTGCTATCCAGCCAAAAGCTTGCTACCTCACTGGATTCCTCCAGCTTTTCTTCCTCACTGGAACCATTGCAATAGTCAGAATCAAAATGTGCACTTATTCATTTTCATTGTTTGCCTTTCTTCTAATGGAGTCACGATCATGTCATCAGTTAACAGGCCTTTCCATTGACCCCATCAGAACTGTATGCTTTAGAGAAAGCCAACTCTGCACCACACAACCTGCCCATTCTCTGAGTTTGGCAATAGCACTTTGCTTGGTGTTGTATGTGACATACACATTTCCTCTCGCAAATTCTCACTGCATTCTGAAGAATTTGCTGGGGTGGCACACTCAGAACATCAAGAAAACAGCAAATCTTCCATGACTCTATTATATAGGAAACTTTCCAAGTGCTAGGCAGGGAAGTTCTGATGTGAAGAAGGGACATGGAGTAGTGGTTAACAGCTCAGGCTTGGAGTGGGGATGGTGCCATTTCTTCAGCTTAACTTTCCTCAAAAGTAGGGATAGGGGATGCCTGGGTGGCTCCGTTGTTAAGCAACTGCCTTTGGCTCAGGTCATGATCCAGGGTCCTGGGATCAACCCCCACATCGGGCTCCCTGCTTGGTGGGAAACCTGCCTCTTCCTCTCCCCCTGCTTGTGTTCCCTCTTTCGCTGTGTCTCTCTCTGTCAAATAAATAAACAAAATTGTTTAAAAAAATAGTGTAAAGACAGATCCTAGTCTTTCAATCTGTCATTTAAAAAATAAATAAAAGTCGGGATAGTAAGCAAGGGATAATTGGATAATGTTACTTAATGGGTGTGGGTTAGCATCATTAGCACAGTGCTGCTCATAGCATTTTTTTTTTAATTTCTTGGCCCATGTAAGATTTTGATCAGGTGTTCAAAGCTCCTTCCCATTCTATACTATTAGCCCAACAGCATATCCAGTCTAGTGACTCACAGTGAAGACACGTAAACATTTTCTAAAGGCTTTGTGAATACTTTCCTCATCCACTAAGTCGTTCATGTTTGTTTAATTTTGAGTACAGAACAGAGAGTTGATTAAAAGGCATTGTTTATGGTGGAAAATATCTTTTTAGAAAATATCTTTGGGTTTTAAAACCCTAGGAGAGGGGAATTAACTCATGACAGGACTGATTTCTTCCCAGCTTAGGAATCCCCTCACTCATGCTCCATCTCTCTAAAGGCCTCAGAATAAGTAGGAGCAAAGTGAGCTTGGGATGAATAAAAGGCAAAACGAGAGCTTCTGCAGCGGTGCTTCCCTGGTTTACATCATAGCTCTGTCTTGGATTATAGGTACAGTTTGGGAAAGTCATTTCAACCCAACTAAGATGACATCAGTGCAGCTCTGTGCCATGAGCCTAAAGGTGACACATTAGTTTCTCTTGCTGCTATACCAGATCACCACAAACTTTGGCTTAAAACAAGACAAATTTATTACTTACACGTCTAGAGGTCAGAAGTCCAAAAATCAGTGTCACTGGGCTAAAATCAAGGTTGCTTGATTTTAAAATCCAGGGCTACATCTCTTCTGGAGACTCTAAGGGAGAATCCATTTCCTTCTCTTCTCTAGAAGCCACCTACATTCCTTGACTTGTGGCCCTTTTCTCCATTATTGAAGCTAGCTAGCATCTTCAAACCTATCACCCCCTCTCTCTCTGGCCTTTGCTTCCAGCCTTCCACCTCCTTCTGACTCTCTTGCTTCCTTCTTTCATTTTTAAGAACATCTATGAGTACATTGGGCCCACATGGATGATCCAGGATACTCTCCCCATCCTAAGACCCTTCACTTGTTCCTTTTGCCATGTAATTTGACATATTCACAAATACAGATGATTAAAACATGAATATCCTTGGGGGCTTTATTTTGTCTACCGCAGGTGTATATTATACATTCACTCCTCAGTCATAGGGCCCAGATATTGTCAGTCCCAGTTTATATTTGACAGGCAATACTTCAAATAGAACAAGTTGGCATTCAAAGAAGCTGGAGTTAATAAAATAAAAAGCAGGTATCAGCATGCACTTTATCACATCACCAAGAGAATCAAAACAGTATGATAGTAAATTTGACTTCTTGTCATGTTGAATTCTTCTTTTGGTGCTACATTATCAGAAAGAGGTAGTATTGTTATAATGTAATTTATATAGTGCCTTCCCCTGAGTGATGAACAGAATATTCCTCAGAATCCTCAGAGAATTAGTCTATCTCTTTTTATCCCAGCTCAGCCACTCCAGCAATATAATATGAAGCAATATTATATCTGTGTGCAAGAAACAAATCAGACTCACTAAATTTAAGGATGTTCACTTAAAGAAATCCCTTTTGGAGTTCCTTTCTGCCCCCCCTCCTTTCATTTGAAAATGTTCTTTAGGTAGTATAGAGCCAATGACCCACATTAGATTAATTAGGTCAATTAGCCTTTATGTAGTAATTCCCACTCAGGTGGCTTTAAATAATTCTCTTTTAATACAGACGTGCCTTGAAAGGAGATTGTAAGTTAAATTTCTGCCACACAGTAGCATTAAGAAAACATGCATTTATCAACTCTTTCTGCAATATGGCTTTGGGTATAGCAATGATATTGGGTAGAAAAAGCTTAAGGATTTTACCTTGATGAATTGATTATTCACATCCACACGTTGTTAAAAGCCACATGTGTATTTTCCATTTGGACAGGCTGTTGGTAGCCCTGTATGCTGAGCCTAATTCAGAGAAACTCCTTTTCTTCTTCTAAACTTGTCAACATTAATTTCCACATTTTCAAACTCACATTGGCCCTAGCATCTAATCTTGGACTCTCACCAGCAATCTGGACTCTGAATTTTTTTCCTTTCCGCTTCTTTCCTTCAACATCATCGCCATAGCTTATCTTAATAAGACAATAGCTATGACTTAATGAGTATTTTCTAGGTATCAGACGTATCACATTCGTTATTGCTAATTGTTACTTTCAGTTAACCAACAAATATTTGTTGAAATATATGCTCTAGATAATGGAGATACAGCCCAGTGGATATCCTTATCTCCATGTAATACTTACATACTTACTACATAATACTTACATACATAGTATAATACTTAGGAAATAGAGACAGAGAAGTTTAGTGACTAGCCTAAGGCCCTGCTGCTTTAAAAGCATATTATAATCCCATATTAAAGCATGTGTGTCGGGGAAGCAGTCTGGGTGTGAAAGAGAGAGATCTGGGTGGCTATACTCCAAAATATGCACTGTTAATTATTACTAGGTAATGAGATTGAGGGTGATTTAAAATTTTTTTTATTCTGTATTATTTGAAATTTCTTCTTTTACCCCCATTTCCTACTTAGATCACTCAAACCACCCCCCGCTGACAACTATGCTAATGCATTTGATGTAAATCTTTTAGTTTGTTTGTAGTCCTAAATTTTTTTATAGATATTTTATTTATTTATTTATTTTAAAGAAGATTTTATTTATTTATTAGTTAGAGAGAGAGAGAGAGAGAGAGCGAGCACAGGCAGACAGAGTGGCAGGCAGAGGCAGAGGGAGAAGCAGGCTCCCCGCCGAGCAAGGAGCCCGATGTGGGACTCGATCCCAGGATGCCAGGATCATGACCTGAGCCGAAGGCAGCTGCTTAACCAACTGAGCCACCCAGGCGTCCCTTTTTATAGATATTTTAAATTTACTTAGATGGTATCACATTCTTACATTTTCTACCTAATACTATGGGTTTTAGATCTATGTTGCTACATGTATAAGTCTATTGCATGTAACTGCCGAATAATTTTTATAATATAGCTATTGTAAATAAGCATGAGCCTTCATAATCAGAAAAAAATCTAGCAAATCTCTTTTTATTGTGAAGAAAGAAAAAAAAATCTTTCTTCTAACATAAGAGCATGAAGCCATAAGCTGCTTTACATAACTTTGCCACAAAAATATCCCAATGGAGAAATATTTATAATGTTGGCAATTCTATTTACTAAACACCTCTACTTTATAAAAGTACTTGGATATATGAAACTCTTTTCTATAAATATAGAAAATTAAAAGAGAAAAGAGACTATTTCTTTCTGTGAAGTCTCGGAAATGCTTGACTTATTTTAGGAGGCAAAAATTTCAAAAGACAAAATTATTTTGTAACTGAAAAGAGTGAAATGAACTCATTACAGTGTGTTCTCACTATATATTAAAAATGAAATTAAAATCGTTTAAAATAAAAGAAATATGACATTGTAATGCAAACAGAAATTGAGGAATATCCCAAAAGGATAGAAAATAGTTGGTTGATGGACAGCACAGGAAAATGAAAAGACAGTCAGAAGAAGTAATAAAGCCTATTGGGAAAAACCTGAAATTTATATATTGAAAGTTCATAATTTTTAACATAAAAATCTAATAATAACTGTTAATCCCTTTTCTTTCTTTAAACTTTAATTTAAGGATAAAAATAGAACTTCAAGTGTAACTTTATTCAGTCAAATTTTTCATAAGATAGATATCAAATACTCTCAATAAAGGCTTGTGTTTAACTTTCAAACTTTTCTTCAAAACAATACACCCCTAGATGAGAGGTGTGAAAAAAATTACATATAACTATGTATTATGGGGAAAAAATACCATGATGAGAGTCATATTCCAAGCAGATATGACTGAAATATTGTGATCCCAGAAAAGGTTACAAAACACTGCTTCTTTTCTTTCTATCTAAGCTAGTTTTCGCTGATAGCAGTGGAGAAGCTTTATAACATAGCACTGGCAGACAAAACCAATTTGCCCTTATTAAAAACAGGGCCTCCTTTTTTTCCTCTCTCTCTCTCCAAAATATTGGGTTTCAGGATGAAGTCATTGATCTAAGGAAGATAAATAGCCTTTAGGGAGGCAGGCCAGAAAAGGAGATTAAAATACAGAAGTTTAAGTGTGAAAACTAAAAACAAAATAGTGACCTGAAGTTTCAGAGCGAAATGGGAAGAAAAGATGTCTACTCATGCTGATAGGTGACCTGCACAAGGGAAAGCCCTCACTCAATAATCAGATAATCTATGGAAAAGGTCATAGTAGCCTTGCTTCTCTGGAAACTAGAGTTAAACTGGAGACAGAGACTGGAGGATGAGTCTTGGCGAAGAGCCCTCTTGAATTTGCCTTAAATTCTCCAATAGAAAAACTCTAAAGATTAGGGGAAAACATGGATTTTGATGATTTGATGTAACTTTAAAGATGTAGTATTTCAGTCTAAGACAGAATGGCATAATGATTATGCAAAAAGTTCTCCAATCACATGAAGTTCAAGCTTTGCAAAATTTGGCAATTTATTTAGTTTTTTCATGTATAATGTAAGTATTTACCTCACAGGACTACTAAAGGAATTGAATATGCCATCCACAAGGCTTAGGGCAAGGTCCAGCATATAGTACATGTTCAGTAATGTTAGCTAGTACTGGTAGTAGGTATGATAGGAAAATTTTTTTAAAAAAGAGGTATGTTTACCATTTGGGCATTTATCTGATGACTGAGATTCAGATCTGAGTTTCTACACCAGTTGATATTAATACGTTGTACGGTTTTTAATAGATCATATTGCATCTGAAGATGTCAGTTCTTAATAATATTAGGAAATGAGACTTCTTTCACAAATCTATCACTATTGATAACATAATGGATCCAAGTTTCAGTTCATAGGCTTAAGTATCCAAGAAATGCTTTCTTTCTATTTCAAGCCTCCATTCCACTAGATGTTGGGAAAACAATCTCAGTCAGTGCAGTTTCCCCTCCCTTTACATTGGGATTGCCTGTATGTTCTGGGGGTCTATCACCTGTTGTCAGTTGTCATCAGCTCTGTGCTACTATCTGGTGAGGCACACCTTCTGGTCCTGACTAGCAGTCCACAAAGTTTACAGCTGCGTCCTTCTTGTGTTGGACACCAGTTTCTGTGACTTTTAGGAGACTGAGGAAAGTAATGGGATACCAAAAGGCCCTGCCTCATCCCTGTAGTAGACTCTGACTCATGGGACATGCTTCTGCTGCTCTGCATACACTCCTGGGGCACAGAGGCTACCTCAGTCTCCCTTTTTAGCTCTAACTTACCACACCGCCATCTCAACCCTATTGCTCTTGTGCCATTGGCATGGGGGAGTGAGGGAGAATTCTGGAGTCTTAACACCTTCTCAAAGTACACTGGAAAAATGACATTTCTTCTGCTCTCCAATTTCTAAAATAATGCAGAGAGGAGTGTTCTCTTTTTTCCCTAAACTTCACCACATCCGACTTCAGAATAAATCCAAGAAAAAGATGAGCCCATGTTTTTTTCTCAGGTACTCAGCATCTGAGCTCTTTTCTTCCCCTCTGACTACTTTCCTTTTCCCCAAGTCTAGAGAATCTTCAGTCTTGAGGACAGGAAACAAGAGTTTTGATCCATCAGGTATTTTTCCAATTCTTTTGTCTCAACTCTGGATCTTAATTTGAGATGTTTAAAAATGGGGGCACCTGGATCGCTCAGTCGTTAAGTGTCTGCCTTTGGCTCAGGTCATGATCCCAGGGTCCTGGGATCAAGGCCCGCATGGAACTGCCTGTTCAGTGGGAAGCCTGCTTCTCCCTCTCCCATTCCCCCTGCTTATGTTCCCTTTCTCTGTCAAATAAATAAATAAAATCTTTTTTTTAAATGAAGGATTTGATAACCCTTCCTTGAGGAACAGATATCTACTTTATAGTCCAGTTGCCTCAGTGAAGGAAGTAACAGGAGAAAAAGAAAAACAACAAAATAAAAACAACCAAACACATTGGTTAATACCCCAGAAATACATCAAAGCAGGGAGGGATGTATGTTTTATCACTTCCATCCAAAACTACATTTTAAATACTTTAACTTTCTATATGAATAAAAAAGTCTTCCAACTAAAATATTTTTCTTTAGTCAGAGGCATGGCTTACTTTATACACTGCTGATTAGTGCTTGATTTTATAATTTCCTTTCAGCCCAAATTATAAATACTAATTACATACCTTATATGCATGTAAATGGTCCTAACTCCAGTCTGCTAGATGTGGAAACTCATTTCTTTAGCTCCTTTATCCCCTTGTTTTCTCCTTCCAGAATCTGCCAAACTGTTCTCTCCGTGATCTTTCATTCTCTCCAAATTTACTCCATCCTCTAACTTCATTCTTTTAATAATCCAATGCCCAAAAGAACGTGTAGCTTTTTCATAAAATTGACTTTGTCTGCATGTTATCTCCTTAAGAAGTCTAGACATTACAAATCTTATGTAGAGTCTAGAAAAACTTGTTGATAATATAATTTGATGGTGATTAATTTTTTTAAAAATCTTGGGGTGCCGGGGTGGCTCAGTCAGTTAAGCTTCTGACTCTTGATCTCAGCTCAGGTCTTGATCTCAGGGACCTGAGTTCAAACCTTGCCTTGTTCTTCATGCTGGGCATGGAGCCTACTTAAAAAAAAAAAAACAAACCAAAAAACTTTGATAACTTTAAAAGTCCTATGTTTTTGTTGCATTTTGATCATTGTTACCTGGATCATCTATGGGTCCCTTGAAACATGACCTGCTCATATTCATCTAAGACTTGTTCATGACGTAAGAAGCAGCATAAAACAGCTGTTCAATCACTATATTTAATGAAAGAACAGTAAGATATTTGGTCATTTTCAAACACTAATGCACAGCAAGACCATTCTAATCTACATACACCATATACTACAACACTTATATGGGCAATATTTTAAAACTCTAAGTATAGCAACAGCTATGGGTAAAATTGTCTCTAGAATTGAACTATTTTGGTTTACAGCTAGAAAAGAATTCCTTAATACATTTAAGGAAGAAGAGAGTGAAATAGAATTTACATTTATAATGAAAGATAAAAAGTTTACCAAAGTGGGCATGAGTTTTAACCCTTAATACTAGGAACTAACGTAGGAAAAGTATGGTGCCAATCTGGGTTCAATTCTAGTTCTACCAAGGATTAGCTGAGAAACTGCGGGCAAATAATTTGGTATTTTCATGGGCTGTTCTCCAGTTCTGGAAGTTGAACTTTTGAAATAGAATCTAAGGGTTTATTTTTTTTATTGTACCATTCAATTATTTCCCTTATAAAAATGCATCAGATAACAATGGAAAGAAAAAAAAATTAAAGTAACTTTTAAAGTAAAAGAAAATTTATGTAGTGAATTAGTAAAAATGACTGTAGTCATGGGCTTCAGTACCTTTTCTGGGTAGCTGTAGATCTGAAGTGTTTTAAAGGATAGAACCCCAGGAAGAAGAAATGTACCTACCAGTGCAGGAGTGAAAGGATTGGATCAGTTTGTCCTTTCTTGAATCAACTTGTCCTTGATTTTTCTCTATTTAAAGACTGAAGTAGTAGAGCCATTGGAACAAAGATTTAGCATTCATTCTCATTGTTCTGTGGGTTATTTGTTTGTTTGACATTGCCATTAATAATCAACCTGCTGGGAGAGTTGTCTTTGGATTTTTTCTGATATATTCCCCCAAACATGGGATAAATTTTATTGTCTTTTACAGGTAAAAAGGGGTCAGGGAAATTAACTCAGAAGCCATTATATGGTAAGAGTTTTCAGTTTTGCAGCATTGTCAAAGATTTTATGGTTCAGATGGTGACTTCAGTGAAGAAAACAAAGCAGAAGGGGAATCTATTAATAGAGGATATTTTGAAGATAAGAGTTTCTCTGTTAAACACAACAGAAAATCTCTCTTATCAGTGACAGGGGAAGGATAAAAAGGTTCATAGTTCTTCATAACCACAAAACCAACTCCTCATTAAAGGGGTATCATATTGTTTGGGGGCAAGTGAATTCTGTTAAGGAAGTTGTGGGAGAGAGAAAACCAGAAAACAGATGCAGTGAGTAAACCATTTGCTGAGATAGATAGTCAACTGTGGAGAGCTCATTCCCAAACTAGAGTTAAGACGAAAGGCATAAATCCTCTTCCTCCTCCTCATCCAGTGACTCATACAGCTTTAAAGATTCTCAGTCCTTTACTGATTCTGAAAGTACTTCTGAAGAGAAAAATTTGTTTTTAGATTTTAAAAAAATTATTTATTTATTTATTTTAATGAGTGAGAGCAAGCAAGCCCAGGTTGGGAGAGAGGCAAAGGGAGAGAGAGAATCTCAAGCTGATTCTGTGCTGAGCGTAGAGCCCTATATGGGGTTTGATTTCACAACCCCAAGATCATGACCTGAGCCGAAACCAATTCTGATGCTTAACTAACTAAGCCACCCAGGTGTTTCTGAAGAGAATTTTTAAAAAGAAAAAAGAGGGGCACCCGGGTGGCTCAGGTCTTAAGTGTCTGCCTTTGGCTCAGGTCCTGGATTGAGCCCCGCATTGAGCTCTCTGCTCATTGGGAAGCCTGCTTCTCCCTCTCCCACTCTCCTTGCTTGTGTTCACTCTCTCACTGTATCACTCTCTGTCAAATATATAAATAAAATCTTAAAAAAAAACACAGGAAAAAAATTCCCAAACACACACACACACACACACACACACACACACACACACA
>ML106402.1:0-16357 GCA_003697995.1 Taxidea taxus jeffersonii
TCAGAGCAAAGGCTTCCCCCCAGTGGAGGAGACCTGCAGAAGGTCTGATGACTTATAGATGAGCCGTGGACATGAAATAGGAAACAATGTCTTTTGAGAAACAGCGCTAAGCTTTGCGGCTGTGGGGTGGCAGTGGAGGTGGGGGACACGTGGCTCTGACGGCTGTCTCTGGAGGCCAGGGGCTGGGTGGCTGAGAGAAGCAGTGGGTTCGGGTTCTCACCTTCCTTCTAGCAGGATCTCCAGTGTCCCTGGTAGCTTCCCAGGGTTTTTCAGCCTCTGGGCATAAAGCTTCATTCTTTCTCTGTTGTATCTGTGCTAATGAAATGCCCAGCACATTAGCAGGATGATTTTATTATGGGGCTTTATAGCCCCAGGGCAGTGGAAGAAACCAGGAAGCATCTTTAAAACTCAGTAAGAAGAACTTTTACTTTGCAAGAGATTTTTTTAAAAACCCTAAAAATGACAAAGATGATCATATGGGATAATGGAATGGTTAATATGCTCATATTCATTTCTCATTTAGAGGGCTGACTTCAGCAGCAAGGTCTCAGTACGCAGACTTGAGACAATCTGGTCAGCTCTGACATTCACTTTTTTACAGTCAATTTTGCCAAAAAAAAAAAAAAGGGTAAAAGTTTTTTTGGTAAGTAGAATTTTCAACCAAAGAACCATGACCCAGTCCCAGATTGAGTCCTGTCCTGGGCCACACAGCAACCTGGCTCCCTCCGGCCTCAGCTTCTGCTGGAGTGTTTGGGGGCAGGGATGTGCCAAGCTCCTGATCCTAACCTTTGGGGCACCCAGCTTCATGGTGATAGATACATGTCCTTATTACCAAAGTGCTTTTTTTCTCCCCATTCTCCTGTGGCTGGCTCAGGCCAAGCGCTGCTTCTGACTTGGACTGTTACCAGAATCTTCTGGCTCAGTCCTGGTCTCTCTGCTCAGTCTAGATGCCCCCCACACTGTCCTCTTATTCTGAAATTCACATCTGACTCTGTTTTTCTCCTCTGCCTTATAAACTGGCTGGTTGCTCCCCATTTCCTGTAGGACAGTCTACATTCTCCAGGGGGCATTGGAGGCCCTCCACTGTCTGTGCCAAACTTCCTTCCCGTGCTCTGTGCTCCGTTCCCAGCTCTCCCCACCACCCGGCCCACACCCCAGCTGCGCTGATTTTTTTGGATATTCCTCTACAGTCTTCATATTTTCTCCGCACCGTGCCTTTGTTCAAGCCGGCCTCTCCGTCTGGAATGCCTTCTTTCTCTGACTGGGCACAGCTCCCTTCTATTTGAAGGTTGAACTTCACCTCCCTGTGGTATAGTTGATCTGTTGTACTGAGTGCCCCAGGTGTGACACCTTCCCTTGACTGGGCGCCCTGCACCAAGGCCGTCAGTGCCCTCCTGTGTGCTCCCTTGCACCTTGCAGTCTTCCCTCAGAGCTGGCTGCTGACACGTCAGTTTCTTGTGCTTGCACAGACCTGTGTCTGGTATCTCTTGGCCCCACAGCTTCTGATAGGGCTGGCCTAGCTGCGTGAGGTCTAGGTTTGCAGAAGTGAACTGAAGCAAGAGTACAAGCCCCACACACCCATGGGCGTGTGTGCAAACTCACACACTTCTGACACACATGGCTGTTGTACTCATATAAGTAGGGGCCAGAACTGGGTGGAGGTGTGAGTCAGGAAAGATTCCCTGGAGGAAGCGAGCCCTGAGCTGCTGACCCAAAGGAGAAGCACTCTTTCCCTCTTCTCACTTCCTTCCTGGCCCTATCGCTTTAAGAAAACAGCTGACACCGGCTGTGGAAAGGGAAATGGCAGTATTGTAAGTTGGGGGTTGGGATCTCTGAGCCTGGAGGTGATTAAATCAAACACGTGCCTCCCTCCCTTCCTTCCTTGCCCTCCCTCCCTTCCATCCCCTCCCTCCCTCCCCCCCTCTCTCACCCTCCCTCCCGGTAGTCCCTCCCCTTCCCCTCCTTTCCCCATCTCCTTTATCTTCTCCCTTCCTCCTCCTCCCTTCCTCCCCCCCTCCCTCTCTCCTGCTCCCTCTCTCCTCCCTCCCCTCTCGGCCTCCTGCCCCCTTCCCTCCCTCCCCTCCCTGCCTCCCTTCCACATACATTTCTGAACCTCTATCACATGCCAAATACCGGGGGCTACAAAACATATCTTTATATTGTTCTGTCTTCCTAATGTTCATGTTGGAACCTGCCCTTTCTTTATCTGTCTCAGGGGATCTGAGTTCAAGTGTTGGCATGTCACTGATAGCTCTGTGCCTCTGGGCCGGTCAGGTCACTTCTCTGAGCTTTAGTTTCCTATGTATACCATGGAGATGATAATACCCTCCTCCTGAGACTACAGTGGATCGTATGTGTGAGGTGCCCAGCAGGTGCCTTTGATGGTAGTTTCTCACTGAGTGAGAGCCACTCTCCAGCTGGAAGCCAGATCTGGCGTGTCCTCCGTGACCAGCACAGGGCCAGGCACGCAGTACAGCGGTGTGCTCAATCATCCCACTTTTCCTGGGACTGTCCATCTCGGGACACTCCTTTGTCTTGGGTGACTGTGGACAGGTGGACACCCTACACTACATTCTCCATAAGGGTTTGTAGAATGCACATATGACTGGATAAATTGTAAGGGAAGGACAGAGCTGGGACTTGGGCAAGCAAAAGCAAGCATGGGCCAGCTGGCTTGTCGGGGGAGAGGAGGTCTCGTGAAGGGTCTGGGTGGCGGAGCAGGTGGAAGGTGGGAGGTGGGCTCGGGGCCTTCTGCTGCTTGGCAGCATGGGGAAAGGTACAGGCCCTGAGTTTGCGAGGCTGTTGCTTTTAAGCAAGCGTCAGGCTTCCAAGGCATACGCATTCTTTGTCTGATCCCCTTTTTCTAGGAAGGCCTGTAATAAGCCACCAGCTGCTCCTCTGCCTCAGAAGCTGGAGGCCTCTTGTTCCACATGGGACACACGGTGTTCTTCAGGAGCTGTGTACTCCAGATTGTTGAAGAGACTAGGCCTAGGTCCAGGCTGGGAGATGGGAGAGGAGGGCTCTAGCCCCATTCCCTGGTCCTGGCCCAGAGACTGAGCAAGGCCTCAGTTTCCCACCTGTTCCCTGAGGATCCAGCCCTTCCTGCCAGGGTATCTTGTGAGATGTCACCTGCAAGGTCCCTTGGCATGTCTCGCCCAGAGGAGGCATACGCCTGTCCTCTGTTGTTCCTTTCTGTAAATGGGGACAATACAATCAGCTCTGCCTACCTTCCCGGGCCAATGTGTGGACCAGATGGGATGCGGGATGTGGGAACACTGGGTAAACAGTGTCATAGCCTTCAAATATTTGGGGCTAGGGTTCTTGGTAGGGCTGTTTCTGCTGGCCCAGGGGTCCAGGCACAGGTAGGGGCGACCCTGCCCACCCAGGCACGGAGGACCCTCCTGGAGGCATGCTCCAGGATCACAGAGAAGTCCAGCGCTGTTGTCCATGGGAGCACGCACACTCTGTGGGCCGGTCCTGAGCCCAGAGGAGCTCTGCTGCTTCTGAAACCATGACGGGGGGGGGGGGGGGACAGTCAAACAGCCAGACTTGGTCCTATTGCAGGGAGGGTTTAGTTGCAGCAGGACGCCTGACCAGAAGAAGGAATGTCCTCCAGAGCCTCCTCTGTCGGTTGGGCTGGAGGCAGGGCCTTTGTGAAGGCGGGTGGTGCTCAGATCGCCTCTGGGCCCTTCCTCCAGCCCAGGGGCGGATTCACGGTGAGGCTGGTGCGGCTTCAGCTTCAGGCCCTTTGTGCTCCAGGGCCGCTTCCAAGACCTATCGCTGTGTCCACGGACTCAGAGGTTCTGTGAAAGGTGCAAAAAGAAGATATTTTTGTACTCTTCTTTTTTCCTTTTTCTTTTTTTAAAGAGGGCTTCCAAACTCTATGAACTCCTTCAAGCCTCGATCCGCCCCTGCTCAGGCCGGGTGGTCCTTTGTGCCAGGATGTCGGCTACACGTCCCTGCGTGTCCTCAGGGAGGTCTCACCCCACACATGCAGACCTGGTCATCAGTTACAGCCCTCCCTGCTGAGGCAGGACCTGAAAGCCATCTGGGTGAGCCACTTCCTGCCAAGCTCCCTGGCAGTATAAAGGAGAGACTGGAGAAGTCCTGCCCTCCGTCTTACTCCTCTGTAATGTGGACATCATCCCTACGTGAAAAGGCCATGGAAAGGTCTAAATAATGCGCCACAGGTGAAACCGCCTGGGACAGCCCCCGGCTTGTTGCGGGAGCTCAGTAAATGTTGGTGGAACCTGGATAGAGATGGGGAGGGGGTGGGGTAGGGAGTTTTGGAGGCTTGAGGGAAGGGGGTGGGGGGCACCCCTTCCATTGGGGTGTCTGTCAGATTCACCTGCGCTGTGCTGGGCCTAGTGCCGGGATTCAGACAGCTGGGGTGGGGTGCCGGTGGTCAGATGAGCTAAGAGGGGAAAAGGGTTTA
The DNA here is from genome assembly GCA_003697995.1 of Taxidea taxus jeffersonii. Classification (NCBI taxonomy): domain Eukaryota; kingdom Metazoa; phylum Chordata; class Mammalia; order Carnivora; family Mustelidae; genus Taxidea; species Taxidea taxus. Next base: position 4,436 of record ML106402.1, read on the forward strand.
TTAGCTGTGGAGTACAGTTTCCTGGGAAGGGGCCATTGTAAACTGAGTGACCCTTTGTTGGGGAGGGCAGAGTGGAAATCTGGACCAAACTTTTCTTCTGCTGGGGGGTGAGAGGTCACCAGCCTGACCTGTTTTGTTTGAGAAAAGCAGCCCAAGCAGGCAAGCCAGACCTTTCCTGCTTAGAGGGGAAACCAGGCCGGCAGGGTGCGCTGCTTCCCACGTCGTGCACCCCCACGCGGAGCTGGGAAAGGGGAAGGTAGCTTGCTTCAGCGCCCCCTTCAGGGAGGGGAGGGAAGGGCAGTGAGGTGGGGACTAGGAGGAAGGAATAGCAGCTTTGGTGTGAGGCTACCTTTCAAATCCAGCCACTATTGCTTATGTCTGTGATCTTGAAACAGTTACCTAATCTTTCTGAACCTCTGTTTTCCTATCTTTATTTTTTTTTAAGATTTTATTTATTTATTTGACAGAGAGAGATCACAAGTAGGCAGAGAGGCAGGCAGAGAGAGAGGAGGAAGCAGGCTCCCTGCTGAGTAGAGAGCCTGATGTGGGGCTCGATCCCAGGACCCTGGGATCATGACCTGAGCTGAAGGCAGAGGCTTTAACCCACTGAGCCACCCAGGCGCCCCTGTTTTCCTATCTTTAAAATGGGGGTGATAATATTCTCTCCCCACTGCCTGGGTTGTAGTAAGGCCTAAATGAGATGGTGTAGGGCTTAGCACTGGCACACAGTAGGTGCTCAGTAAATACTGATTATCCCTCAGTCCTCCCACATGACCCTCATCCAGCTGTCTTGCATTCTACTCCATTATCCATATGCGTATACCCTTAGTTGGACTGGGCTCCCCGAGTCCAAAGGTTATGTTTTATTCATCATCACTACACCCCTAGCCCTGGCACAGTATCTTCCAGACACCTTGAACTGGTTGGCGAGAAGCTGCACTGGGTCAAAGAAAAGTGCAGGAAGTTTAAGCTAGAAACTCACTCACTGTGCACTCCTGCCAGAGGCCTAATGGGTGGTCTGTGCCCTGCCTGTCAGTAGTAACTTGAATGGCCACTGACTGTCAGTAGTAATTTGCTGTCACCCTTTGCTGCTGTCACCAGTGACTTTCTTTTCTTTTCTTCTGGTCCCAGTACCCGGCACAGGGGATAACCATACATTTTTGGTGAATGAATGGCTGCCTTCCTCCCCTCTCCCTGCTGCCTTTCTGAAGTCAGGCTTTGTGTCCCTCCCAGCCCAGCCACTTTCCAGCTGCGGCAAGTCACCCTGCCTTGTTCAGCTTCAGCTTCCTCCTCTTTAAAATGGAGAAAATAGTGATATCAGATGTCCAAGGGCCCAACTGTGCCTAAGGACAAGGTAAGCACCCCATAACGTCAGCTGCTGTGTTTTGCACGATCTCCAGGGGTCTTTGTCATCTGGCAGGGGGAACATTCCATTCCTGAAGACCCTCTCTGCTGGCCTCACAATGGATTTGGAGCTCAGTGCAAACTGTTTATGTTTCCCCGGCAGAGTTTATTACCCAGGCAGGCCTACTGCAATTAATTACTAGCAGAGCAAATAACTTGTCCCTGGGAGGCTGGGCTTGGCATAAACATTTACATCCAGCCAGGGGCCAGCCCAGGGGGGCTAGGCTCTTTCCTCCAGGCTCTGGAACAGAGGGAGATCAGAGGGTTGGACTGAAAGGCATAGGATGGGGTGGGGTGCCAAAGAGAAACAGCTTTCCTTCAATTGCTTTTCCTGGAGGACTCCTTAGCCCTTGAGGTGCTGGGCCTCTGCTTTCTCTTTTCCTCTCCCTCGCTGCCCCATAAGGAGAGTCCCTGTGCACAGATGGGGAAATCGAGGCTCAGCTAAATTAAGCAGCCTGCTTAAAGCCACAGAACCTGCAGGAGGGGCAGGAGGTGAAGGTTCAAGTGGTAGCGGTGTGGAAAAATAGACTGGGAAAGAGAGGCTAGAAGCTGGGAAATCACTGAGGGATTGCTTGTTGGTTCTCTTGTTCATTTGCCACATTTCTCTGGCCCCTGTCCCGTGTGAGGGGAGCCTGAGGAGGCGGTGCTGACTGTTAGTGACGACTGAGACCGACTGACTCCACACTGAGTGCCAGAAACTCCCTCAGGATGGTCCCATCAACAGTCGAACATGTGGCAGAGGCAGTTTCTTGGGGGACAGGAAGGAGGTGGTCTCTGTGGGTCTCTAGAGCTCAGAGTCACACTGTCTTACACAGAGTGGTGGCCTGAAGGGAAGTAGTCTTCAAAAAAAAAAAAAAAGGGGGGGCCCCGGGTGGGCCCGTCAGTTTAGGAATCCCCCCCTTTTTTTTTTTTTTAAAGAGAGTATTTTTTTTTTTTTTAAGATTTTATTTATTTGTTAGAGAGAGAGTGAGCACAGGCAGACAGAGTGGCAGGCAAAGGCAGAGGGAGAAGCAGGCTCCCTGCTGAACAAGGAGCCCGATGTGGGACTCGATCCTAGGACACTGGAATCATGACCTGAGCCTAAGGCAGCTGCTTAACCAACTGAGCCACCCAGGCGTCCCAGGCATCTCCCTCTTGATTTGGGCTCAGGTCATCATGATCTCAGGGTCGTGAGATTGAGCCCCACGTCTGGCTCTGTGGTGGTCACGGGGCCTGCTTAAGATTCTTTTTCCCGGGGCGCCTGGGTGGCTCAGTGGGTTAAAGCCTCTGCCTTCGGCTCGGGTCATGATTCGGGGTCCTGGGATCGAGCCCCACATCGGGCTCTCTGCTCAGCGGGGAACCTGCTTCCTCCTCTCTCTGCCTGCTTCTCTGTGATCTCTGTCAAATAAATAAATAAAATTTTTAAAAAATCTTTAAAAAAAAAAAAAGATTCTTTTTCCCCACCTCTGCCGCCTCCCCCTACCTCTCTCTCTCTCTCTCTCTCTCTCTCTCCCCCTCATTATCAAAAACTCAAAAACCAAACCAAAACAAGCAAACAAAAAAACCCAAAAGGAAGGGCCCTCTGAAGGCAGCTCACTCCTCTCAACCTAGAATCTAGAATTCTAGAGTACTGAGCCCCTACTTTTGGGCAAAGAGGAGGTTCAGAGAAGGTTTAGCTCAAAGTTACACAGAAGGAAGGCTTAGTGGACATTCCCGGCAAAGAGCTTTATCTCATGCATTTACGTCTTAGGAGTGAAATGACCGATCGTAGGGGAAACTCTAATGGCTGTCCTGATCCCATGCCCCGTCTCCACTCCATGGCTGTGAGTCCCGTGTTTTCTGGAGGCCCTTCCCGCTCAGCAGTTCCTGCTCCACTCACAGTCTTGCTGTGTAACTCTCTAGAGCCTCCTGCTGGGGCCATCTTCCCTCTATGCTGGAAGGAAAGCCAAGGCTTAGGGAGGAAAAGGAGCAGGGTCCTCCTGCCCCCGTACTCATTTTGGACATGGTGTGCCTGGATTCTGGAACCTCTGGGGGTGGGCAGGAGCGCATCTCTGCAGCTTCAGGCCCTGGGGCTCCAGAGAAGGTGTGGCTTGCAGGGTGAGTGAATGGCTGGTGGCAGACGAGGGTGGCAGGCAGGGGGCTCCACTCCAAGTCACCACTGGACTGCAGATGAACATCAGCGTTGCTTCCAGAAAGGAGACAAGACAATAGTCCTCACTCACAGGGTCATGGTGAGGATCAAAGGCAGCCGAAAGTGGAAACAGATGGTCCAAATGTGCATCAGTGGATGGATGTCTAAACCGATTGTGGTCAGTCCAAACCATGGAGGAGTATTGAGTCATAACAAGGGATGACATAGCAGTGCCTGCTGTGACAGGGACGGGCCTTGAAAACATTGCTCTAAGTGAAGGAAGCCAGTCGCCCAGGTCACACATTGTACGATTCCATTTATATGAAATGTCTAGAATAGATCCATCTGTAGCTGCCAGGGGCTGGGGGAAGGGAAAGATGGGGAGAAGAGACTTCCTATTGGTGAGGCATTTCACTGTGGAGCCATGGGAATGATTTGGAAATGGAGGAGGTAGGTTTTTTGTTTTGTTGTTGTTGGTTTTTTTTTTTTTTCACATCTTGAATGTACTAAATGCCACTAATTGTTCACTTTGAAATGCTAAGTTTTATGTTATGTGAATTTCACCTCAATACATTTTTTTTTTTTAATGGCAAAAAAAAAAAAAAGCCGCATCTGTTAGGAAAGGATGTTGGAGGTGGGACACGGGTGTTGGGGTGAGGCTTCCTGGAGGAAGGTGGGGTGAGACTGAACAGCCGTGAAGCGTGCAGGTGTCAAGTGGAAGGCACAGTTTGGCAGACTGGTAGGACCAAGGGTTCTAGCATAAGACTGAGGGGATTCAGAGCTCTGTGGCCTTGGGCAAGTTATTTAACCCTTCTGTTTCTGTTTTCTCAGCTGTGAGATGGGAATAATGAAGTCTTTATTATGGGACTCGTATTCTTTTATTATGGAAATTATAAAATGTTCCTGAGGGTTAAATGCATTAATATTTGCGAAATGCTGAGAACGGCGCTTGGCACAAAGTGGGTACCGCGTGAGTGTTAGCTGCTGTTACTGTCGCTCATTCCCGTTTTCATTTATATGCTCACTTACTGAGCACCAGGCCCAGGCTGTGCCCTGAGGGCCGGGCTGGGAGGGCAGGGAGGTGGGGGTGGGAAGGGGGGGGCCAGGGCCTGTTCTCAGGGGCACCCTCAGATCTGGATGCAGAGTCAGGCCCCGCCGTACCTCCTCCCCGCGCCGCGCCTGTAGCTTCAGCTGTTAATGAAAATCGTGCATCACCTCCCGCTTCTCCTTGGAGCTGCCTGAGCAGGCACTGTTTCCCTTAGGACCTGGCAGTCCTCTTTCATGGCTTTTGAAAACACCTGGGTCTTGGGCTGGTGCCTTGGGCTTTCTGCAACGTAAGTCCCTGGGCCTTGGTTTCCCTGCTTATCCTGGGAGAGGTCAGGCTGTGCTCTGGGGCTCTCAGTGTCTTTTAACCTCCAAACCTCTGAGCCCATGCTTGGGGTGGGCCTGACGTGTCACATCTGTGGAGATTTAATTTATAAAAAGTGGACAGTCATTTTAGGGCTCGTGTTCTGGACAACCGAGGTAGGGGGTCGGAGTGGGAGTCGGGGGTCTCTCCTGAGCTCCTGCCTTCAAGCTTTTGCCTCCTTTTGGGCCTGGCCAGCCCCTGTCGGCCTCCCTGACTCTTCCAGCCGTCATTCAGGCTCAGAGTCTCGTGGACTGAAACGGTCTGTTTCTGGCTGCCGCCCATCTCTGCTCCGTCAACCCCTCCATGTCGGCACCCCTCCCACTGCCATCCTCAGCCTGTCACTCCAGCACAGTCATGTGCCCCATTCCCTCCCTGTGACATTCAGTACACACACAATCACCAGGTCCTGGTGACTCCCGTTCACCCCCAGGGGAGTCTTGCTCAGCTTCTGTACTGCCCTTCTACCACCTGCATCCCTCAGCTCACCCCCACCCACCTGCCCTCCTTCCACCTAGAGCTCTGTCTCCACCTGCCGGCTCCCCTGCCAGCTGCTTGTCACAGAGGTTGTCCCAGGGCAAAGGAGCAGAGAAGTCATTCCAGGAAGGAGCTTGCTTTCTCTCTTCTTGTAAAAACAAAGTTACATCTTAAGTAGCTTGAGTCAGGCTTCCAGAACTCCTCCCTGGTGGTGGGAGAATGGATACAACAGGCAGCGGGCGCTGTGCTAGAGGGCCTCTGGAAGAAAGCGGAGCCAGAGTCAGGCCAGGCAGAGTTCTCTGGCTTCTCAGAAAGCCCTGCTACATTCATATCCCCTCCCCTCTCTCCCAGACACAGACAGCACACTCCTGCACACGTGGACACTGGCCCTCAAGGGTTTGGCACACTGGGTTCAGGGAAGGTTTCTCGGGTAGAACACTCATTTATTCAGCCTTTCATTCATCCATGGGCCTTTGTTCAGTGCCAGGCCCTGTGCCGAACCCTGGGGATATGGAGTGGGGCCAGACCAGGTCCCCGTCTGAGGGCTGGTTCCAGAGGCTCTTGGGCACTCAGAAGCACACAGTGCGGTCTGATAAGTGCCATGCATTCGTTTGCTCATTCAACAAAGGCTTGCTAAGCACCTGCTGCGTACCAGGCCCCATTCTAGCACCGGGGCACTAGCCCAGAACAAAGAAGGCAAGAACCCTTTCCTTTACCAGGCTAGCCTTCTGGGGCTGAGCCATCCCAGAGACACAGTGACCAGAGTTCTGAGGGCACATTTAAAAAGAACTAATATTTATTATTCAATAACTATTTTTAAAAACACGAAATCAGGGCGCCAGGGTGGCTCAGTCATTAAGTGTCTGCCTTTGGCTCAGGTTATGATCCGGGGTCCTGGATTCAAGCCTGGCATCCTGGGATCGAGTCCCTCCCTGCTCAGCAGGAAGCCTGCTTCTCCCTCTCCCACTCCCCCTGCTTGTGTTCCTTCTCTCCTTGTGTCTCTCTCCATCAGATAAATAAATAATAAAGTAAAATTAAAAAAAAAAACACAAAACCTTCAGTTTAGACAAGGAGAAGATAGCAGTTGTCCATAATTTCATTGCTTTGGAAGAACATTAAAAAATTTTTTTTCGGTGTTTGCCCTCTCTGCCATACATGTGTGCGTACGTGTATGTGTGCAGGTGCCTGTGTGTTCAGGCACAATGGTGCTTAAGCTGTCTGTGACATCTGGACTAGTGTCTTTTTTCCTCCAGCATTTCCCTGCCATTAACCCAGCATTAATAAATCCATATTTATTAATGACACACAGAGTTCCTCATGCAAATGCTCCTCAGTTTATCGAACTCTCCCCTTCTTTGGCATGGACATTATTTCTAGTTTTTTTGCTATTACAAATAATGCTGGAACGATTAGTTTCGACCCAATGACCCTCTGAGGGCAGGATCCTGGAAGTTGCAAAGGTCCCAGGCTCTGCAGCTGCCCATCCTCCCTCTCCCCTGCAAGCCTTTCTTGCTGCGAAGGCGGGGTGGGTGTCTTGCCTGTGGGAGAGGAGGTGCCCGCCAGGTCAGTCTTGGTAAGAGTTGTTGCTGCATTTCTCCGTGGCTACATAAACAATCAGCTGATAACTTAGTAGCTGGAAATAACAACGTTCCTTTTTTTTTTTTTTTCCTGGTTTCTGCGGGTCAGGATGTGGGAAGGGCTCAGCTGGGCATGTCTGGCTCAGGGTCTTGCGTGATCACGGCTGGCCCCGGGGCTGGAGCAGCTGTGTGCTTGAAGCGGGCCCTTGTTGCTATCACCCCTGGAGTCCGGCCCTGCCTCCCTGTGTCTCATGGCTCTCTCTCTCATGCGGGCGGCCTCCATGTCCGTGTCTCCCCTGGACGAACCATACCAGCTGAACACACAGTGCTGTCTGCGGGCCTGGGGTTCTTGCCAGTTTTTGATGTATGTGAAGTTGCTCATTGAATCCTCACAGCAACCCAAGGAGGCAGGTGCTGTTGGGATCTTGCTTCCCGATCAGAAAGTGCACGTGTGGGATTTGAACCCAGAGCAGCCGCCTTATTGAGGCTGTCCCCCTCCCCGCAACTGGTCTCCCAGGGTCTACTCCAACCTCTCTGCCCTTCCACTCTCCACCTAGTGGCCAAAGTGAGCACATTTAAGGGTCATTCAGTTGTTTGCGTCCATTCCCTGCTGAAACCCTGCCAATGTCTTATCAGACTGATGATTAAAATCCCGACTGGTGACCAAGGCCACCTGGTGACTGGGCGCTGTTGGTCTTGTCCCCCCCACCCCACGACCCCTCTCCCTCAGCACCTTCAACGAGGCCTGCCCCCGCCTCCGAGCCACTGTGTAATGGGCCACCCCTTGCCCCTTTCAGAGCTGTTACTGCTGCTGCTTCAGCTCCTAGCTCAGACCTCCTTTCCTGAGGAAGCCTTCTCGATTTCTCAGGCTGGTCCGTTACCTATCCTGGGCTCTCGGAGCCCTGTATTTGGTGGCCCTTACTGTAAGAGTCCCTGTTGTACTATTTGTCGGATGCCTGTCTTGCAGGGCTGTGGTGCTGCACACTTGTGAGTGATGCCGTTGGCATTGTGGTCCGTGCCATGGAACCTCTGGTATTGGGCAGTGTGGAGCCCTGCTGTCTTCCTTGCTAGAAGGGAAACATTGGGTCCGTTGCACAAACCTGCCCTAGTCCCCATTCGTCCCTGGTGGTCAACAGTGTCTGACATGGAAATAAATATTTGTGGAATATTATTCATAATAATAAGAGCTATATGTATTACCAAGTGTTAGACCTTACATTTGGTCAATCCTCAGAACAACCTTATAGCGTAGGCCCTCTTGTCATCCCCTCGTTTTAGATGAGGAAACAGGCTGAGGTAGGGGGAGTCACTTGACTTATGTCCTCTAGCGAGTGGAAGGGTCACCCAAGGCAGACGGGTTCACTATGATAAAAAAACAAATGAGAGAAGGATCCCTCAATTCTAGCAGCTTAGAGCTGGTCAGATGAGGGAGAGCCCAGACACACCCCATTGCAATAAAGCTTCTCACACAGTGGTGAGGACGTATGTGCAAGGAGGGTTGTTTTCCTCCAGTAGGGAGAGAGGAAGGAGAGAAAGGGCCCCTGGACAGGAAGTGGATTTGCTTTGAGGCCACTCTCCCATTTGGACGCCAGACCTGGCCACATTCTCCTGACCATAGCCTTTGTCTTCCCAGCTCGCTGTCCCAAAATGAAGGCCTGAGGAAAGAAGGTACCAGCTGGGACAGGGATGGGGTGGAACTCTCCTATGTGCCCATGTCATACCAGAGGCCTCAGCTCTTACTTACGTGGAGACCTGTCCTTAACCTGGTGATTCTCCTGAGAGGAAAGCAGATAGGAGAATTTCCATTATACAGGTGAGGGAATGGAATGACCCAGAAAAGTCAAGGGGGAATGGTCTAAGTCCTAGAGCCGGGACCAGAACCCAGATCCCTGGAAGCCCCTCAGCCCCAGGACTCTCTGTGTTTGTGAGAGAGAGTGTGTGTGGGAGTGTGTGTGTATGAGAGTATGAGTGTGGAGTGGGGGTGGGTGACAAAGATGAGGCCTCCCCCTTCCTCAGTCCGCTGGCTCCTCCTGACTCCTTATCCCAGCAGCCTGTCCCACCAGAGGAAAAGACCCCCATTAAGGCTCTATGGACTGTCCCACAGTGCCTGCCAGTCCTGTTTGTCTGGGAGTTCGGAGTCGCCTCAGTGCCCGCTCTCTATCTGTTGAATTCCTTGGCTTTCCCATCGGCCTGTGGGCTTTCTGAGGGCTAAGCCTTGACTATACCATCAGGTCAGTTTTGCTGCACAGTATTTTCTGAGTTTGTGTTCAATCCTGTGAGAGCCCAGCCCAGCCCAGAGGTTGGTTCACGGGCTTTGGGAAAAGTTGGTACCTGAGTGGATCTTGAAGGAGCAGTAGGAGTGACCGGAGTCCGTGTCACCTTCCTCCCTGAGCCCCAGCCCCTGTGGGTACAGAGCTGGGCAGGCACTGGTGATTGATGCCCAACCCCCACCCCCCCGTGCCAGCTCCAGTCTCTAGCAGGACTACCCAGTCCCTGAAGATTCCAGAGACTCCAGCCCTGGGCGCCTGCCCAGCCACTGCCCGTCTGAGGCCCCGGCTTCTTTCCCTGTCTCCTTCCTCACAGGTCTGTCTTCTGGGGATTCTGTTTTGGTTGGAAAGAGGAGGCGGAGGTGTTTGCGTGTCTGGCTCTTTCCTCCTTTCTCATTCCTCCTCCCTTCCTCCCTCTTGCCTCTCAAGATGTTTCCTCTACCAGTCTGGCCGCACTCCAGGCTCCCTGCTCCTCAGTAGCCATCCTCTCCTGCCTGGGGCTTCTGTGGGCTGTGGCTTTCCCTTAATGCCTTCTGTCTCTAGATGAGGGGTCCACGGGACACATCCTTCAGGGTGGGGGCCCATTGCCTCTACCTTCCCCTCCTGTTTAAAACCCATGTCTCCTGGGAGAGTGCTGCCTCCTACTCTGGGTGTCCCTTTTCCCCTCCAGGCCTTGGTTCCCTGTGGAGCCCATGGCATAGGCAGCTCCTTGGCGTCAGGGCACATAATGTGTCTTATGTTCATTTCATTGTAGTTTTGTGCTGCTTTGGCAAGGATCTGTGCTCCAGGCATGGGACACTGGGGAGCTGCTCCCTCCAGCTAGGCAGTAGCCTAGAGTACAGAATTTGCCCACCCCCCAGCCCCAGCCACCTTTTCATGAGGTGAATCATCATTCCCTGAGGACCCTCACGGACCCCTTCTCCATCTGCCCCTCCTGGCAGACCCATACCCGGGCCTGATGGAGCTCAGCCTGGCTGTGTACCCTCAGCACCTTGCACCATGTCTGTAACAGGGCAGATAACTCGGTAAATATTTGTAGAATGATTTCTGGGGGAGCAGCTAGTGAACCAGAGTGTGGCACGATAGAGGGGTGAGGACGGATAAGGTGCTGAAGGGATGCTTCCTAGTGGAGGTGACGTGTGGTGTTTCAGAATGGGTCAGCTGGACAGAGAGCAGGGTAGGGAGGGCATTCTAGACAGAAGGAACAGAGGGTGTGTGATCTGGGGCTGAGGGTACACAGCCTCAGTAGGGTAGACCCGAGTAAGTACAAAGAAGGGAGGCTGGAAAGAAGGACCTGGATGTGGGAGGAACCTTTGTTCTGGGGATGGGTGCCCCGGCCTGCTGGAATGGTGCCAGCACTTAGCCCCCTCGGCAGGGTCCCGGGTCTCTGTGCTGTAGGCCTGGGTTTGGGGGAGCAGGCAGGTGGTGGAGGGGGAGGGCCCTCAGGGCTTGCCAGGCCTTGCTGGGGCTTGGGACTGCGTGAACCCAAGGCCACTAGCTCTGTTCCCCTGGGCCGAGCAGGTCATGGGATTAGAACCTGTCAGGGCCATCTGGATGAAGCAGGCTTGTGACAACACTTAAGTTAGAACCAGGTTCAGTTGTGGTCTCCATAATTTCTTGGCTGGGACCCTGAACAAATCACCGACTTCTGCGTGAGAGGTTTCCTCTACAATAGAGATAACACAAGTTGCCTCTCAAGATTGTTACAAAAATTAAGGTAGCCTGTGTAAAGTTTTCCTTTTTCCTCCCAGCTGCTCCCCTTCCACCCCCACACTCCTTCTTGGCAGGGCTGGCCCTTTGCACTGGGGGCCTGGGTCCACTGGCAAGGACGCGGGATATTCTCAGCGCCGATAGCCCATCTCTCCTTCCAGAGCACCCTGGATTCTGCATGCCCCTGCTAAGAGTGCATTCCTCTGGGTAGCGGTTCTCAGCATCTCGGGGCCATTGTGTCTGCAGCACCTCTAAAAAGGCAACAGTTGGAAATGCACATTCCCAGGCCCACCTCTACCCCTCCCCACCGAATGGGAACTCAGAAGGTAGGGCCCAGCAAGCTGGGTTTTAACAAGCCCCCCATGTGATTCTGACCTATGCTCAGGTGTGAGAACCTTTCCCAAAGGAGACTGATGCTTGAGGGCCTCGCAGCCAGAGGAGCCTGGGTTTGGGTCAGGAGTCAGAACATGGGGATGTTTCCGGGTGGGCGACCTGTACGGTCACCTAGAGCCCCAAGCTCAGGAGGACCTCTGGATTGGTTAAATGCTTTTCTGTCACTGTCTTGACATCTGAACAAGGGGCCCTGCATTTCCATTTGGTGCTGGGTGTGCAGATGAGTTAGCTGATTCTAGGAGCTGGACCCAGCCACAGGTCTGGTTAACTGGGTGTCCTCAGGGAAGTCGCTGTTTCTCTTGGTCTCACGTGCTCATCTATACAGGAGTGTGAGAACCCCCATGTCCTAGTAATTGCAAGGATTCAGCATGAAGCTTGGGCTCAGCAGTCATCCCGGTGCCTGGCCCAGGCCACTGTAGAGTGGCCTGCCAAGGCCACATGCCAGTTCTAGGCACACCCCTGGGGAAACCAGGGCAGCACACAGATACTGTCCTTGGCTTCATGAGGCTTTCAGTCTGGAGCAGGGAGATGGCAAGAGTTCCCACTGTGAGGGGTACCCTGAGAATGCCTGAGGGGGGG
>ML106402.1:21357-32327 GCA_003697995.1 Taxidea taxus jeffersonii
GGGGGGTGCTCCAAACTGGGCCTCCCAGAAGCTCAGCTCTTCCTTGGCCTCCTCTGAAGGTTGCTCTGTCCCTCTGCTGGCCGCCCTGCTGAGGGGCCCCGGGTTCTCTGGAGGAGAATGCACGTATGTTGGGGCTGGAAGGAGGGCATCACAGACCAGCAGGGTCCGGGAATGAGGGGCTGTTGCCCAATAGGAATAAGAATACCACCCCCTTCATGGGGAGAGGGCTGTCTCGGCCAGCGTCCCTCCTTTACTCATACCTTCTCCCCCGGAAATTGGCCCCCATTTACCGTTGGGCTCATCATCTGTCTTTCCTGGACCTTATTTTCCTTATTTGCACGTTTGTGAGGGGCAGTGGGAGAGGGCAGGTAAGAACACAATTATGAGATTTGAGAGAATTGAATGAGATCGTGATTTTGGAATGATCTGGAAGCATACAGTCTGCTCTAGAAGGATGTGAAATTCCACGCATACGCACATCACTTCAGTGTTCTCTCTTCACCTTGATGACCCTGCAAACTCTTAATCATTCTCCAAGTCCCATCTCACATGTCACCTGTTCTCCGTAACTTCTGAGCCACTCCCTAGAGTTACTGTCACCTTTTTTTTTTTTTTAAATATTTATTTATTCGACACAGAGAGAGAGAGATCACAAGTAGGCAGAGAGGCAGGCAGAGTGGAAGGGGGAAGCAGGCTCCCTTTCTGAGCAGAGACCCTAATGCGGGGCTCAATCCCGGGACCCCGAGATCATGACCTGAGCCGAAGGCAGCTGCTTAACCAACTGAGCCACCCAGGCGTCCCCCCTACTGTCACCTTCTAAACAGCTCTGTCTCACAGTCCCTTTGCAGGATAGATTTTGGTTTGTGCCCTCTGCCTCCCCTACCACATGTGGGCTGTGTGTTCACCCCAGATCCCCTCTGCTTCTCAGGGTCCCCATAGTTGTGGTAGAATAGATGCAGGATGAGGAAGGCTGGGCAAGCTGGCCTCCTGGGATCTGGCTGGGGCAAGGTCCCCACGGGGCAGTCCCATCCTCAGAATGGAGCAGGTCCCCATGACCAGCTCCATCAGATTTACAAGCATCTAGGTTGGGCATCCAGAGCTGGTTCTGAAGTTGTTACTCCAGACAGATGGGTGGCTAACGAAGGAGCCCCATACTGTTCCTCCTGGCAGGCTTCTCACACTTCCCAGGACAAAGAAAGGGAATTCCAAGGAGCAGGTGGAGGGTTTGGGTTGGGTATGGAGGTGTTGATTACCAAGCCCCAAGGTGTGGTTCTGGGAGAGGTTTGGAGATGCCCTGAGGGCTTCTTCCTGCTTGTGGCCTCACTGAGGACAGCTGCTCTCAGCTGGCCTTGCTGTGCCCACCTGATCCGTAGGCCTCTGTGTTCTTGAAAGTAATGAAAATGGATTTCTTTAAAATGCTTGCTAATTCAGCCTTGTTCTCATAATAGGCCTTTGTCTCTGGCCTCCTAGGAACTCCTCATACCCATTACCTCCTCTCAGCTGCTGAGGCCCATCAAGGTAATGTGATCAGGATTGAGAGCTGGTGAGCCAGTTGAGGCCAAGGTGGGCAGGGACCTGCTCAAGGCCACTCAGCGAGTTTGTTTATGGTGGTGGTGGTGGTTAGTATTTTCACCACTTGCAGGGCTCTAGCTGGGTGCCAGGGCCTCATCTAACCCTGTAGACAGCTAAGTCCATGCTGATGAAGCCACCTGTCTTCTGCCTGACCTCAAGCCGCTAACTCCTTTGATGCACCTTCTCTGTGCCAAGTGCAACCCTCTCCCGGGAGCAGCTCCCAGCCTGGGCAGGGCGGACATCCGTGGGTCATGCCCACCAAGGTGCAGGAGATAGGCACCCTCAAGGGACTAAGGGAATAATGGCTTCTCTTCCTTGATTTGTCCTCAAGATTAAAGATGAGAAATATACAAAGTATCTAGCACATAACAAATACATGAGAAATCTTAAACTGATTGCTATTGTGGGTTTTTCTTATTTCTTTTCTTTTTTTTTTTAAATGAGATAAATCTTTTTTTTTTTTAAAGATTTTATTCATTTATTTGTTAGAGAGAGAGAGGGAGAGCACAAGCGGGCAGAGTGGTAGGCAGAGGCAGAGGGAGAAGCAGGCTCCCTGCCAAGCAAGGAGCCCAATGCGGGACTCGATCCCAGGACGCTGGGATCATGACCTGAGCCGAAGGCAGCTGCTTAACCAACTGAGCCACCCAGGCGTCCCTTATTTTCTAAGTTTTAATTAAACTGCTCAGTTAGAAGTTTCGAAAGAAGGAGAATTGTAAGTGTGCCTGGGTGGCAGCGTCCATTAAGCATCCGACTCCTGATTTCAGTTCAGGTAACGATCTTGTGGTTGTGAGATCAATCCCTGCATCAACATCAGCTTGAAATGGCCTCTCTCCCTCTCCTTCTGCCCCTCCCCTGGCGCACGGGCTCACTCTCGCTCTCTCTCTCAAAATAAATAAAATCTTTAAAAAAAGAAAGGAGAACTGTATTTTGAGAGTACTGAGAAGCTTGTGTTTTACATCTGTAATATTATTCTTTGAGAGGACCTCTTACATCCTGAGAATACCGCGGTATGTCCAATAATGAATGCATTTGGTTTGGAACACAGGATAAATTTTATCTTTTGAAAGTGTATAAATCTTTTAAAATTCAGAAGCACTGTAGTTATATTTTCACTTCTTTTTTTTTTTAATTTATTTGTCAGAGAGAGAGAGAGAGAGAGCAAGCACAGGCAGACAGAGTGGTAGGCAGAGGCAGAGGGAGAAGCAGGCTCCCTGCCGAGCAAGGAGCCCGATGTGGGACTCGATCCCAAGACACTGGGATCATGACCTGAGCCGAAGGCAGCCGCTTAACCAACTGAGCCACCCAGGCGTCCCTATTTTCACTTCTTAATTGATGAAGCAGATGATTTGAGCTGCTTCCGTTTTTTCTCTTCTGCTCTGTGACGTTGGACAAGTTACTTAACCTATCTATGTCTAAATTTCATCCTGTGTAGAGTGGGAATAATGAGAGTATCTACCTTACGGGGTTCTTGTGAGGTTTAAATGAGTTAATATAGTGTTTACAATAGCATTGGGTTTGTATTAAATGCAATAAACAGAATCTATAGTAATAATAACAAAATGTACCCAGGTTAAGTTACCAGATTAAGATGGCTTTTCAGCGAATATGTATTCAGCTGACATTTGCTGGGTGCCGGCCCTGGGCTTGTTTGGGCCTTGGTCTTGGGGCTCCACTGCTCCCTCCCTCTGCACAGTGGCCTGGGCCCCCGGCTCCATTTCCACATCTTGCTCCTAGCCCCCAGGGCCCTGGGTGAGGCTAAGCTCATAAAAAGTGTCGGCAAAGCACTTTGTGGATCGATGCTAACTAATAGTGGCTCCCGGAGCTGGCACATGTAGGGAAGAGGACTGTGAAGGCGGCTTGGACCAGGTTCAGGGATGGCACCTGGCCTTCGGGGAGGCCATTAATGTCCTCACGGCAGGACCCGTCCTTCCTCTCCTGTGCCTCCTGCCACTGTAGCCAGCAGTGGGTGCTGATTTGGGGGCTCGGGGGCCATTAGTGGCCCCAGGGAAAAGAGGTTTTCCCAGCTGGCAGCAGAGCCAGGACCAGAGACCCAGGGAGCCGATGAATCTGGTGGGATCCAGGCCAGAGCTGGGTGCCCAGCTTGTCCTGGGCATCCTCCTGTCAGGGCTCTCCTCGTCACCCCCTCAAAATCGCTTAAGAAGTCAACATTCCTGGGTTGGGACAGACGGCCGCTGGCCTCTGTTCAGACACATGGCTATCTTAAGTACAGCAAGGCTGCTTTGGGTCGGTTGAGGGCATGAATGGGAGATTGGTGTGAGACCCTGCACAAGGGATGATTGGGCAGAACTCCCCCGGTTCTGTCCCCAGAGGGAAGCCCTTCTCTGTGTTTTTGACTGAAAAAAAATCTGTTCCGAGGACTGTTGTGGGGGCAAGCAGGTGGGGGGTGTGCCCTTTGGGAGTTCCTAGTCTAGTGGAGAAGGCATGGCCCCATCTTCCAGGAGAGAGACTCCTGTCTGATGGTGGGGGGGATATGGCTCCTATTTCCTGGGACTCCCCATTTAATGATGGGGACATAGCTCTCTTTTCCACTGGCAGCTCGTTGTTAAAGGAAGGAGGCATGATCTTTGTCCTGCAAGAACCTCTAATGATTGAAAGTCACAGCCACTTCCCTTGGGGAAATCTTTATTTGATAGAGGAGATCTGCCCTTTGCCCTCAGGAAGATCTCCTGTCTGATGGGGTAGGCTCATCTTGTCACTCAGGAAGGCCCATTGATGGCCTCTGCCCTTGTCTCCCTCCTCCCTGCTTACCCGCCCCTCACCAGCATGATTTATGGGGAGCATAGATCTACAGGCAATAGCCACAGAAGACTGGGCCATGTGTGTTGGGGGTGGGTGGCTGCTGTAGGGCAGGGAGGAAGGGAAGAAGAGGGACTACAAAGGGACTTCATAGCAAGTGAGGGTGACATGGAAGGCTTCCCAGTAGAGGTGCCTTTATGGGACAGTCTGATGCACAAGAGGTGCCTGGCTGTGATAAGTATACCCTGGGGGATAATGTGTAGAGGCTCCCCTGGGCTGGGAAGGAACACTTGAGAGGTCACTCCAGGGAGCCCCTGTTCACACGGGCCCGACTGCTGGGGTGGACGGGCCCTGGGGAGACCCTCACCTTCTGTGCACAGCTGAGTTCGGTCAGCCCAGAGACATCCGCCCTCCGAGGCCCGAGAAGCCCAGAGGAGGAGAGGAAACAGGACGCGTATCAGCAACGCCTTTTCCTTTTTCTTTGTAACTAACCCCCTCACTCGGGGCTGGGGAGAGCTGATCCTGAAGGGCCTGCCCTGGCCTGGCTGTTGCTGCCTTCAGCCCCCAGCTCTGGGTCCTACACGCACAGCCTTACCCGCCCCCTTGGCTGCTGCTTCTGGGCCGGTCCCCTCACTTCACTGAAACTCAGGACTCTCATCTGTAAAATGGGGTAAGACTTCCTATCTGCCTCACATGGAAAAGTGTGTTTTTTTCCCTCTCTGTGTAGGATTTACATAATTTATTCCTTTATTTGTGCGATGGGCATTGAGCCCCTGGGAATTTTGGGTTGGGCAGGGGCAGGGAACAGAAGCAAGGAACAGATGTGGACAGACAGGAAGTCCATGTGGGACTTGTCTGAGGAGTTGGAGGACATCTCAGTGGAGATGCCACAAAGCTGGTGGGTGTGGGGTCAGAGAGGATCTGGCTGGAGATGGGGTTTGGACTCACTAGCCTTGAGCGGCAGCCAAGTGGCTGGGTGGGTGGAGTCACCCAGGGAACTGCTTGTCATGTGCCCTGGGAAGGAGTGGAGGGCCAGACCCCAGAGGCCGGCCGCAGCCCGTGGGGCTCAGGGCACAGAGAACTGGACACAGAGCAGGGATGGGGAACCGCGCAGTCAGGGCTCCAGGGACCAAGAGGCTCCTGGGAGGTGGTGTGTGGGGAAGGGCGGGCCACAGAGGATGAAGAAGGAGTAAAGGGGAAGGTACTGAGACATTGAAGAAGGTGGTCAGTGAGACTGGCATTCTTTCACTGTTTGCATGATTTCAGATACTATTGGTCTCTGCCGGCCAGAAGGCTCCTTATGTGTGTGTTTGTGTGGTGTGTGTACAGCCTGTGTAGGGGGATATTGCAATGAGATATGTGTTGCAGGCAAGTGGTGTGTGCATGGTATGTGTGTCTGTGGGGTCCATGTGCGTCTGAGGTGTGACACATATACGATGACGTGTGTGGTGTAGGTGGCAAGTGTGCACAGTGAGCGTGTGCTGTGGCGTGTGTGATATGTCAGTGCTTTCTGTATGTGTGGTGTGTGTGGTGTCTGTAGGTGTGGGTGAGGGCTGTGCAGTGTTTGTGTGGTCTCTGTGGGTATGTGTGGGGTGTGTGTGTCTATGCATGTGTGTGTATGGTGTGCATGGCACTTGTGTGTATGAGGGGTGTAGACTTCGTGCACATTTGGATCCTGGTTCCACGTTGCAGAAAGCAGACTGGTGCTGAGCCATCTACCTGGGCTGGAAACTGACCAGCATCTCCCAGGCTTGTGAATTCCCTTCTTTACTTAGGGTTACACCCAGTGGTGTACTGACAACAACTGGCTGTCCAAAAGACAATGGAGGTGGTGTGGTGGTACTTGCCACCAAGTTCTCCCACCAAGGAGTTCGCACTACTAAAGTGATGTCATTGAACATGGGGATGGGGAGAGATGCGCGGTAGGACACCATCCGACAGCATTCCCACGGTGACATAAGTAGCCTCAAGAGCACCGTAGGGAAATTTAGTGAAATTACAGTAATGCTAAGCTTGGAGTTTGTATCCCTTTGTTTTTAATATAATTTATTTAACTCTAAGTTTAGAGCAGGGTTTCTCACTATCAGTACTATGAACATTCGGGCTGCAGAATCTTGCTTGGCGGTGGGAACGGGGCTGACCTGTGCCTTGTGCAGACAGCATCCCTGACCTCCACCCACTGGATGCCGCTAGAATGTCTCCAGACGTTGCCAGATGTCCCTGGTGGTGGTGGTGGGGCGCATTCACCCCACAGTGGTGAGCCGTGGCAATGGCTCTGTTTAACCCATATGAGCCTCCTCCTGCATGTCACAGGCACCTTGTCTGGCTAAATATGAGACATGGCTTTTTTCCCCTAGAATTCTTTCTCAGAGAAGAGCTGCCACCTGAGGCCATAGCTTTCAGTCTGGACAGAGCCCCTGACCACAGAAGGCGCTCAGCCTCTGACCCGCCCCTGGAGAGGTCAACACAGAGTCCGAGATGTGCTCCCATAGCAATCGGCTCTGCTGTTTTATGACCCACTAGAAGGAAAAAAGTAATGCTTCTGAATTACTATCTTATTTTGATATGTTATTCTATGATCCTAAAAATTTGTATGTGCGAATTGGCAAAACAAAACAACCAAACCCAAACAAATGAAACTTCAAATAAAGTCTTCCTCTGGGGACATCTGACTGCCTTCTGTCTGGGGCTGTCCTGTGTGTCCAGAGCTCCCGCTGAGGCCCACGTGCCGCATCTCCTCCTGCTGGCCGGGCTGCCCACCTCTGATTCGCCACTTGGCTCTGGTCCTGTTTCTCCCCAGCTTCATGCTTAGGGGTTGGCTCTCTTTGATTCCTTTATTCATTCATACAGAATATTTATTTAGCGCCAGCCATGTACTGAGGAAAGTAAATGACTGAGGGAAGAGGCTTCTGATCCCTGCAGTTTCTCAGTGTCACGTGGCTGTCTCCAAGAAGAGGTGGGATATAAGCCAGTGCGGATGCCGAGGGGACATGGGCGCTGGATGGGGGAGGGGAGGGACAGGTGCTAATGTGTGTGGGTGGCTGTTTTGTGGCTGGAACTGAGCTGGACATCATACATCCTCTTATTCTGCCCTCCCGCTGTGCTTTTGAGGGAAGCTTTGTTTATTTGTGGAGCATCTGTCTTCCTGATCCAGAGTGTAGGTACCCTGGGGACAGGGCGCAAAGGCCTAGATCTCCTGGAGGTAAGAACTGTGGCAGATCCAGAGATTGGAAAATAAAAAGAAGAAAATAAAGGAAGGAAGGAAGATGGATAGAAAGAGGAGAGATGAGAAAGAGGCAGGAGAGAGGAGCCAGCACAGTCCCTCTGAAGATAAGAGCAGTCAGGGAAGTCTTCTCGGATGAGGTGACATTGGGAAGAAAGAATTGCAGTTGGGAGAACAGATGGAAAGGCTAGAGTACAGAAAGAAGAAATAGGGCATGTCTCCAGAGATTTCTGAACTGTGAGGGTCTAAACTGGGAAGAGAACATTACAAACTATTGTTTTCCATCAGACCGTGAGGAAGACAGACAACTAAAAAAACTTGCCTGTCTCCAGCGAGGGTAACATAGCTATCTCTTCCCACCCCAAGGCCTTCTCACTCAAGGGACACTTCGGCAAGACCTCTCCCCTGGGCGCTGGAGGGGAGGGGAACAATGATAACAACAATCATCATATTACCAATCATGTTGGCTTCCTTTTATCAGTTCCCTGCTGTGTACCAAGTCCTTATATGTGCCTTCATGCTGTGCGGTAGATACCGCCCCATATTCCAGACAGGGGAAAGTATGCCTCAGAGAGGTACTAAACTCACCCGAGGACACACAGGATTCCGACCGGGTCTGCCTGCTTTTCTGCCGCCAGAAGCCTTCCCTAAGCTGAAAGAAGCCTGGAGAGTATTCAGGTGCGGTCTGTGGGCTCTTTGGGATCCAGCTGCCAGCCCGCTTGTTGAAATTTTTATTAGCCTTTGACATTCAGATCTCCAGTTTCTTAGGTTACCAGCAAATGTGACACGCTTCTTTAAGAAACTCTCCTCTCTTCTTCAGGGACACCAGGTGGGTCTCCTCCTTCCTGACTCTGCACCCTGTAGATCTGGCTCAAGGCCAGAAAAGGGAACCTGGGAATGCAAGCAGAAGGGGAAGGGGTTGCTGTCAGCCCAGAAGCCGATGGGAAGTCCAGAGGCTGGGAGCGTGACTTAGTCAGAGCCCCCATCTACCACCCTTGCTCTGCAGCCCTGCCAGACATGCCGCCCTCTGGATACAGGAGCCTTGCTAGGTGTCGAGCTGCTGCAGCAGGACAAGAGCACCAGGAACCTGGGGCTCCTCTCCCTGTCTGGGACTCTGTGCACATGGGCGAGTCTCTCTGAGCCTATTTCCTGGCTGCCCCAGGGACCCTTTCCTCCCCTGGGTTGTGATTTCTCCATCTGGGAAATGAAGCAGGCTGCAGTGTGCTCCCTCAGGCTTCCCAGATTTGTGAAATGAGGGTGACATTTCCTGTCTTCCTGCCCCTTCCCCCTCCTGGGCTGTCCTGAACTGCAGGTGCACTAATGGTAGGTAAACAGGCAGGCAATGTTCTGACACAGGGCGGGGTGTTCAATTTTGCCAGAGCGGACGAGCTTGTACATAAATAACTCTGCTACCAGGGAGCGTGTGATGAGGGCCCCAGAAACCTCTTTGCTGCCATAGCCACCTGCTCTTCATGCCTCCCTGCTCCCTGATGGCTGCTCTCACACCCAGAAAGTGGGTCAGAATGTAGGGCAGAAGGAATGCCCCCTTGTGTTGTCCCTACCCTGCCCAACTGAGTCCATGATTGCCTATCAGGCTAGAGATAGAGGAAATTTATGGGGTTAGGGGCATGTCTGTGTCCAAAATACAGTCCTAGCCCATCATTCTCCCTTCCCCAAAGGCCCAAGGCTCCCTATTGCCTTCTGGTTATAGTTCAAGTTCCTTAGCTTGGCATTCAAGGCCCTTCACACCTAGCCCAGGGCCTGGTGGATGGAGGTGCTCCATGACTCTCTGGGCCATGAGTGGACATTTCTCTAGCCTGTCCTCCTCCCTGGTGCTCCTCCCAGAC
Source organism: Taxidea taxus jeffersonii (assembly GCA_003697995.1). Taxonomy (NCBI): domain Eukaryota; kingdom Metazoa; phylum Chordata; class Mammalia; order Carnivora; family Mustelidae; genus Taxidea; species Taxidea taxus. The sequence continues at coordinate 30,757 of ML106402.1, forward strand.
CCACAGGACACACAGTAGCCACACCAGGCTGCCAACCACCTCCTGAGTGAGGACCACGTGGACTCAGTCGCCCTCTTCAGACCTTGGCCTTCATCTCTGACTGTTCCTTAAGGTCTTCCTCATTGCCCCATCCTCCCTGGAAGCCTTTCCTGGCTCGCCAGACAGAACCACACGACCCCACTTAGAAGGTAGTGTGAATGGTTAAAAGTGTGTGATATCTGGAGCCCGACGGCCTGGGCTCCAGCATCTAGCTATGCCCATTACTAGCTGTGTGACCTTGGGAAAATGAGACTCTCTGTGCCTCAGTTTCCTCGTCTCTGAAATGGAGATGGAGTCGTACCTCCTTATAATGTTGATGGAGGAACACATGAACTGATATTTATGATGCACTTAGAGCACTACCTGGCACCTGGTTTATCTCCAGGGTGAGTTTTCTGATGTTGATTGAAGATTGAGTAATATTTGAAGGTCTTCCCCCATTCACTGTATTCGTTGCATTTTTCTCCACCATGAATTTTCAGATGCTCATAAAGGAGTGAATTGTAACCTGCACTCTTCCAGTTCACTGGTAGTGAACCCACATTCTTGGGTAGTCCAGGATGAGGTTCCTGATATTAACTAAGTAAAACAAGTTCTGTCTGATATTGAGTAAGACAAGTTCTGTCTAAATGATTCCCTGTTGGGGCGCCTGGGTGGCTCAGTGGGTTGAAGCCTCAGCCTTCGGCTCAAGTCATGATTCCAGGGTCCTGGAACCGAGCCCCGCATTAGGCTCTCTGCTCAGCAGGGAGCCTGCTTCCCTCTCTTTCTGCCTGCCTCTCTGCCTACTTGTGATCTCTGTCAAATAAATAAATAAAATCTTAAAAAAATAATAAAAAAAAGATTCCCTGTAAGTGGCCCATTCACGTACCCAAGGCACAAGCAGGGGGAGCTGCAGGCAGAGGGAGAGGGAGAAGCAGGTTCCCCGCTGAGCAGGGAGCCCGATGCGGGGCTCGATCTCAGGACACTGGGATCATGACCTGAGCCGAAGGCAGACGCTTAACCGACTGAGTCACCCAGGTGCCCTGGAATGACATAATATCTTAATGTGTGTGAAGTACTCACCATAGCACCTGACTCCTAGGGAGAGCTTAATGCATGGTGGCCATCGTACGTGGTGGGTTCCTCTAACTTGACTATGCCATGGTCGTTGGTCAGCAGGGATCATGAATTGCTCACCTTAGTGCCCCCAGAGCCTGGCGGTGGCAGGAGCTGTGCGATGGTGGGCAGGTGAGTGATAAACTTTATCAAAGCTGAGTAGAGGAGACCTGTTTGGGATACATCAGTTGTATTCCTGACTTAGCCTGATGGTGGCCGGGACCCTGCCCCTAGGAAGCATTTTCTAAGCTTGATTTTCATAGATTCTGACAGCCAAAGAGAAGGATAGCTCCAAGAAGAAATCTCTGGAGTCTGCTAGCCAGAGAAGATCATCATCAACCCACCATCTTTTAAAATTCATCCATCCTCACTTTTGACCGTTTTCTCTTAAAGAGTTCATTCATTCATTCAACAACATTCACCCAGTTGTTATTTAC
>ML106402.1:32727-57834 GCA_003697995.1 Taxidea taxus jeffersonii
TTTTCTTTTTCACCCTTTATAACTATTACGAATAATGTGTGCTGTGGACATTTATGTACACGTTTTTGTGTGGGCATCTATTTTCAGTTCTCTAAGGTATGGACCTAGGGATAGAATTTCTGGGTCATATTTTCAGACGAACTGCCAAACTGTTTTTCCAAGTGATCCCATCGTGTTACATTCCCACCAACAATGTATATGAGGTGAGTTCTGATATCTATGCATCCTTGAGAACACTTGTTATTGTCTTTTTTTGGTTTATAGATATCCTATTGGCTACGAAGTATCTCATCGTGCCTTTGATTTGAATTTCTCTGATGATTAATAATGTTGAACATCTTTTCATGTGCTTATTGGCCACTTGTGTATCTTTTGGAGAAATGTCTATTTGAATCCATTGCCCATTTTTAATTGGGTTAATTGCCTGTTTATTGTTGAATTGTAATAGGGTTTTTATATATCCTGGATACTAAACCCTTATCAGATAGATGATTTGAGAATATTTTCTCTATTCTGTGGTTTGTCTTTTCACTTTCCTTTTTTTTTTTTTTTAAAGATTTTATTTATTTATTTGACAGACAGAGATCACAAGTAGGCAGAGAGGCAGGCAGAGAGAGAGGAGGAAGCAGCTCCCCTCGAAGCAGAGAGCCCGACATGGGGCTCAATCCCAGGACTCTGGGATCATGACCTGAGCCGAAGGCAGAGGCTTTAACCCACTGAGCCACCCAGGTGCCCCATATTTTCACTTTCTTGATAGTGAACTTTGAAGCTCAAAAGTTTTTAATTTTAATAAAAGACAAATTTATCTCTCTCTTTTTTAAAAAAGATTTTATTTATTTATTTGACAGAGAGAGATCATAAGTAGGCAGAGCAGCTGGCAGAGAGAGAGGGAGAAGCAGGCTCCCTGCTGAGCAGAGAGCCAGATGAGGGACTTGATCCCAGGACCCTGAGACCATGACCTGAGCTGAAGGCAGAGGCCCAACCCACTGAGCCACCAGGTGCCCCAATTTATCTCTTTTTTAAAGTTGTCTGTGCTTTTGGTATTAAATGTAAGGTTACCATTGCCTGATCCAAGGTCATGTTGATTTACACTTAGGCTTTCTTCTAGGAGTTGTATAGTTATAACTCTTAGATTAAGGTCCTTGATCCATTTTGAGTTAATTTTTATATATGGTGTGAGGTAGGGAGTCTAATTTGGGGGGGGGCATGTAGATATCCCATTGTCCCAACGTCATTTGTTGAAAAGACTGTTTTGTGTTTTGTTCCCCCATTGACTTGTCTTGGCTCCTTTGTCAAAAATCAATTGACCATAAATATATGGGTTTATTTCTGGACTTTCAATTTTGTTACATTGATCTTTGTGTCTATCTTTATGCCAGCATCACACAGTTTTAATTACTGTAGCTTTGTAGTATGTTTTGAATTTGGGGGTATAAATCCTCCAAATTTATATTTTTTCAAGATTGTTTTGGCTAGGGGAGCCTGGGTGGCTCAGTGGGTTAAAGCCGCTGCCTTCGGCTCGGGTCATGATCCCAGGGTCGTGGGATTGAGCCCTGCATTGGGCTCTTTGCTCTGTGGACAGCCTGCTTCCTCCTCTCTCTCTCTGCCTCTCTGCCTACTTGTGATCTCTATCAAATAAATAAATAAATAAAATCTTAAAAAAAAAAAAGATTGTTTTGGCTATTCTGGGCCTTTGCATTTCCATATGAATTTAAGGGCCACCTTTCTTTTTCTCTTTCTTTGATTTTGTTTATTTATTTGAGGGAGAGAGAGTGAGTAAGCATGGACAAGCAGGGGGAGGGACAGAGGAAGTGGGAGAAGCAGACTCCCCACTGAGCAGGGAGCTCACCTGAGTGGGGCTCTATCCCAGACCCAGAACCATGACCTGAGCTGAAGGCAGACACTTAACCAACTGAGCCACCCAGGTGCCCACAGCCTGTTCATTTCTGGAAAACAACAACAACAACCACCAGCTGGGATTTTGATAGGGTTACACTAAATCTATTTGGGAAGTATTGCCATCTTAACATTAAGTCTTCTCATTCTTTCTTTTGGTATTTTTGAGTATAAAGTTGAGCTCATGCCAAATATATTGTTTTGAATCCTAACTTATTCTGCTTAATATTCTATCATAGGCATTTCCTTGTGTTTAAAAGATGTAAGAATAATTTTAGTGCCATGTAATATTCCATTGTTTAACTGTACCACACAGAATCATAAACTTTTGGTTTTTGGCTAATCTATCATGGGCCCCTCATGATGCAGGCACAAGGGGACACTGGGAGACCAGGTGGCTCACAGAAAGGCAGCAGAATATTCAAGCTATCCCCTGCTACAGGTGGGGAACAGGACTCACTGGAAAAGACAAGATTTGGTTACTGGAGAGCTAACCTGTCTGCCCACCTGGGAGCACCACCCTGAGCGAATGAAATCAGAACGTTGTTTTTAGCCACTAAGTTTGCGGTCATTTGTCACAAGCCCCATAGGAAACAAAAACGTGCACTAGCCCTTATATGCTTCTGCCTTGAAGTGACATTTGACACTTCTCCTCCTATCTTGTTGGCCAGAGCAAGCCACATGGGCATGCCTAACTTCATAGGACTGGAGAAATGAGCCCAGCCTTACAGGGAAATGGCATATTGATGAGTATGGCCATATCTGCTCTACCCGTGCTATCTGTGTGTCTCGCTGATGTCTTCTATTCTAGTCCGTGAAACAAAACAAAACAACGAAGTGCTGGTGGCAACTCTTCTAAGCCGATTTCATGATTCACTAATGGGCTGCGACGCCCTGATTAGTAAAACACTGCTCTGTAGACCCTCCTCCGCGAACCCTCTTGGAACACATGACACGCCCTCGACATAGCTGATTGGTTCAGGCAGGGGGGCACCTGACCAAAGCTGATCAATCAAATTCCTCTCCTGGGAATTTGGAATTGGGCCATTCAGCCAGTTAACAGTGCGAAGCTGAGTGAGAGGCAGAGTAGAAACAGGGTCGGAGTGAGCAGAATGCTAGCCAGAATGACGGAGGAGCAGAAAAGGCCTGAGTAAGCAGAGAGAGTTGGTCCCCAGAGACAATGGAGCGGCCCATCGGAGAACAGCACAGCCCTGAGAACATGCAGCCCCAGGGAGAGAGGCGAAGAGAGAGCTACCACCCGAGAGGCTGATGGCTTCCCCGTTCGTGGCTCCAGCACTCCTGCGTCCTGCCTGCGCATCCTTCCCGTGAGAGTTTTGTGTCCTTATTCTCCTACCTCCTTTTCTTTAGCCACCCTCGCTGGCTATCTGTACCTTGTCTCCAGGGAGCTTTCTAGAACTAACCCCCGGTGTTTCTCTTACAAGGGACTCAGCTTTGACTCTGAGAATCAGGCTGGTGGGGCACGGATGAGTCTGAGGGGGTGTGGGGGGTGGACAAAACCCAGCCAGCCCACAGTCTTGCACGTGTGTCCTTGGCCTTCACAGTGGACAGGCAGAAGCCATCTGCGTGGTGCTGCACAAATGCAGGGTCGGGGGAACTGGAGCACTGCCCCCTTCCCCAGGTTTCCTGACAGTGTTGGGGTCAGGAAGACAGTGGGGTTGTTTCAGGGAGGCCTTGGCTATGCAACAAAGCAGATAGGACATGGGCTCTGGAGACACACAACCAGAGTTCACCTTCCAGAGCCTCAGTTGCCTCATCTCTGAAATGGGGTTGTTGAAGGATCAGCAGTGTCCTGGGAAAATTACTGAGAGGCAGGACTAGGACAGAACATGGGCTCGGGGCATGGGAGGCTGCTGTTGTTGTTTGAGGAAGCTGTCAGAGTCCCCGCTTCCTGAGGAGGTGGCCCCCGGGGGCCTGATTGAGTTAGCACAGGACATTCCCCACCACTGGCCAGGTTTCCTGCCCTCGTTGCCCTCACTCTCCTTCTCACCCCATACACACCTTTTCGTCCCTTTGCCCTCCCCTCGAGGCCCTTTCCAGACTAATTTCCCCTGTTTTCTGCTTCCCCTCCTCCCCCCCACCACAGAAGCTGATAAATAAAATAAATAAATAAAAAATAAAAAAACCCCACCTGCTTTAGGAAAGCAGCGGAATTGGATGTAAAGTACTCAGCCTCTGGAAGCAGACAGAATTGGGTCTGAATCCTGACTGAGACTCTTGGCTTGCTCTGTGTTCCTGGACAAATTGCTCCATCTCTCTGAACCTTGAGTTCATTATGTGTAAAATGGGAGTTACAATGCCCGTTTCACAGTGTGTTAGAAGAAAGAACTAATTAGGCACTCAACAAATGCTAGTTCTGTCTGTCTTACTGCCCTTTCTCTTTCCCTCCCTCCCTTCTTGACTATCACTTACCCTGGCCTGGACCCCAGCCCCCACCTGTGGTAAGGATGCCCCTCGCTCCTCTCCAGGATCACCTCAGTGGCTTTCCCTGACTCACTTAGAACTCAGGCATTTGTGTTCTCTCCTTTCAGTCAGGCCCCAGGCTTCCCGAGAGGTGGGCTGAGGTTTCTGGAAGCAGCTGGGAGTCCCTGAGACTTCTCTGGTTTCCTGGACACAGGTCCAGCCCTAGCTTGGGAGCTGCTGGTTCAAACTGTGTGATCTGTATTTTTTTTCTCACTTTAGTGATTATTACACCCCAGCTGACTGTGGCATTTTCACACTCCAAACACTGATAAATATTTATGAGGAGGAGAAAAGCCCAGAACTAGGGGAGGTGGGGGGGGGGTAGAGAAATGCCAGTGCCTTCTTTGCAAGCCAAGCTCAGCCTTCTCAGTGGTCCCTTGCACCCTAGATGTTAGGGTGGGGTGGGGGCGTGGGGTCCGAGGAGGCAGAGCAGAGCCACCCCCCACCCCTTCAAGGAGAAGCGACTGTCCCCATGGCACTGCGGACCTCACCCCACCTTGCCCTGGTGGCCTGCTGCACTTCCTGCTCCCGGGGGCCTGTTCCATGCTCCGGGTTTTTGGCTGGTTTGTTTCCTCTCTCATTCCATCTGTTATGCTCACACCTGCAGGGCAGTGTCCCTCCCCCCTCCTCTCCCTCCTTCCCTCCTTCCTCCAGTAACTTCTCTGCCTCTTTGCTTTTTCTTCTCTCTTCCCAACAATACTCTGAGCAATTCTGGGGCTAGATGATGGGGTTAGGTTAGGTGAGGGGGTCTCAGGCTCCCAGACCAAGCTGGGGGAGAGGACAGGGGCTGGTGGAGACTGCAGCGTGCTCTAGAAGGCCCAGAGAGCACTTTGCAGGAGATGGGGGCTGCGTGTCTGCCTGACTCGGCATCCAGTGCTCTGCTCTGTGGCCAGGGGCACATCCCCTGTCTTTCCTGGGCCTCAGTCTCTCAGTTGATTCCTTCGTGTACCCACTCAACTAATATTTGTCAAGTGCTTGCTACGTGCCATGCATTAACACAGATCTATTAGACGCCTACTAGGGACACCATTCTAGGGACTCAGGACACATCCGTGGAGAAGAAAGTTCAGGCTGTCTGCCTCGTGGAGCTGGCATGTTAGCAGACCAGACAGGCATAAATTAGCAAGTCACTTGAGAGTAGGTTAGCAAATGCTGAGTGCTGTGGGAAAGTAAATAGAGCCAGAGGAGGAGAGGGAGTGCGGGGCAAGGCCATGGTGAAGCCCTATCACAGAAGGCATGGAGCTGGGCCTGCTGGGCCTGCAGATCTGTGGTGGGGCAGGTACTGCTTGAGCAAAGGCCCTGAGGCAGGACCCACCCTGGTGTGTTGGAGGAACAGCAGGGAGGCACTGTGACTGGCAGGGTGCGAGAGAGTGGGAGCTGATGCCCACAGGTGAAGGAGGCAGAGAAGACCACTCTCACAGGGCTTTTCTTCTGCATGAGCTGGGAGGACTTTGAGCAAATGAGTGGCAAGGCCTGACATGTCTTTTGAGAGTCCCTTAGCCTGCTGTGTGAAGAGGAGGCTGAGGGGGCCATGGCAGATCCCATGAGAGCTACAATGGCAATTAACAGAGGCTTGGGTGGGGTAGCGCCGGAGATGGTAAGATCTGATGACACCAGATGCTGTTTTGGCTCTCAAGGCTTGGACTGTGACTGGAGATCACTCCAGGTGCTTGTTCTCTGTCCTGCTGAGGGATGGCTTGTGGGGGCCTTCCCCCCACCCCCAGCGGGATGCACTAATCCTAGCTTCCTCTTTCTGTCCACAGGGTGTTCAAGAAGGCAAGCCCGAATGGAAAGGTGAGTCGGTAACAACCGCGCCCCAGCTCCTCTCTGGCTCTACATTCTTGTCCTCTCTTGGGCATTGCCCTCGCAGGATCCCCGCACAGCCCCATCAGTCCCTAAGAGCTGTCTGCCACAGGGGAGGGACTCTCAGGGAACTTTCTGTCTGGGGGGGGCCAGTCCGACTCCCCTGGACTTCAGGGAGCTGCTACTCCATGCTGAGACACAGCCTCTCTTAGAAACACTTCAGTGCAAGTGTGGTCATTAGACTAAGTGCCAAGGGCCTCAGAAGCACTGGGTCCCCTGGTGTGAGAAGCCACTAGAGCCTCTCCACTGAACCATAGCTTCACCTAGTTTTCTGGAGCAGCTCCCAGGGCCTGCCCTGCTTTCTCTCTTTCCACAGGCCTCAGGCTCCATCCTGCTTTCCTTTCAGTTCAGCAAATAGATATTAATGACATCATTCCCTGTCGGGTACAGGCCTGGCCGGCGGGGCCCAGGACAGGGTACACCGAGACAAATGAGGCACGGCTCAGGCCACTCCCAGCCAGACGGGGGAGGCAGACACAGACACCCATTACTTCAGTGTGCAGCGGCAGGGGTGAGATCAAGGGATGCCTGGGGACAGCAGCACCCAGCCTGGGCAGTCGGGGACGGCTTCTCTCCAAAGAGGCTACGTATCCAGGCGAGGCAGGGTGAAGAAGGGCGTTCTAGGCATGAACATAACTCACTGGGAGTGTGGAGGCATCGACAGCAGTTGAATCGGAATGCCCAGAGGGAGGCTGGGGGAGTGGGAGCTGAGGGGAGGTGGTTGCCAGGCACAGGAGCTTGGACTCATGGCCTGGGCTGGTAGATAGCACCACGTTGCTCCCAAAGAGACATCGTGAATCCCTGTTTGCCCTTTCCTGCTGAGCCAGGATTCCATCTTAGATGCCTTCTCCGCCCAGAGTCCCCAGGCACCCCCCTGACCTATCAGGGCTGGCATTTGGAATGAAACCCTTTTGTCATCACCTCTGGGCACAGCAACCATTAGAGGGTTTTCGGACAGGAGTGGCATCACTGGATTTACATTTTAGGAGAACCAGTCTGGCTAAGGAGGGGAGAAAGGCCTCCAGTCCAGAGCATGTGAGGCCGCCAGCAGCAGGCCACGAAGGGGGCTGGTGTGTCTGGTGCGTTGTCCAGGCAACAGAGGCTGTGGGGAGGAGGAGGGCTGGACCAAGAGAGATGATGGGGGTGAGGGGGGGACTCAGCTGGATGCAGGAGCTGTGCAGGAACAGGAAGTGTCTGGCATGACACTCTGGATCTTAGCTCTGGAGGGTCTTCCCAGCAGGACACTGGCTCCCCGTTCCCCATTTGCCTTGAAAAACCAATCCTAGGATGAGTAGAGCCCGGCCAGACTGCACAGGGGCAAGGAGCAGTAAGGAGCACGGAGCTCGGGGTTTTGCGCCTTTGAGCCCGCACTGGGTTGCCCTTGCTGTCTCAGAGATGTGCCCAGCACCTCCCAGGCCGCAGACTTCTTTGCTGCTGCTGCTCGATGCTCAGCAGTCGATCTTGGTGTGAAGATCTCAGCCCTCAGTGTCCTCATCTGTAAAATGGGAACAGTAACAGCTGCTTCGAAGGGGTTTAGGATAAATAGGAACTTTCAAAATTGTACAAGGGTTTGGTTCGTATTAGGGCTGGAGCTCAGGTCCAAGTCTAGTGTGGACTTCAGTGTGGGCTCGGGTTGGGTTTAGCAGTTGCAGAAGCAGCTCCCAGGGTTTCCTTCCGAGCAAGGGCTGGGGGCTTTTCAGGGATGTGTCCTCCAGGTCCACAGCTGCTAATGCCCCCTGTGCCTCTCTTCCCCAGCTCACCGTCTATCTGGGAAAGCGGGACTTTGTGGACCACATCGACCTCGTGGACCCTGTGGGTGAGTGTCTGTAGGCTGGGGAGGAAGGTGGGGACAGGTGGGGCTGACCTGGTCTAGAGAGGTCTAGGGAAGGGAAGTGTTAGGGAGGGAAGTGTTAAAGCCACCTGGGAGTGGCCCTCAGGTGTCTAGACGGGCCTGGCACCAAGAACAGGGTATGAGTGGCTTCCGGTGACCATCAGCAAGCGTATACCACGTTTACTGAGCAGCTCCTTGTCCCTCAGCGAGGATTACCCAAGGGGAAAGTGCAGATGGATTGAGGGGGGAAGCCAGGAGCATGGCCACATGATCGTGAGGATGGTGAGCAGCCACCAGTGTGAGGCTTATTACACACAGACATTAAGGTAGCTCCATGATTATTCCTGCTTTGCCACTAAGGAGAATGAGGCACAGAGAGGTCAAGTGACTTCCTCTAGGTCACAGAGCTAGTAATTTGAGGAGCCTGGATTCAAACTTGGGCAGCCTGGGTCAACAGAACCTTTGTTCTGCTGTATCCTGATGGCAAAGGTGGGAAGAAAGCCTTGGGGCTTACGAAATGGGGGCTGTACTCACCCACGTGGGGGTCTCGGCATGGGCTGGGTTGGGGCTAAAATCACCTTTCAGAGTCTTACTCTAGCTCAAATTTTCTCAGCCTCGACACTCTGGACACTTTGGGCTGGGTGATTCTTTGTCCTGTGTGTTGTAGGTTGGTTAGCAATATCCCTGGGCTCTCGCTGTTAGACCTTAGGACCACCCTCTCCATCCCAGGAGGACAATCAAAAATGTTTTTGGACATTGCCAGATCTCCTCTTAGGAGGTACAGTCACCCCTGTTTAGGATTCTAAGAACCATAGCTCTCGTTAGAAGAGCCTGACCTCACTGCCTTTTTCCACAGCTATAGGAGGGAGGGAGGAGGCCCAGAATTATCCGTTTCACATAGGGGGACGGTGAGGCCCAGAGAGGCTCTGATTTCAGAGGGACGAGAGCAAACCAGAATGAGGCCAAAGGAGGTGACCAATGGGGAGGATGGACACTGGAAACTGCCTGAGGCCAAGTCCAGGTGAAGAAACTAGATGTGTTGCGTGGGGAACGTTCACAGAGAATGTGGCCTCTGTTACATGTCCCTGGAATTGTCCTGGGGCCAGAGGGTAGGAGTGAGCGTGCTGTTCAGAGCCGAGGTGGGAGCAGAGAGAGCACAGCTGGCAGTTGGTTCACTGGGAGGAAGCCCTTTGTGACAGTGGGGGCAGGAGAACTGGGGAGTCCCCGGGGTCCCTCTGCTGAGGGGGTGTGTGCAGAGCTGTGGCTCAGGAAGGTCAGCCCCCTATTAGGCCCTCCTTTCCTGGCCTAGAGTAGGACAACCCCACTTTTCCTCCCCTGTGCTGTCTGGGGACCCTGTCCCCTCTGCCATTTGCATCTCCTCCGTAAGCTGCCTCTTGGAGGCAGTGAGCAAGCATCCCAGTGTTTATCTATGGCTTGCTACAAAGCATAGTTTCCGGCAGACTATCTGGGGCCAGGGCTGTCCCTACCCATTGGCCTATTAAGGACAGCAGCAGGGTGGCACTGAGGCTGGGGGGCAGGGAAGGAGCAGGAAGGAACCAGCTCCCCCAGCCCACACAGGTACCCCGAGAACTATTTGGTCAGTGTTCTCAGAGCAGAGCACCTACTTCGAGCCAGGCCCTGTGCTGGACCCTGGGGATCCCAGAGAGCTCTGGGGCACTGTCCAGAGTAGATAAAATGATCCACAGAGAGAAAATACCTTGCCCATCATGACATCAAGCTGATTATGAATTCCCAATGCATAGCTATCCTCCAGGGTTCCCTGTTAGGCTCCAGGGCAAGTCTGAGCCTCCCCTCACACCCCCCACGCCGGTCTTGTAGACAGGATGCCGCAGGTCAGGCCTGGCCCTGCTTCCTCCAGCACCCCCAGGATCTACTCTCCCAAGCCTCAGAGCCACACCCTTGCCCCTGTCCGCTTTGTTATGCCCCATGGTCATCTAACTGGCAACCCTTACTGCCCTTTAAGACCTGTCTTCTGCTTCCCTCCCTCAGGAAGCCTTCCCTGACACCCCTGGTTGTGGGAGTGTCCTCTCCCCGGATTTTGTGCAGAGTCCCTGGTGCTCAGGGACAGAGGAAACACCCATGGCAGAATGAGGGAAGATGGGCAGGTTTGGGGTCAGGGTGGACACTCCCCCGATTGGGTATCTTTGGGCCGGTCCAGGGCTGGATTGGACCAGGAGCCCTCCGGCACTCCTTTCCAGATCTGGCACCCTGAGATTCCCTGAGAGACAGCAGGTGGCTGGGGAGAGGGTAGCAGTGGATGAGAGCTGGGGAGAGAACGTTTTGCTTATTCCATGGGTATGGCTAGGTGAGGTTCGGCCAGAGGTGACTGGGGATGTCAGGCAGGGAGGCAACCCCAGAGCCTGTGTTTCTGGCCTCCTGGGATCCTGCGGGGAGAAGACGTCCTTTGTGTCCAGCTGGTCTCTACACAGCCGCGGCCAGGTCTGGGGACATTCTCTGTGGGATCACATGAACGGAGTACCATCTCAGCCTTAGATGTATTACTTCCATCTTCACAGCTGCCCTGGGAGGTTGATTCTGCAGGATTGCAACTCCTGGTGGCAAATCCCAAATCCGACAACCTCTAGAAGTCCGCACTCGCTCTTAAGTTTGATGTGGGATTCATTTAGTGGCAAAACCTGACCTGAACTAACAGGAAGGTCTTTATACTTCAGCCTCTTGGTGAAAATATTCCTGTTTCCCTGAAGTGGTGTTAATGGGTTTGAGCCCAGATCCTGCAGAAGGTGTTACGGAGTATATGGACTAGGTACCCTGTGGCCTTTCCACAGTTCAGAACCTCAAAATTCTAAAGTACACCTGATCATAGCAGTTTCGGGCCCATATTGTTCTTATGAACAGGGAAGAAACGGAGCAGTCACCTGCCCTAAGTCACCTGCTGGGCCTATAAGTCCAGCCTGCAGGGAGGTGGTGGAGCACGGCAGCGCCCTCCCTTGGGTGATGGCCTCCCCATGTCTCTCCTGAGGCTTTCCGACAGAGGGATAGTTAGGTTCAGGTTTGGCTTGGTGTTTGGGGCTCAGGAATTTGAGAGGTCAAGCTGGGAGGATGTGCTTACTCTCTGTTCTTCTTCCAGATGGCGTGGTCCTCGTGGATCCTGAGTATCTCAAGGAGAGGAGAGGTAAGGTGGTAGGCCCCACCTCCGGCCTGTGACGGGGCCTCCTATTCCCCACTGATCTCTAGCCCAGAGCCTCCCTGAGTCCCAGGCAGGACATCAACTAATTCTGTGGCCTTGACCTACTCAGCCCCACTGGCTCCTCCCTTGGCAGCTCCAACGAACATCAGAGCAGGTGCCCTGGCCTCCTCTGGCCTGGGCAGTCCACCCATGCCCATTTTATTTTTTTTAAAGATTTTATTTATTGATTTTACAGACAGAGGTCACAAGTAGGCAGAGAGGCAGGCAGAGAGAGAGAGGGGGAAAGAGGCTCCCTGCTGAGCAGAGAGCCCGATACGGGCGCGATCCCAGGACCCTGGAATCGTGACCCGAGCCGAAGGCAGAGGCTTTAATCCACTGAGCCACCCAGGCGCCCCCACCCATGCCCATTTTAGAAGAACCTGGTCAGTGTCCCAAGCATGCTAACGTCAATATATTGTGACTTTTGCAAGGCCAGGATGTCCATTAGGTCAAGAATAAGGGTCTCATTATACACGAGAAAATTGAATCCCAGGGAGGTGAAGGGATTGTCCAGGGTCTGCAGGAAGACACAGGGTGGAGGTTGGGCTAGGACAAAACCCTGTGCCTCCCAGACACCACTCAGCACTTGTTTCCCCCCCCTCCCTCTCCTCTCTCCAGCCACAACTCTTCCCCAGCCATCCCCACCCCAGTCCTGCCAGCCTGCTCCAGCCCTCACCAACCCTGTCAGACCATCTCCTGTGCTCCTGCGCACTCCACTGGCCAGAGTGGGTAGGGGTGGGGAAGGACAGCACCGATCCAGTAGTCAGACCCTACCTCCCCCATCCCTGGGACCAGGCTTGAGTGGCTCTCCTGGGTACCCGGTTCCCCCATCCCCAGGGTAGCACAGCCTTTCCTACAGGAGCTCTGGGACAGACCTGGGAACTCCCACTGGGCCAGTCCCAGGGCTCAGCTGGTGCTCTGGGATACGGCGGGGGGGCTTGTTTGCTGCCCTCTGGGCCCATCTTTAGCATCCCCTACTCCCACAGTCTATGTGACACTGACCTGCGCCTTTCGCTATGGCCGGGAGGACCTGGATGTCCTGGGCCTGACCTTTCGCAAGGACCTGTTTGTGGCCAACGTGCAGTCCTTCCCGCCGGCCCCTGAGGACAAGAAGGCCCTGACGCGGCTGCAGGAGCGCCTCATCAAGAAGCTGGGCGAACACGCCTATCCTTTCACCTTTGAGGTTAGGGCTGGCCTCGCCCCCCCTAGGAAGCCCTGTGGGCAGGCACATGGGGGCAGCCCTCAGTTTCTCAGTGTACATTGGGACCTGGGGCACTGTCACTGATCCTGCCTGGTAAGTGTCTCTTCTCTGGCCACTGCCAGGGTGTCACCTTACCTCTGAGCTCCTCCTTGGAGCCTCCAGAGTCCAGCTCATCAGTGGGGGAGAGGCTGTGGAAAAAGAAGGGAGCCCTGTCTTGCCCCTGAGTCATTACGGGACTGCCTCCTCCTTCAGACCAGCCACACGCCTGGCTTCCCCAGCCCAGCTCATAAACGAGGCACAGCACGTAACGAGTTCCCTGCTCTGCCCCTTTTCCGAATAGAAAGGCTCCCAGACTCTGGGTTTTAAAATTTCCTGTTTCTCAGACTCTGATTCTGTGATTCAGTGAAATCCGGCTTTCTGGGAAGCTAGAGCGGGAGGGAGGATATAGTCATTCCGTCCAGCGTACATGTATTGGTTTCCTGTGGCTGCTGTAACGAGCCACCGCCAACCTGACCAACCTGACATGACCGTGAAAACATGCGTGGATGAGCTTACCGCTTCGGAGGGTAGAAGCAAACACAGGTCGTGCTGGGCTAAAATCGAGGTGTCAGCCGGGCTGTATTCTTTCTGGAGGCTCTAGGCCCTGCCCTTTCCAACGTCTAGAGGCTGCTTGTGTTCCTTGGCCGGTCGTCACCTATGCCTCTCTCTTCCGAGCTGGCAGTGGCTGGCCAGTCTATCTCCGAGCCCACCACTCACAGACACTTCTGTTTCCGGCTTTCCCTGCTAAGGTCCTTTGTGGTTATATCAGACACACCTGGATAACCCCAGATACTCTCCCCATCTCAAGATCCTTAACTTAATCCTTAATCCTTAACACCTGTAAAGTCTCCTTTGCCATGTAATCTAACAGAGGTTCTGGGGATTAGGACGTAGGCATCATTGGCGGGGGTAGGGGGACGTAGGTGGGTAGCTCTTATTCTGTCTTTACCACAAGCTAGGTGTGACCTGTTAGACAAAGAAAAGCACTGACATCCTTGGCTTTGCTGGAGGGGCTTCTGGCCCAGTGTAGGGTATCCTTGGCATGGTCTGACAGGGGAGACATGGTCTGTCCTCTGGAGCCCCTAGTCTGATGGAAAAGACATGGCCTGTTGCTAGGGGCCCCCTGGTTTGACGAACATGTATGGGGGTGGTGGGTGGGCAACATGGGGAGGTTAAGGATCAATGTGACAGGAGACCTATTCTGTCTGTCCTCTTAACAGATCCCTCCGAACCTCCCATGCTCTGTGACATTGCAGCCAGGGCCTGAAGACACAGGGAAGGTGGGTCACCTCTTTGGGCGCGTCTCTCTGGGCATAGGACATTTGTATCACCAGGGCCCTGGCTTGCTCTCTGAGAGGTGTGGACCCATCTGTGTGGAAGCCTCTTTGTGTCTAGGCCATTTCAGTACCGCCTCAGATAAGCAGTCTTTTCCCATACAGAGAGACAGAGAGGGGTCACTCCCCTGCCCCCTGCCTTCAGTTACGTGCCGTGTCTCCTGGGCTGCTTTTTGGCTGCAGCAAAACCAAAATGTTCTCTGAACTACCACCTGGCCTCACTACCTCACATGGGAGTGCATTTGCTTTGGTTTCACAAGTGGGGAAACTGAGGTCCCAAAAGAGGTGACCACCCCTTGTGTTGCAGGCCCTAGATCTAAGCCCCCATTTCCTCATCTGAAAAATGGGCACAATAGGATGCGCCGCCCCGTGTGGTTGAGAGGGTGGAGTGAGGCCCTGAAGCGCCCGACAGTCTGCACACAGTATGTGCCTCCCCAAGCAGGGCTGTGGAGGCACCTGTTGTGATTTCTGGGTGGCTGCCTTGGTGAGGACAGCCACCCAGACCAGTCAGGTGCTGAGGGTGGAGCCCAGTTGGGGCAGTTTGGGATGTCCAGAGGCGGGGGTGGTGGTGGTGCTGGGAGAGCTCTGTGGGAAGGTCAAGTGGGGGAGGCAGCCGCCCCCAGAGGCAATACAATGAGGCTGCACACCCGGCTGTGGGGTTAGGTGTTCCTATCCAGCGCCCTGGTTTGTAAAATGAGAGGGGGCTGGCTGTGATGTGGGGACCACAGGGTCTCCAAGACCCTGTGGTCAGCAGCTGCTTCCCCTCAGGCCTGCGGTGTGGACTATGAAGTCAAAGCCTTCTGTGCGGAGAACCTGGAGGAGAAGATCCACAAACGGTGAGAAGGGCGCAGCTTCTGTGGGCTGCCTGCTGGCAGCGGGAAGGAGACAGGGCCAGCAAAGCCTGAAGAAAAGATAAGTAACAATACCGGGAAGTGTGCAGGGAGGGGCCACGCATTTCAGCCTCAGAACTCCAAGACAGGCGCTCTGGAAGGCTGGCGAGTCATGGAACGTTTCCTGGGGCAGGTGGTCCAAGGACTCGGGCTCAGGCCTCAGCGTTTGTCCCTTTACACTGCCGAAACCCCCTCCTCCAGCTCCCTGCCTCTTGGTTTGCCCCCACCAGACTGCATGGCTCTTTGTTTCAGAAAGAAACAAAATTCGGATTGTTTTTAACAGTGAGCAAGACTTTTCCCAGCCATCCTAGACCCCCACTTCTCACTTCTCCTCCTGGGGGGCCATTAGCAGCAGGTGGTGGTTGGGCGGATGGTGGGGGCTGGTTATGGGGTCAGTGGAAACTTCTAAGCAAGGGAAGGAATTGTAGTCAGCGAAGCCCCTCTGGGGAGAGTGAGGGGGAAAGTCAGCCCACATGTCCGAGAAGGTAGCGTTTTCCTGGAGAGGCACAGCCCTGGGCAGAGAGCCCAGGCTGGCAGCTGGAAAGAGCTGGCCCTGACTTCTGAGATGGACTGCCCAGCCCTGCTCTCAGGTCTGCTCCTCCTCAAGGTAGGCCCTGCCCTGCCTCCTGGTGAGGCTGGCCTCACCCCTCAGCTCTGATGAACCCACTTCACCAGGCAGTCAGTGATCCTAGGGGAGGCTGGCTGAGGGTGGGCGCTGCAACTTCCTAGGAAGTGGGCTGAGCTTGCCACCTGGTGGCTAGAGAGTGTATTACAGAGATGCAAGGGAAAAGTGCCCCATCTCCCGACTTTGGGGTGTTGGGAGATGGGGCACTTTTTCCTTGCATCTCTGTCTTCCTTTTCCTCTTAAGACCTGAGACAGGGGGAAGAAGGGAGGGTGTAGGTTTTTGAAGGGAGGCCGACTAGAGCAAGGAAGAGGAACAACACTTAGGGCTCCTGTCTTCAGCCCACCGTAATGGCACATTTTAAGTCCATACTGGAGTTAATACTAAGATGATATAGCAACTATTATTTATCAAGGGCCTATTAAGGACCAGACACCATTCAGAGTGACGAACATGTACAAACTAATTTAATCCTCTCAGCAACCCTGGGAAAGATTACCATTTACAGATGAGAAAACAGAACCAGAGATGAATTTACTCAAGGGGGTATAGTTAGTAAGGGGAGAGCGAAGGCCTTAAGCCTGGCTGTCTGGGTCCAGGGAGTGAAGGTGAGCAACAGGGATGCCAGGTCCCCCAGCATGCCATAGACACTGCCTCACCAGGTCCCATCCCCTCCCAATCCTTGTGTCTTCATTTCCTCCTTGAGCCTCTGTCACCTTCCTTGAGCCCCATCTCATTTCTGAACCTCCATCTATTCACTGGGTCTCTGTTCTCTTCACTGACCTGCATCCCCCTGACTGAATCCACATCCCTGACTGGATCCACACCCCTTCACTAAACCGTGTCACCTCTCTGAGCCCCCACTTCTTCACGGGGCCCCACTGCACATTTTGATCAAATAGATATTTGGAAGGCATTCATTATATGGGAGGTACTATCATAGGTGGTGAAAACCTAGCAGTAAACAATGTAGACAAAATTTATTTCCTTAAGGAGCTTGCCACCATTAAGTAACCTAAGGGAGCTTGGAAGTGAAACGTAGTCCCTTTCTTGTTATCCTGAAGAGCAGCCACAGGGGTTCAGCTCTGATGGGGTGGGAGTTCAGACCAGGAGAAGATCAAGTGAGCTGATCCAGGAAGACTTCCCGGAAGAGGAGGCATTTAGCTGGGCCCTGAAGAAGGAAGGCCCAGCTAAATGCCTAAATGAGGGCAGAAGTAGGAAGAGGGTATTGCAGGTGGGGGGGGGCAGTGTAAGCAAAGCTACACAGATAGGACTAGATAGACCTAGGATGATAGAGAGGAGGTAGGGATGGCTGCAGACACAAGGCAGGAGGATGGAGTGGGATCGGGTGGTGACAAGGCCCCTGTGTCTGCCTCTGCAGTTTGGATTCAAAGGCCACGGGAGCCATGGCAGTCTCCGGAGCAGAGAAGGGAGGATTACAAGGGAAGGGGATGGAGGCATGTGACTCTGGCTATCTTCTGCTCTGCCTATGTCCATTAGGAATTCTGTGCGCCTGGTTATCAGGAAGGTTCAGTATGCCCCCGAGAGGCCTGGCCCCCAGCCCACAGCTGAGACCACCAGGCAGTTCCTTATGTCAGACAAGCCCTTGCACCTCGAGGCTTCCCTGGACAAGGAGGTAGGAGGCTTGGACTTGGCAAGGGGTGGGGGCTCTTCGGTGGGGGTGGGGACCTCCCAGCTCAGCTCTCTCCTGGTTGCTAGAGCTCCTGGGTTCAGGAAATTAGAGACCTCCCTTGGGGGATGTAGGGAAGCCTTGGGGGCCAAAAGGAGAGGCAGAGTGGAGCATGAAGCTGAAGGATGGGGTCAACTTTGAAGTCAGGGTACCTCCTGAAGGGATGTGGGTCCTGGCCATCTTCCTGCACCCCTCGCCCCCTTTTGCAGTGTGGGCATGCCTCTCTCTGTGGGGACAGTCGAGGGCAAGTGCTGGTGGCAAGATTTGAGCTGAGGTCCTTCAGTGAGAATTCAGACCTGGTTTCCTCAGTGAGCCAGCCTTTCTCCTGCTTCTTCCAGACCCTCCTGAGTCTAGAATTCCTGGCCTCCAGAGCCAGCAGGGACTTGATACACCACCTAGTCCAAATCCTCCACTGAGCAGAGAGGGAAACTGAGGCTTAGGTAACTTTCCCAAGGTCATGCCGCTCTCATCCTCTTCATCATTGTTATTACTATTGTTTTCACTTTCTGGTGACCAGGTCAGGACTGGAGCCCAGGAATATCACCTTCTAATCCAGTTATCTTTCAAAATCCCACCAACACACCGGTCTAACCTGCCCAGTGCCTTAGCATCAGTGTGACGTGGCTCAGGAACTTGAGGCCAATGTCAGAGTGGCCAGAGTCTGTGTGGTCAGGAGTTGAGTGTGGGGCCTCTTCTCCCTCCCGCTGTCTAGAGCTTTAGTACCCCCCGGTCCAACCCTCCTGCCTTCTTCTGCCTCCCAGATCTATTACCATGGAGAACCCATCAGCGTTAACGTCCATGTCACCAACAACACCAACAAGACCGTAAAGAAGATTAAGATCTCGGGTATCCGGGCAGAGGGCCAACCCAAGGGGTGGGCTAGAGGGATTCCTCCCAAGGGTTGGGGGTAGCTGAAGGCTCTCCCCTTGTTAACAGCCTTGTAGAGAATTACCGGCCTGCGGGGAAGCTCAGTGCCTCCTCTAAGCCAAAGGGGAAGGGTTTTGAGGCTAGTAATGCAGGCTGCTCATTGGCCGGGTAATAAGTTTACTGTGTAAGCTGCCTCCTGTTAGGTTCCCTGGGTTCTCGGCAAAGCTGTCCCTGAGGGAGGGTTTTGGTGATGGGAGGGAAGGGTCTGTTTGGGCTATGCTTCGGGTGCAGACGGGGTGGTCTCTTGCAGGATCCCCTGGTGCACTCCAGGGATGAACATCCCCAAGTGGAGGGAACCTGGGATGCCTGGGAGTGGCAGCTCTGGCTCATACCACCTTGTCTCCCTCTTCCTCCCAGTGCGCCAGTACGCAGACATCTGCCTTTTTAATACAGCCCAGTACAAGTGCCCCGTGGCCATGGAAGAGGCCGAGTAAGTGAGCACAAGCCCAGCCTTGGATATGTGGGGCTGGGCAGGGAAATGGGAAGCCCTGGCTGCAGTGGCAGGGGCACATGGTTTTTTTACCACCTGCCAGAGGGCTGGGCCTTGGACTTCCCAGCCACTAATGGTACATGATCCCAAACAGCCTTTTAGAAAACACCCACGTGATTTTAGCTACAAGAAAATGCACACTACAGTCAAGGGAAAGACCTGCTCAAACTAGAATGACAAAATGAGAGCTATTGAATTGAAGGGGACCGGGGCTGTAATTACACTGTGCCGCAAACCTAGATTAAAGGACAGACTTTGCTCTGAGCTTCCTGGCAGCCAGGGCAAAGAGGGTAAGGCACTAGGTACATAGCTTTTCTTGTCTGATGAAAGACTAATCCAGTGCATTGGGTAAAATGGTTGTAGGTGGGAAGGTAGAGGATAATTATATATTTAAAAAATTAGGTTTGGGGGGCAGCTACTGGGTTGGGTGTGGAGTTTTGTCTCAAGCTTGTTAGCAGCTCAGGCAAGGGGAGCGCTCTCCAGTGAAATGTCTTTTCTCACCTGAAGAAAGTAGATGCTTCTGTTAGAAGACACATCTGGTTTTTCTTTTTCCTGGCCCTGCCTCCCTTTGGGAGGCAAGTGCATTACATGTAATTTTTCATGTATGTGTGTGTTTATGGACATCTAGCCCTCAGTATTTTGGAAAGTTACAAACATGGTTTTTTAAAATTTTTATTTATTTTTTGACAGAGAGAGATCACAAGTAGGCAGAGAGGCAAGCAGAGAGAGAGGGGGAAGCAGGCTCCCTGCTGAGAAGAGAGCCTGATGCAGGGCTCAATCCCAGGACCCTGGGATCATGACCTGAGCCGAAGGCAGAGGCTTTAACCCACTGAACCACCCAGGCACCCCTACAAACGTGTTTTTAATGCTACTTTGTGGTCTCTGAGTTGTTCTAACTGGGCTGGGGGTGATGGGTGGGGTGTGTTTCCACACCTGCCTCCCTTCTTCCCAGTGACACCGTGGCTCCCAGTTCAACCTTCTGCAAGGTCTACACACTGACCCCATTCCTGGCCAACAACCGAGAGAAGCGGGGCCTAGCTCTGGATGGGAAGCTCAAGCATGAAGACACGAACTTGGCCTCCAGCACCCTGTGAGGACCTATCTGCCCTCTTCCCTGCCCCCCTCCTCGGGGGCCCACAGCCTTCTTTCCCACCAGTGCCTGTCCATGCTGTGGTCATCCTCTCCCCGAGCATGGTCCCTGGCCCCATCCTCAGGAGCTTGAGCTGTAGGGAAACTGTCCCCTTACTCCCATCCGTATCCAGGGCTGCCCCAGAGAACCAGATGGGCCCCTAGACCCAGCTCCCTCTGTCAGTGCTGGGATCTGCTGGTTTCCCAAAGGAGGGCAACCCAGAGAGGCTTCCTGCAGGAGGCAGCAGCTCCTGACCTAGTGTCTTGAGTCAGGTGGGGTATGTCCCTGAGGCAGAGTAAGGCTGGAAGGAAAGGAGTGGCTTCGGTGGGAGCGGATGGATCAGGAGGTGATTGGGGAGTCTGGGGAGATGTGGACAGTGAGCTAGGCTACAGCAGGTGTTGGTGTGCCGCTCAAAGGGATCCCTGGGCCACATGATCATTCCTGCCTCATGATCTTCACTGACTTGGAGGCTGCCATGCTCTGGTGGAGACCTGGGGTATGGGGAACTCATCTCACCCTACCCACTGAGGTCTGGCCCTTCTGTGGGGCTCTGGCCTGCCTCTTCTGCACCCCTGCCCTGGACTCCCAACATGGACCCTGTGCTCCAGCCACATGGCTGGCCACAGGTGTGCTAACCATTCACCTCCAAGCCTTTGCCCTCTTCTTCCACCCTGGCCCAAATCCTACCAGTCATCAAGACTTGGTGGAGGGGCCACCTCCTGCTGGGTCTTCCCCAGTACCTCCTCCCTTGCCCTGCCGGCCTCCCTTCCTCCCTCTGAACTCCCTGTCTAGCCCTTTGTGCCCCATGGGTTGCTGAGTAGTGGAAGAAACATCCATCCATCCAAGGGTAGTAGGAGCCCCCCCTCCCCATGCTGCTGGGACTCAGACCCAGGGAGGAATGGGGCTTATCAAGTGTGCCCGGCGAGTGAATTTCACAGCCAGATAGGGGACCCAGGGATCCAGGTTCCCACCTACTCAGGGCAAAGCTTCCCTTTCTTATATATTGGGCTCTGCACATGGTGGCTGAGTGACCCAGGAGAGGGACAGATGGCCACTGCCCCCACTGCACCCCACCCTTGCAGTATCTCTTCCACCCAGCGATCATTAGTGAACCTGCTTCCCTTTGTCAACTTGCAGGTTGAGGGAAGGAGCCAACCGGGAGATCCTGGGCATCATTGTTTCCTACAAAGTGAAAGTGAAGCTCGTGGTATCTCGGGGCGGGTGAGTGTTCTAGCCCAGCCCAAGACTCCCTAAGTGTATAACGGGGTGTCCCAGACCACCCGCAGCCCACTGCCTGATTCTGTCTGATAGCTGCGTCCACCAAGAGGGTAAACCAAGCTTGAGGACTTCCTGTTCCTTCTCTTCCTCCTTCATGCCTCCCTTTTCCTCCTCCTCTGCCCCCCTTTCCCTCACCTACATCAGAGGCTTTTGACCCTTCCCTTGCCCTTTCCATATCTCTCTTTCCCTCTTCCCCCACCTCTTCCTCCCTGTCCCTGTCTGAACACACAGGGTTGTTGTGGGGGAAGTTTCCTCAGAGTCTGTGCTGTGGGGTCTCCAGAGGGTTCTATCCTCTCACTACGTCTTGGGGCCCAGCACCTGCCCCTGCTCACACCCACACTGATCTGCTAAGGAAATGGCTAAAGGGGCTCAGAATCCCAGCGCTGGATTAGGGATGTTCTGACTCTCCCATTTTACAGATGGGGAAGCAAAGGCCCAAACCATTCTCCAAACATTTCTTGAAATGTCCTCCCCTAACAGGTTGGGCACTGGGGTCACTGCAGTAGACCAGACATATTCCTGCCCCGTAGCATGGTATGTGCCCCACCTCCAAAGGGGGAGCTCAGATAGAACAACTTTTCCATACAGATGGGGCCTGCATGTTGTCCTAAACCTAGAATTCTGAATCTGGGCTTTTTATCTGACTCATAAATTTCTATGAAAAGATTTGCAAGCTAATAGCATTAGACGTTAGAGTCATGCCCCATGTAGATGGCTTTATCTAATACTGACGCATATTCTAGGACTTCGCAGAATTGCAGATCCCAAATCCTGTGTTCTGTGACTCTCCATGACTTCCTTGAGGAATCCTTGGTGAATCCAAAATTGATTTCTCCTGCCATCAGAGAGGCCTCCCCAGGGCAGGCTGCACAGGGGTCAGCTGTCATGTCTCCTTTGCCAAGGAGGATCCTGGGGGCTCAGTGAGCCCTGGGATTTCGGTACCCCCCCCATCCTCCGCACCCCTTTTCCCCCCCTCCCCCCTGCAAGGCTAATGCCATTTCTGTGTATCTCTGAATGAGAGGTCATAACCACAGAGCGGTGGGTGGGAGTGCGTCTCAGGGTCTGCCCTACCCCTGAGGGCAGCAAGGTGGTGAATGAACATGCTTTCTGTTTTCTTCCTCTCTGAACTCTCTCCTGACCACCTCTCCCGCCTCCTCTGACCCACCCAGCCTGTTGGGAGACCTTGCATCCAGGTAAAGCCCCTCCCTTCAACCTGACCCATGCACCTTCCTGGAAGGTCCAGAGACCCCTGGGCTGACCATCCGGAACTGTAGGGCACTGGGTTGGGAGAAGTCTTAGCAGTCACTTTCAATGGCCAGGCTCAGGCATAAGTGCTAGGACTAGAATCCTCTCCAGAAGGACTAGGTAGATGCAGTTTCTGCTTTAAAACAACCTTGCCCTGTTTTTCTATCCCTCCCAAGTGAAAGGAACCTTTGCAGATAACAAAGTCAGCTTCCTGGATCTGGGGGAATAGACCCCCGGCCCCCATCACAAAGTCTGATGTTTTGGAGAAATGCAGGCTTTATGGTTTCCAGACTTGTACCCTAATGAGAATTAACTGCTGGCCATGTGGAGAGGGAGACCTAGGGAGAGGTTCTGCGGTCCTGATCTTTTACACAAGGTTCAGTGTAGCACCTGGATCCTTGCATCTTCCAAAAAAGGCACGTGCCCCACATGCAGTGGTTTTGCCTCATCTTGTCACCAGGTGGCAGTAGTGTCCACCCCAAGAAATCAGGCTCTTTGGAGAGGTGAAATAATTCATTTGAGTTTAGTTCAATATAATTCAGTAAAGATTTCTGGAATCCAGATTTATGCCCAGCCTTGTGCTACAATTCTGGGGCCCCAGGGAAGAATCAGACCTACCCCGCCCTTGATCACTCATGGCCTGCTGGAAGGTTAATGTCCAGATTTTTCCATCTATGCACTATATGGCTTTCACAGAGGTTGGCAAAAAGCATTCCTCCCTTCTGTTAGTTCACTCTTCCAAGTGAACCTGGAAAAGCAATCCGCTTGGCAAGCAAAAAGAAAAAAAAAGGAGCCAAATTGTTTCAATAATCTATGAATCCCCATGTCCCCATGGTGGGGAAGTAAAGCTTGAATCTGGCAGGTACAAGTTTCACAGTTCAATCAAACCTTTTACCTGCATTATATCCTAGAGGTTCTAGTGGTTCTAGAAGTTAAGCGTTGTTATACCCATTTTCCAGATGAGCTCAGTGAGACCTGAAGATGTAAAAGTGTCCCTCCAGACACTGCTGGGGGCCTGGGAATGGACCTTTCTGGTTGCACAGCCTCTGTCCCTTCCTGCTCTGTTCCCCTCTCTCTTCTTCTGCCTGGGCCCCGGGCAGAAAGGTCAGTAAGATGAGGTTGTGCCTGAACATGCTTACAGTTGACAGGGCCTCCTAAGTGGCACCAGACTGAGCTGAGAGGAGACACTTTTGTGGCTGCTTCTCTAGGAGTGGAGAGCAGAGGTTGGGTAAGAATGTGAATTATGCGGTCAGAATTCTCTCTCTCACTTCCAAAAAAAAGAAAGAAAGAAAGAAAAGGAGTCCTGTCTCTCTTTTCCCATTAAGAGTTGTGTGGTCTTATGTGATATATTTTTCCTCCTTGTGCCTCAGTTTCCTAGTCTGTACCTATGGTACAATAATGGGACTGTTGTGGAGATTAAATGAGCTACTCTAGAATCGTCCTTGGCACAGAGTCAGTACACGTTGCTGCTTATCAGGGCCCAGCAGAGGGAAGTCTGGGTCAGAAGCACTGGCCTATGTCAGCACATCCCCCTTTCTTCCCCCCTGCGCCCCCAGACTCTCCATCCCTACAGAGCTTCAAGGAAGGCTCGGTGCACGATGTCAGTAGCCCTGGGGCCTGGGCCCAGACAACCTGAATTTGACTAAACTGACCTCAGCAGTACATGATCCAGGTGGCAGGGGGCTAGGGCCCCTGGAGTACTTTTACAAGAGCCTCCTGGAGATGTTGGGAGGTGGGACTGAGTAGGGGGAAGGGGGAAGGGCAGGAGGGTAGTGTTAGGGAAGGCTGGGCTGGCCGTGGCAGTCTGAGGCCTTCAGGGTCCCAGGGCACCTCTGGAGCCACCCAGGGACCAATGTGCACATGGCCCTGGGCAGTCCTTTTCCCCACCTCCTTGCCTCCTCTCAGTTCATGAGAACCCAGGGATCCTTATCAGCAAAAGGGAGGTGTCCATTTCTTTTTAGAGGCAGCAGAAAAGGTCTTCTAATTCAACTTCTAGAGGAAGTAAGGTTCAGAAAGTGACAGAACTGGGGCCTGAGTCTGGATTCCCTGCCTCAACTGAGAGCTACCTCCTCCAACCATAAACCCCTCCCCAGGCCTTAGACTGGTAAGGCATTGAGTCTTCTAGCCTGAGACTGACCTTGAGGCTCACTAGGTCCGGGTCTTTTTTCAGTGACGTGGCCGTGGAACTGCCCTTCACCCTAATGCACCCCAAGCCCAAAGAGGAACCCCCACATCGTGAAGGTAAGCAGGATCTGTGGGTCACTGGAGTGGGGGTTTCCTGGTTGCCCACCCCATTCTCCACCAGCTACTGTCTCTCCCCATTACCCCATCTCACTGTGGGTTAGCCTTCAGCCCAAGGTCACCCTTTTTCCTCACCCTCCCCAGGATCTTTTGTGAGGACTATACTCCTCTGTTTGCATCTGACTCCCCCAAGAAACAGAGTCTGACTGCTTTCTCCATGGGGAGGGAGGCTGGGAGCGTTCTTGGAGCTCTTCTGGCCATTCTTGGAGCTCTTGTCTTGCATCCAGGCATCAGGAAGGGGCGGCGCAGATTAAGATGGTCCCTGGACATATCTTAGTGGTTTTTCGAAGTGATACCAGATTGGTCATATTTCCTTAAATCTAAGACTGTTTGAGTTGAAAGAGACAACACTATAGTCTGTACCACAAAGAAAGAAAAATGTCCCACATTAAACTGTGAAACGCCATTGGTTGTAAAATACACCCCAAGTTCAGAGATGTGCAGGTGCGCAGGTGTGTGTGGGGGACATAATGGTTGTCTTAACACTAAATGCAAGTCATGTATTTAAGAAAAGAATCTAAGTCATGCAGGACACATGCCAAAGAGCAGGGTCCAGAGATTTTTCTGTCCTGGAGCTGCTAGGGATCTCTGGGGCCTCCTTGGACCTCTCTAGACTCTCTTTCCTGCCATTAGGATGATTTGGGGGTGTTTTCCAGACCAGGGACCAACCCTTCCCCCCCC
>ML106403.1:0-42500 GCA_003697995.1 Taxidea taxus jeffersonii
GGGAAAAAATCATTGCTGTTGTGGGAAGGACCTCATGAAGCTAAAAATGAAGGCCTTAGGAAATTTGAAGGATTTCCAGGTATAGCCATTGGGAGGGAAGTTGGAAAGAGCAAAGGATAATGATAAATAAAGTATGAAAGTGGCAAGGGAATGTCTCACACTCAGTTTCATAGATAATGAAACCAGGAAAGTAACAGTAAGTTAGAAACTGACCATAGAGATGAGAGATGCTGAGAGGAGACCTCGTAAGGCTAAAGCAAGTCGGACCTGGGACTGAATGCCAACGAGCGGCGAACCAACATCTGTGAAGGAAGATCTCAAGGAAGGACAACCAGGGAAGACCTGGCCCACTAGGACCTGCTGTCAGCCGCGAACCTGAGCCAACAGCTGCATCTCTGCCGGGAAAGGGAAAGGCGCAGACAGAGGACATGCTTCAAGGGAGGAAGACCAGTTCGGCTCCAGGCATTCCGAGAAGTAGGAAGAGAACCGAGGGACCAGGCTCCAGTGGTGTTTGTGGGGGTGGAAGATGCCAGAAGCAGAACCCGGATGTTCAGATACAGGGAGGATCGGCACCAACAAAGGAGCAAAATAATAGGAAAAGGAATAGGAAAGTCTGTGAGAAAAGAAGAGAGCAGGCAAAGTCCCTTGCAGAGAGGGTAATGCGTGGACTAGGACGGACTGACGATGGAAAGCAGCTTTTCCACACACAGACACACAACCAGGAGGCGGAGCGTTGCTCAGGGCCGGGGAGAGGACCGCTACAGCAGCGGCGAGCCAGGGCTGGCAGACTCCGAACGGAAACACGGCTGTGTAATAACACGTGTCTTCGGTTCCACTGGCGACAGCAGACGCCCACAGTCACCATCGTCACTGCAAGGGTGTGCCGCGAGGCAGAGGCACAGGACAGCCCCCCACCCCCTCCACTCCGGGCGCCCTGGCTCCGGGCGCGGCCTCGGGAAGCCCAGGCCGGCGAAACAGCCCGACTCCTCGGCCCAGACCCGCAGGGCCCGGGAACGGCCGCTTGTGCAGTACAAGGAATGCGCGTTCCCACGAACGACGCCGAGAAAGGCCTATTTGTGCAGCAGCTGGCCATAAAATACACCTTGTGGGAGCATTTCACAGCGAGGCACGCGGAGACCATGGGCTCTGAGGCCGTGAAAGGGGAAAGCGCGGCCGGCCGAGGCTGGAGTTGCGGCTGAAGGCAAGAAGCACGTGACCAACGCCCCCCCCCCCCCCCGTCCTGCCTCAGCTCCGCGCCGCCAGGAATGAAGGATTACAGAGCCTTCCGGCCAGACTGAACGCACCATTGCTGGGGCAGAAAGGAATTCTCACTTCCCTGCTGCAAAGCCGTGGGCCTCAGTCCCGGTACTGCCTCACCCTGCGCGTGGGGCAGCTGTCGGGGGCTCCCCGCCGGGCTGCAGGAGGAGACCAAGTAGACCCGTGAGGTAGGATGCGAGTCGGGATTCTGCGGGGGCCGGTCTCTACGGGCCCAGAGACGGCGGCATGAGGGGGGTAAGGAGAAGAATGCAGACGAGGCCCGGGCCCAGCAGCCACCTCCCTTTAGGGACGCTTACAACTTCCAGGTACCCGTACGGGTCTGTAAAGCTGTGTGTTCTTCCAGAGATAAAGCAGCCAAGCCAGCAGTGACGTCCACTCAGAATGCTGCAGAGCGCAGGCCAGCGCTGGCTTACCAGGACCACCATCATGGGGTCCCATTCCAGTAACCGAAAGTCAGCCAAGGAACGGGGCCAAAGGTTTTAAGCGACTGTCTCCTGCCTACCAACCGGATCTCCGGGACCATCGGCGTTATCCACACAACGTGAGGTGTCTGGTGTGATTTCTACCCAAGTATCTCTCTTTGGTAATGACTGGAGCGTTCTGTGGAAAGTCTAGGATTTTTTGGTACACAGTTAAATATTTTAAAATTGCTTTC
This sequence comes from Taxidea taxus jeffersonii, assembly GCA_003697995.1. NCBI lineage: Eukaryota > Metazoa > Chordata > Mammalia > Carnivora > Mustelidae > Taxidea > Taxidea taxus. The sequence continues at coordinate 1,934 of ML106403.1, forward strand.
TATTTGCTCAAGTTGGGGTTTTTTAAAACTTTCATTTGTAATAAAACCTGACTTTTCAAAAGTTTAGCGTGGCTTAATAAAGCTCTTAATTTTTCAGCGAAATAAGTCAATCGGAGAAAGACAACTATCGCATGATCTCCCTGATATGAGGAAGTGGAGATGCAACGGGGGTGGGGGTTAAGGGGGTAGGAAAAGAAAAAATTAAACAAGATGGGATCGGGAGGGAGACAAACCAAAAGAGACTCTTAATGTCATAAAACAAACTGGGGGGGGAGGGGGGTTGGGAGAGGGTGGTGGGGTTACATTATATGTTTAAATAAAGAAGCTTAAAGGAAAAAAAAAAAGCTCTTAATTTATCTAGTCACTTTCCTAAACTGTGTTCCGTGAAACCATCTTCTAAGAGGAAGATTTCAAAGGGCGCAGTATGAAAAGACTTCATGGTTGGGAGGGAGGGGGAGGAAGAATGTTGGGTTCCACATAACCCTGTTGGAAGTTCATCTGGCCTGTTACGTATTTAAGAAATCTGAGTGGTCTTTTAGTAAGAAGCCTGCTAAAATTTTGATGACCCAGCACTTCTCAAATTTGAACATGGAGTGCTTTTGTTTCTCCCCACAAAAAGAGCCCCTACTCCCAACTCACTGACGCTGGAGCTCTGTCCCTCACCTAGCGTGACCAGTCTGTGTATTTTTTCAGGGTCAGATCTTTGAAGTGCCTCTCTGGGCAGTTTGGGAATTCATGGCTTACAAGAAAACTATTCACAATTTCAAGGATAGGGTCAGAAGCTTAAGGAACAAGTGATAACATGAGACTGCGGGACTGGAGCTCACTTTCGGGAGAGTTTGGCTGGGAAAGCAAGGAGGCCGACTGGATGGTGGCCGAAGGGCTGAAGAGTAAAAGCATTTGGGTGGAGGGCACTGGTCCCAAAGGAGGCGGGAAAAGGTGGAATCCAGAGTGCAGGTCAAGGGGCTGCCTTGAGAAAAGAGCAGGAAGGAAACCGCCTCTGGGAGGAGTATCAAAACAGAATGTGTGCTGGGACGGTCAGTGTTCTGACGCAGCCCTGAGAGGCCAGATGTGTTCTCCTTTCTCCACAGGAGATGCTGAAGAGAAGCAAGTACGTCTGCATTCTGGACAGAAAACCCTCTCGTCAGGCTAATGGCCAGAGTCCATGCCACCCGTCCAGCAGGCGCCCGCTACTCACCTCCGAAAGCACCTCCTGGGATGCCGGGCTCCACGGTCCATGGCTCCGTCCCTTGCTCTAACTGGGAAATCACGTCAGGTTTGGAAACTTGGAGTCCTGCTCACGGGGGGAAAAGGTGCCTGATTACAGGAGGAAAGGGCTACACGGGACAAGTCCGACAGGAGGAAGAGCACATGAAGCCACGACGTGACAAATCCCCAGACGTGGGAACTGATGTGGGCTCAGAAAAATTAACTCATTTGTACTTCTACTTGCTAGGAGAGGAGACACCTTTTCAAAGCCTTTCAGAATTTAGGAATCTTAGGTTCCTTAACTTCATTAAAGGCCAAAACTCACCGAAGCCCAAGAGACCCCTCCGGCTGCACACCCCGCACTAGCAGCTCACCTATGGCGACCAGGTGCGTGTAGTTCTCCAGTGTCACATCCCTGAACAGATCTCTCTGGACAGGATCCAGCTGTTTCCATTCCTCCTGGGTAAAATGCACTGTCACATCCTTGAAGGTCACGGACTCCTGAAATGCCAAACATTTCTCCTTAGCCGTAAAGCCTTCACCTGGGAAAGGGGTAGAGTTTGCAGTAGGGGCAGAAGGAAGGCAAGACGGGCTACGGGGCTGTCTGAAAAATGACTCTGATGTTTCCTCTTTGTGAATGAATACAAAACAGGACCTCATTCATAGGGTTACTGGGAGAGATTAATAAGGAATGTTCAACAGGAAGTTCTTCATTTAGGGTCCGGCATACCCCTGGGCAGGTCAGTGTCCTCCATGTGGGCGTTCACCATCGTGTCTGCGTTCTAAGTACATGAAGTACGCAGTGTTCCTACTAACAACAGTAAGACGTCCTACCTGCCTCCAGGGTCTAAGAATAACCAAAGATAGCTGTGAAAGAATTTGGGGAGGAGACTTGCCCTATCATATATATACCTAAAGTAGGTATAGCAAGAGAGAAAGTGCAACAGTGGCCTAGTATGGACTAAAACGCAGTGAAACAGACCCAGGGTTCTAAGCACTGAAGAGGATTAAGCAACTTTCAAATTAGCTAAAATAAGCTGAATTAGTCACTAAATGGTATCATAACAAATGACGTCCTTTTAAGAACAGTCGTTTTTCATTTTAAGAACAGACAGACTTAACAGAAATAAAGTCATTCTCCTTTTGAGAAAAAAATTTTTTACGGCGCACGTGAAAATTTCTGTTGAAGTAGGATTTTTTAAAAAAGCAAAAATAGAATAAAAGGGTTTAAAAGCTTGAAATATAGAAAGCAAAAAATCCTCAGAGATTGACAGATATAACCACATAAAAATGTAAAACTTCTAAAACCAGAAACAAAAGGCAATATTCTGAATTTCCATGAGTAGCAAAAGAGATGAACCCACAACAGGAACAACGACAAAGCCAACAGCGCAAACAAGCAGTGCACCCACGACGATGCCACAGAAGCCAGGAGAACATGCTCCAGTCATCGGTGACCATGGGCCGAGAGAGGCGGGCTGGGCCACCCACCCGCGGACCAGGGCGCTGACTCGGTCTACCCGGGGGGCGGGGGGGACGGCAATGTGACAGGATCCACCCAGACCCAGAAGCCTGCACCTGATTTCTCTGGCTTCCACTCGCAAGGACCTTTTCCCTTCTGATCCTGTTTTGTATCCTTTGCTGTAACCTTTTTTGGCCCTAAGTCATGGCCCGGCGTTGGGTGAGTGCTTCCAGCAAATCACTGGATTACAGGGCGGTCCTGGGGCCCCTGAGAAACAGTCCCAGAGTGAGGCTGGGCTAGATCCACCCGAATAAAGCTTATGGTTTATACTAAAGGTTACTAAATTCAGAGACGACAACATTAAAAGGATCAAGCTGTTCTGTTCCCACAGTCAGACAGGCAAATTACACAGTTCGTGAGATGCTGGGGGTAAAACACTCGAAGCACCAGGCGATCCTACACTATACTCCATCTGCGCCACCTAACGTGTCTTAGAAGCCAGATGTGAAAGAGACACACTGTTTCGAGTAATTTAGTATTTTATAGGAACACAGAAGTATGCAGAACCCAATAAAGTACAATTTACAGTGTCTGCCATCTAATCAGATTATCACGTCTGCCCAGAAGCAGGAAAATACAACCTTAATGAGGAAAAAAATTAATCCAATAAAGCCAACCCAGAACTTACATAGATGCTAAAATTAAGAGAGGAGAACATTAAAAATTATTAGGACTATATTCTAGATGTCCAAAAATTTAACAGACCCAGAGAAATCGATGCTCGGACACACCTTAATCAATGAGCTCAAACCAGTGTCAGCGGAGGTCCTACGAGCATCCGGAGGAAAAAAGACACATAAATGTGAAGGAACAACGATAAAGACAACAGTGACTTTTTTGCTGGAAACAATGCAAACAAGAAGAAAATGGAACATTATATACTAGAAAGAGGAAAACGGTCCAATTAGAACTTAAAAACAATGGCAAAATGAAGCCTTCTTCAGACATTACAAACTTGAAAGAGTTCCTGACCACTGGACCGCACACGATGAGAGACCTTGAGGAAGCCCCTCATGTAGAAGGAAAATCGATACCAGATGAGAATGAGGATCTAGCACCGTTTCTCAACCTCGTTGTTACTGATGTTTTGGACCAAATCATTCTTTATTTTTAAAAAGATTATTTATTAGAGATTATAAGCAGGCAGAGGTGGGGGGGAAGCAGGCAGAGAGGCGGGGTTGGGGGAGCAGGCTCCCCACCAAGCAGAGACCCCGACGCGGGGCTCGACCCCAGGACCCTGAGACCATGACCTGAGCCAAAGGCAGAGGCTTAACCCACTGAACCACCCAGGCACCCCTGTGGGGGCAGCATGGCCGGCATCAACCCTCCGGGAGATGGGAGCATGTCCCAGCAAGCTGTAACAACCAAAATGTCTCCTCCCGTTTCTGAACGTCCCAGGGGTCAAAATCCCCTAAACTGTCAGTCATTGATATACATCATAAAGATGAAAAACATCATTGATATACATTGATATACATTGACATATACAATGTCAGTCATTGATATACATCAAAAAGATGAAAAAGATGAAATTCCTTTCTTACTATCTACACCCCTTTGAAAGATAATTGCTTAAACAAAAATAACAAATATTGTGGGGGTTACATCACGTGTACAAGGAAAGCATGTGCCACAAATACTTTAAATACTGGGAGGAGAGGGACGCCTGGGTGGCTCAGTTGGTTAAGCGGTGCCTTCGGCTCAGGTCATGATCCCAGCGTTCTGGGATCTGAGTCCCACATTGGGCTCCTTGCTCGGCAGGGAGCCTGCTCCTCCCTCTGCCTCTGCCTGCCTCTCTGTCTGCCTGTGCTCGCTCTCTCTCACTAATAAATAAATAACAAAAAATCTTAAAAAAAAATACTGGGAGGAGAGAAAAGTAGAGGAACACTACAGTAACCTTCTCCTGTTCACAGTGGGAGTATCACTGGAAAATAAGTGGCGATAAACATGTATACCTTAAGCAACACATAACAAAGGGAGGGGGCGCCTGGGTGGCTCAGGCGTTAAACATCTGCCTTAGGCTCAGGTCAAGATCCCAGGACAGGATCAAGTCCTGCCTCAGGCTCCCTGGTCAGCAGGGAGTCTGCTTCTCCCTCTGCAACCCCCACTGACGCTTGCTCACTCTCTCCAGTGCTCACTCTCTCAAATCTTTAAAAAGTAAAATTTAAAAAAATAGAACAAAAGTTTATAGCTAACTAAGTTTATAGAAACTGGAATCCTAAGCAATATTCAGTTTCCAAAGGAAGGTAAGAATAGAGGAAAAAGGGAACAAAGGCAGTATGAACAGAAAAAAAAAAAAAAAGCTGGATGATAATCACGTCAACAATCACACTGAGGGAGCCTGGGTGGCTCAGTGGGTTGAGCCTCTGCCTTCGGTTCGGGTCATAATCTTGGGATCCTGGCATCGAGCCCTGCGTTGGGGGGGGGGGGTGCCCTGCTCAGTGGGGAGCCTGCTTCTCCCTCTCCTCCCTGTCCTGCTCTCTATCTGTCAAATAAAATCTTTAAAAAAATAAATACCCCAATTAAAAGGCAGATTGCCAGATTAGACTGAAATAAGCAAAACTCAATGAGCTACATATTACCTAAAGTAAATATACAGACACAAATTAAAGCACAAGAATGAAAAAGGATATGCAACACCGACACTAATCATATAGCAAAGTAAGCTTCAAGGCCAACAAAGGAAAGTCCATTTCTCAATGAAAAAGATGAAGAGGACGTAATCATCCCAAACGCTTATGCACCTGGGAGCAGCTTCAACATACGTGCAGGAAAACCAGAGAACTGCAGGGAGAAACGCACCAATCTCCATAATGACGGCCCCAGATTTCAACATCCCGGTCACAACAGCCGATAAATCAATAAGGATATAAAGCATTTGGAGGACACTCCCCACAAAGATGGCCACGTCCGTATCCTCCGAACTGCAAAATTGTTGACATTATCGAAAATGAGGCACTGCAGGTGAGACAGTGTTGAGGACTTTAAAATGGGCAAATTATCCCAGATGACAGGCGGGGCCCAGTGTCACCAAGAGGCCTAATAAGAAGGTCACAGGGCAGGAGTCATGAAGAAGAGAGGTTCAAGGAAGCCACACGAGGAGCTCTGAGGACAGAGGAACAGGACACAACCAAAGAGAATCCAGGCCACCTCTAGAAGCTGGAAGGTGAGGGGACAGATTCTGCCCCACAGCCTTCGGAGGAATGCAGCCGGCCGCTCATTTTGGACTTCTGGCCTCTGTAAATGTAGAGTCAGAGTGTGGTTTTCAGTCATGAAGCTGGTCAAAGGAAGCCAGTCCAAGAGCAAAGCACACGTTCTGTCCAAGCGCTCACTGCTCACTTACCAAAGGAGGGCGAGTCGCGGCAAACGACGTCCCAAATCCAGAAAGACTCAAGTCACACAAAGTGTGTTCTCTGACTGGACACATTCACTGTCTCGAGTGTGGTGACCGCTTCATGGGTGCATAGGTATGTCACAACGTACCGAGGTACACACTTTAACACATGTAGTTTATTATCACGTTATACCTCATTGAAAAAGTGATGCCGGAAGTACGAGAGCTGAAAGTGGGAAGAACTGGGATCATTTCTTTGAGGATTACCTCGTGGGAAGGAAGTAGGGGGAAAGTCCACGAAAAAGGCATGAGATGAATTACACCTGGTGGAACAAGGGTTCCTTCTCAGTTCCTGGTCTTCCTAAAACAGTATCCTGTCCCTTTCTTCCTCAAAAACCATTAACGGTTCGCAGATGGCCTACAGAAGAAAGCCTTCAACTTCTCCTCGAGACATCTGAGGCCTGCCACAGTCCGACTTACTTAATCATTCGTTTACCCTCTGCCAAAATAAACCGGCTCTCACGAGTTTTCTGATTCCTGGTTCACGCGTGTTCATTGTGAACCTTTGCTCAACACCTCCGGGCTGAAATCCGCCCATCCCCGCCGCGTGACTCGTCCAAGTATCCAAACGGCCACCGGCCCGTGAGAGGCAGTGCCAGTCCCACAGCCCCCGAAACTGAGCCCTCCAGACCGCACACACCTGCATTCTGTGTTCCGTGGAACTCGCTTCGCTTTGTTTATATTCACCTGCTCTGGTTTGGGCAGTCATCTGTCTGTGCCAGCAAAGGATTCAGTTTCGTACGTCCTTTGCTCTGTCACTGTTGGAGCATGACCAGACGCTGAGCAGGAGCTTACGTAAGGGTATTAGTGAGGCTGGAGAGGCGGAGGTCCGGGCGTCACTGGGCGCCGGAGCGAATTCCCGGTGCTGGCTTGTACATGGACACCCCCCCACCCCCCCGGGAAGCACAGTCTACCCTGAGGACTAAACGGCCTTTCGGGAATTCCCGCTTACCTGGAAACTGGCCGACGCGAGCAGAGTCGGTTCGCCGTGGAGAAGGGCAGGCTCCGAAGAGGACAGATCTGGAGAAGAAGAAGCCACGGTGAATCCTGTCCAGATTAGCTGTTCCAGCAATCCGTCAAATCCGGATACCTTCCCATGTGGAAAGAGCAAGAACTGTGCGGTTCCCTTTACTTCTCTGAACCCAAAAACACAAAGAAGGTAACTGCTGACGAGGGCCCTGGGACCCTCCTCGCAGACTGAGGGCGTAAGCGTCAACGGTCCCACTTGTGTCCCCGCGCACGCACAGGAGCCTTCAGCTCAGTCTGTTCCTTCTTAAGGAAAGCCAAGTGTTTCTGCCGCCTTCCCTGCTATGAACATCTGAATAAACGACATGATTACTCCCCCTAGGTCTTCCCAGGCCCTCTGAAGTGCCGCTGCTCGTGCAAGTTCCGTATCGCAACGGCACGGCTGCTTCTACTGCTCACCCACCAGAATTTCCAAAGATTAAACTGACATCGTCAGTACTAACTGCTGGCAAGCAGAGCAACGGGGACGCCGGCGCACCGCTGGGGCAGGAAAGGTACCAACGGCAGAGGAATACTGCAGGGCAGCTAGAAAGCCAAGTTAAACACACGCTTGTTCCGAACTCGGCAGTTCCACTCGCGCGCCAGGACTCGTGACCGCCGAGAGCTGTATGAGGTTGTTCAGAGCAGGTTTGTTCAAAATGTCCCCAAACTGGAAACCACCCAGATGTTTTCAGCGGGGGAATGGATAAGCAAACCACGACATTTTCACACAACAGAATGTTATTCAACAACATAAAAGAATGAGCTACTGATGTACTCAGGAACACGCATGTACCCTACAACGCGGAGCAGATGCAGAAGAACACAACTGGATGACTGCACTCACGTAAACAGAGACTGATCGATGGTAACGGAAGTCAGGACAGTGGTCACCCCTGCAGGGAGAGTAGTAACTGGGCAGGAGCACAAGAGAAACCTGGGGCATCAGGTGTCATGTCCAAAAACAGAAACAAACTATGCTCTGGGAGAGGTCTATTCAGAGAAACGGCTCACAGGAAAGACCAATTCTCAGAAAGCAAAGGAAGCACTAAAAGGAACTACGTATTTTTCTCAACTTATATTTGATCGCTAAGGGAAAATTGATTTGTAACAAGACATCTTGAGAAAAAAAATGAAGGCGTGATTTTAGAGTTTTTAGCAAGAGGAAATGTTGTCCATGTACAGATATATAACCTAGACTTTAGGAAAACAGAATCAAGACAAATGTCTCAGGGAAGATGCTTTTGATTTCAAGTAACCAACAGAACCGACAACAGCAAGCCCTGCAGAGACCAACTATGTTGGTTCCAGTAAATGGCAACAGCAGACGCTCGGTAAACGTTACAAATATTATGACTACAAGGGACAGACACACATGAAAACTATATAACTGTGAAAAAGCCCAAGAAGAAAAAAAAAGCAAGGACTTAAAACCATTTTGGCGGATTCACATTTATAAAAGACATAAGAGGCACACGTTGAGTAGGAGAGACAAGGTGGCATGAGTTTTCTATCATCTTTCCTGCAAAGATGGACGGATGGATGATCCAAACATGGATTTAGACCATCACCCATGGATGAGAGTGTCTCTGTGGAAGTCCAGGAGTCCAACAGGGAAGTTTCAACACATGATGGAAGAAAAGAAAAAAAAAAAAAAAAACCAACAAAAGAACAAAAAGAACAAAAAAACCCAAAACACCCAGGACTGGATGCACTGAAGATGTAAAAGGCAGTTCCATTTCGTCTGTGTCACACCCTGGGCCAAGAGAGACCTTCTTGGCCCATCATTCCTGCCACAGGGGAAAGAGCATGTGGGAGCCCTCAGCTTCCCTAGCTGTGCGGTTTGCAACCAGAAAGACCCACCTCCCTCTCATCCATCCAGAACACTGAAGTGTCCCGAGTGACTGGAGGGCAGGGAGCAGCTGGGGAAACAGCAGTCCGTGTCTTGGAGGGTAACAAAGGACCACAGATCCTATGAGCCACTTCGTGGACCCCCAGGAAGCCGGCCACAGGGCCACTGGGGATGCTTCGGCTGAAGATCCGCCCAGCCAGCTTACGGGCACCCCGGGGTGTTCTGCCTGCCGCACCTGCACACACCCTCCCCCCATGGCGGACCCCCTGGGTACATACGTCCCCGACGGCGGTGAGGGCAAGACTTGGGAGACCGCTAGTGAGCACACACTAGCCAGCCTGACTCTGCAGGATTGGGGAAAAACCACTAAAGCCTGAGTATTCAGTACCAGAGGAGAGCAAATGCGAGTCTGACTGCACCCGGCCTAGCTCTGCAGGACCAAGAGAAGGCATACAATTTTAAGCAAGCCTCCCCACGAGGAAACAAGAAGAGTGGGCAAAACAGATCTGCAGAAGGTCTGAGAACACCTCAGAATCCCTAACAGGGCTGACAGAAGGTATTTTTCTCCTGAAGCCAGTGACGGGAAGAGAGAACTGCCTCTTCAAATGCAAAGATATTACACCAGACTTCAAGAAACATGACAGAAAACATGACACCACCAAAGGAACACAATAATTTTCCTGTAACTAATGCTAAAAAAAGGGAGATTTAGGACTTACACGGTAAAAAAAAAAATTCAAAATAGTTGTTTTAAAGATGCTCAGTGAGCTCTAACACAGGAAAACATTTAAATGAAATTAGGAAAACCATACACAAAATTGGAAGTTTAACAGATATAAATCATAAACAAAAAAGCAAAACAAAATGAATTCTAGAGCCAAAGAACACAATGAAATGAAAAATGCAATGGAAGACACCTATTGCTAACTGGGCCACACACAGGAAAGAATCTATGAGATTATTTTGAAATTGTCCACTCAAAGGAGAATACAGGAGAAAAAGCATGAAGAACTCCTACGTAAACAAGAGGATACCATTAAAAGAAACAATCCACACATTACTGGAGTCCCAGAAGAAAGGGAAAAAGAGACAGAAAGCTTATGTAAAGAAATAATAGCTAAGAATTTCCCAAATCTTGGCAGAAACTTGGACCTCCAAGTTCATGAAGCTCACAGGTCTCCAAATAATTTCCACTGAAAAATATCTTCTCTAAAACACATTATGATGGGGCGCCCAGGTGGCTCAGTAGGTTAAGCATCAGCCTTCGGCTCCGGTCATGATCCTGGAGTCCTGGGACTGAGCCGCACATTGGGCTCCCTACATAGCAGGGAGCTTGCTTCTCCCTCTGCCTGCAGCTTCCCTTGCTTGTGAGCACTCTCTCTCTGACAAATAAATAAGTAAATCTTTAAAAAAATAAAACAAAACACATTATGGGGGTGCCTGGGTGGCTCAGTTGTTAAGCCCTGGGATCCTGAGATTGCACCCTGTGTTGGGTTCCCTGCTCCGTGGGAAGCCTGCTTCTCCCTCTCCCACTCTTCCTGCTTGTGTTCCCTCTCTTGCTGTGTCTCTGTCAAATAAATAAATAAATAAATAAAATCTTCTTAAATATAAATAAATAAAACATTATGATAAAACTGTCTACAATCAAAGATGAAATTATAAAAGCAGGAAGAGGAAAAAAAAATCTCTCACATTTAAGGGTAAGTCCTGTAAGGCTACTGGCAGAGTGCTCAGCAAAAGACCGTGCAGCCAGGACAGAGTGGGATAATATATTCAACATGCTGAAAGAAAAAAACTACCAACCAAAAATACTTTACCCAGCAAAGCTGTGCTTCAGAAATGGAGAAATATTCCTGTGCAACAAAAGCTGAAGGAGTCATCAGCACTAGATCTGCTTTACAAAAAATGCAGAGAGGCATCTTTCAATATGAAATGAGAGGATGCTGATTAATAAAATGAAAACATGAAATTACAAAACACATGGGTAGAAATAAGTGCACAAATTGAAAACACTCTAATACTGAAATATGGTTGTGTGTTCAACAGTAATTCTTTATGTAAGGCTTAAAGGACAAGAATGTTAAAAATAACTATAGCTACAATTTATTAATAGATAGAAAATATAAAAAGATGTAAGTTGTGACATCAAAGACATAAAATGGGAGGAGCAGTAAAAAGGAAAGGTTTTTGTATGCAACTGAAGTTAGGTTAGTAATCAGCTTGAAATAGCCTGTTTTATCTGTAAGATGTTTTCTGTAAGCCCCAGGATAACCACAAAGCAAAACCTATAGTAGACACACAAAAGATAAAGAAAAGGAAATCAAAGCATATCTCTCTGGAAAATGATCCGTTCACAAAGGAAGACAGCAAAAGAGGAAGAAAGGAACCAGGGAAGTAGAAAGCAGCCAGAAAATGACTAATAAGGCATCAGTACATCCTTACTTACTAATAATTAAACATAAATGTACTAAATTCTCCAATTAAAGGAACAGAGTGGCTGAATGGATAAAGAAAATAAGACCCAACTATACCCTGCCTTAGTAAAGACTCCCTCAGTTCTAAGGGCACACTAGGCTCAAAGTAAATGGATGGAAAAAGATATTCCATCCAAATGGAAAGCAAAAGAGAACAGAGCTAGTTATACATGTATCAAATAAAACAGACTTAAAAGTCACAAGCTGTAAAGACACAAAAAGGATCATTATGTAATGATGTCAATTCACCCAGAGGATATAATATATACGCATGTACCTAACCTCAAAGCTCCTAAATCTGTTCAGCAAATACTAACAGAGAAATAGACAACAAGACTTCCGTACCCAATTCCAGCAATGAATAGATCATCCAGACAAAATTAACAAGGAAACTGTTAAACCATTACCTTAAACCTTAACTGGACCTAATAATAGACATCTACAGAACATTCTATCCACCACCACCAGAATACACATCCTTCTTAAGGACACAGAAGCGTTCTCCAGGATAGATTACAATACAGGTCTTAGCAAATTTAAGAAGACTAAAATCATACCCACTGTCTATTCCAATAAAATTAGTATGAAACCAGAGATCAAAAACTGGAAAAGCCACAAACATGTGGACACTAAATAGCACACTTGGGACAACCGAAAGGGTCAAAGAAGAACTCAAAAGGGAAATCAAAAGATATTTTGAAACAAATGAAAATGGAAACAAAATATTAAAACCTATGGGATGTAGCAAAAGCAGCTTGGAGAGGAAATTCTATAGTGCTAAACGTCTGCTTTTAGAAAAAAGATCTCCAATACACAACCTGCATTACACCTCAAGGAACCAGAAAAAGAACAAACTAAGCCCACAAGTTAGTAAAAAAAGGAAATAGGGATGCCTGGGTGGCTCAGTGGGTTAAAGCCTCTGCCTTTAGCTCAGGTCATAATCCCAGGGTCCTGGGATCAAGCCCCGCATTGGGCTCTTTGCTCACCGAGAAGTCGGCTTCCCTTCCTCCTCTCTGCCTGCTTGTGATCTCTGTCAAATAAATAAGTAAAATCTTTACAAAAAAAAAAAAAAGAAATAAAGATCAGAGCAGAAGTAAATAAAATAAAGACCAGAAAAATAATTAAAAAGATCAATGAACCTAGGACTCTGGTTTTTTGAAAAGGCAGACAAAATTGAAAAACTTTCAGCTAAACTAAGAAAAAAGGAGAAAAGACTTAAATAAAATCAAAAATGAAAGAGGAGACATTACAACTGATAACTCCAGAAATACAAAGGATCAGACAAAACTACTATGCCAACAGATTGGATAACCTATAAATAATAAATTCTTAGAATCATATAGCCTAATAAAACAGAATCATGAAGAAACAAAATCTGAACAGAAAAATAAGGAGTAAGGTGATTGAACCAGTAATCAAAACCCCCTCAACAAACAAGCCCAGTATGGAGACAGTTTCACTAGTGAACTCGATCTAATAGTGCAAGAATTAATGCCAATACTTCTCAAACTCAGTATAACAGCATATCTGGCCCATTAATTATTGGACAGGAGAGCCAAGAACACTCGATGGGGGAAGAATGGAGAAAGAACAGTCTTCAAAAAAAGGTGGTAAGAAAACTAGATAATCACATGCAGAATAATGAAAGTGAACCCCTATTGTACAGTGATCATGAAAATTAACTTAAAATAGTTTACAGACTAATGTGATACAGTACATTAATAAAAGAAAGAACAGGAACCATATGATACTCTCAGTAGATGCTGAAAAAGCATTTGACAAAGTACAGCATCCCTTCCTGATCAAAACTCTTCAAAGTGTATGGATAGAGGACACATACCTCAATATTATCAAAGCCATCTATGAAAAACCCACTGCAAATATCTCAATGGAGAAAAACTGAACGCTTTTCCGCTAAGGTCAGGAACATGGCAGGGAGGCCCATTATCACCCCTGCTATTCAACATAGTACTAGAAGTCCTAGCCTCAGCAATCAGACAACAAAAAGAAATTAAAGGCATCCAAATTGTCGAAGAAAAAGTCAAACTATCACTCTTTGCAGATGATATGATACTTTATGTGGAAAACCCAAAGGACTCCATTCCAAACCTTCTAGAACCTGTACAGGAATTCTGGAAAGTGTCAGGATATAAAATGAATGCACAGAAGTTGCATTTCTATACACCAACAACAAGACAGAAGAAAGAGAAATTAGAGTCAATCCCATTTACAATTGCACCCAAAACCATAAGATACCTAGGAATAAACTTAACCAAAGAGGCAAAGAATCTATACTCAGAAAAGTATAAAGTACTCATGAAAGAAATTGAGGAAGACACAAAGAAATGGAAAAATGTTCCATGCTCATGGATGGGAAGAACAAATATTGTGAAAATGTCTATGCTCCCTAAAGCAATCTACACATTTAATGCAATCCCTATCAAAATCCCATCCATTTTTTTCCAAAGAAATGGAACAAATAATCCTAAAATTTATATGGAACCAGAAAAGACCTCGAATAGCCAAAGGAATATTGAAAAAGAAAGCCAAAGTTGGTGGTTCCTTCCTAGGAACATCGCCAAAGGCAAGGGAAGCAAGGGCAAAAATGAACTATTGGGACTTCATCAAGATCAAAGGCTTTTGCACAGCAAAGGAAACACTTAACAAAACCAAAAGACAACTGACAGAATGGGAGAAGATATTTGCAAACAACATATCAGATAAAGGGCTGTTATCCAAAATCTATGAAGAGCTTAGCAAACTCAACACCCAAAGAACAAATAATCCAATCAAGAAAAGGGCAGAGGACATGAACAGACATTTCTGCAAAGAAGACATCCAGATGGCCAAGAGACACATGAAAAAGTGCTCCACATCACTCGGCATCAGGGAAATACAAACCAAAACCACAATGAGATACCACCTCATACCAGTCAGAATGGCTAAAATTAACCAGACAGGAAATGACAGATGCTGGCAAGGATGCAGAGAAAGGGGAACCCTCCTACACTGTTGGTGGGAATGCAAGTTGGTGCAGCCACTCTGGAGAACAGCATGGAGGTTCCTCTAAAAGTTGAAAATAGAGCTACCCTACGACCCAGCAATCGCACTACTGGGTATTTACTTTAAGGATACAAACGTGGTGATCTGAGAGGGCACATGCACCGGAATGTTTATAGCAGCCATGTCCACAATAGCCAAACTATGGAAAGAACCTAGATGTCCATCAACAGATGAATGGATAAAGAAGATGTGGTGTATCTATATAATGGAATACTATGCAGCCATCAAAAGAAATGAAATCTTGCCTTTTGCGACAATGTGGATGGAACTACAGGGTATTATGCTGAGTGAAATAAGCTAACCGGAGAAATAAGTTAATCAGAACTAGAGGGTATTATGCTGAGTGAAATAAGTTAATCAGAGATCATATGATCTCCCTGATATGAGGAAGTGGAGACGCAACATGGGGGGTTGGGGGGGGGGAGGAAAAGAATAAATGAAACAAGAGGGGACCAGGAGGGAGACCAACCATAAGAGACTCTTAATTCCACAAAACAAACTGAGGGTTGCTGGGGGGAGGGGGGGAGGGAGAGGCTGGTGGGGTTATGGACACTGGGGAGGGTATGTGCTATGGTGTGTAAACCTGGTGATTCACAGACCTGTACCCCTGGGACTAATAATACATTATATGTTTATTAAAAAATTTAAAAAAAAAGACTCTCTCCCTCCCCCTCTACCCCTCCCCCCTGCACATGCATGCTCGTTCTCTTTCAAATAAATAAATCTTTTTAAAAAATAATATATGAGGGGTGCCTGGGTGGCTCAGTGGGTTAAGCCTCTGCCTTTGGCTCAGGTCATGATGTCAGGGTCCTGGCATCGAGCCCCACATCAGGCTCTCTGCTCAGCAGGAAGCCTGCTTCACTTTACCCTGCCTGCCTCTCTGCCTACTTGTAATCTCTGTCAAATAAATAAATAAAATCTTAAAAAAAAAAAAGAAATAGATTACAGACTTAAAACCTAAAATCCTAAAACTCCTGGAAGAAAACTTAGGAGGAAAGCTCCTTGCCATTGGTCTTGGCAACCTTTTCAATCAAAAGCACAACCAACACGAGCAACGATAAACAGACCAAACTAAAAAAAAAAAAAAAAAATCTGTATAGCAAAGAAATAATCAACAAAATGAAAAGGCAACCTATGGTATGGGAGAAAATATTTGCAAACCGTGTATTTGATGTGGGTTAGTATGAATTATGTATAAGGAACTAATAAAACTCAATAGCATAAAAACAAATAATCCAACTTAAAAATGGGCAGAGGACCTGAATAAACATTTTTCCAAAGAAGATACATGGATGGCCAGCAGGTGCATAAACAAGGTGCTTGGCATCACTCGGCATCAGGGAAATGCACATCAAAACCACAATGAGATGCATGAGTACTATGCAAAAGACAAAAGATAACAAGTATTGGTGAGGATGTGGGGAAAAGGAAACTTTGGCGCTATTAATGGAATGTAAATTGATACAGCCACTATGGAAATGTATATATCACATATTCTTTATCCGTTCATCTGCTGAAGGAAACATAGCTTGTTCTTGTGTCTTGACTCTTGTGATTAGTAATGCAGTAGATACAGGGGTGCAGGTACTTCTCCAAGAAGACTAATTTCTTTGGATATGTACTTTGGAAGTGGGGTTACTGGATCATATGGTAGCTTTATTTTTAATTTTTTCTTAATTTTATGTATTTGACAGCAAGAGAGCACAAGCAGGAGGAGCCACAGAGGGTGAGGGAGAAGCAGGCTCCCTGCTGAGCAGGAGCCCGATGCGGAGCTCGATCCCAGGACCCCCAGGATGGTGGGATCACATCACAACCTGAGCCAAGGACAGCTGCTTAACCGACTGGGCCACCCGGGCGCCCCCTATTTTTAATTTCTTGTGGAACCTCCGTACTGTTGTCCAAAGAGGTCATATCAATTTACATTTCTATCAACGTGTGATATGTACACACACACACACACAGAAATACTATTGAGTCATAAAAAAGGGAAGGAGATCCTGCCATTTGCAACAACATGGATGGACCTTGAGGACATTGTGCTAAGTGCAATAAGACAACGAAAGACAAATACTGCATGATCTCACTTATAGGCATAATCTAAAAAAGCTGAGACAACGAATTTCCAGGAGTGGAGGGGTGGGGGACATCGGAGATGCTGGTCAAAGGGCGCGGCTTCCGGCTCTAAGATAAATGAGTTCTGGGGATCTCCGCACAGCATGTGACGGTGGTTACTACCACTGCATCATACAGCTGAAACCCGCCGAACGAGTCAATTTTAAAGGTTCTCCCCATGCACACGCACAGAAGGCAAATATGTGAGGTGAAAGATGGGAAAACTAACCTCACTGTGGTATTCACTTCCCAACGTACAAGTATATCAAATCACCACACTGGAAAACAAACTAACACAACGCTAGGAGTCAAGTATATCTCAGTATAGCTGGAACAATTTTTCTCAGCAACGTTTTGTAGTTTCAGTGTACAGATCTTACACATGCTAATTTTATTCCTGTTTCATATTTTTGATGCTATTGTAAGAATTGTTATTTCTATAATTTACAGTTGTTTACTGCTAATATAATGAAAGACAGCTGATTTTTACAATTAAACTTTTTGTCTTGAGATAATTATAAATACACTTGCAGTTAAGAAAGATTCTCTGTACTCTTGCAAAAAAAGAACTGAGGATTAATATAAGGTATTGCTCAAACCTATGTAAATAAGTAATGTTAAGACTTCTAATGATATTAAATTTTTTAAAAAAAGAACAACTGTATGATAATAGGTTAAACCAAACTTGAGTGCATACTGATACCTACAGAATTTAAAAATAATGACAATGCAGAGGAAAGTCTATAGTGACATGTCACAGGGCTCTGTCCTAACATTGACCTGTTCAAGGACAAGAAGGAAGAAATAGAAGAACACTCATTAAATACGCCAGTGACACGAAGCTGGAAAGGACAGTTCGAACACTGAATAAGTGAAGATTCATAAGTATTCTGACAAGCTGGAAAACTTGGGACCAAAAAACTGAACAATCATATATGTAAAATTGTGATATGAGGGATAAAAAAGGAATTCTCTTACATAAGGAAGGCAGAAATCTAGTTCACTGTAGTTTATGTAAAAAAGATCTAGAGCTTACAGCGTAATATCACTGATTGTTTTCAAAACAATATAATCTGATGCTAAACAGCCAAAGTGTAATCCAAACCGAAAGAAGTACTTTTAGGTACTAAAAGTGTATAGAACTTATAAACATATCTAAAGAACTATGCTTAATTTTAGGCAATGGATTTTAAGAAGCATGCTCTCCGTCGGGAGAGTCTTGGGAAAAGAGGTCCAGATAGATGTGAAGATCTGTGAGAGGAACTGTGGCTGTTTTGCTTAGAAAAGAAAAGAATCTATGAGTAGGAGTTATAACAGCTGAATTCACATTCTGAAGGGCAGTAATGTGAGAGAAAGAACAGTCTCTTGGTTTTGGAGACTAAGAACTAAGATCCAGCATAGAAGTTAAGGGGAAAGGCACTTCTGCCTAACATAATGAACTTAAAGAAAAAAAAAAAAAAGGAAGAAAGAGCTACCAAGGGAATAGTCTACACCCAAAATAGAGACTTTAATGCCACACTTCAGGCATAGGCTTAACAAACGGCCATCTGCCAGGGTTACTTTTATTCTTGTACTGAAGGGTTGATTACCAAGATTTTTTCTGACTACAAGATTATCATTCTAATATTTAAGAAATAGAAGTCATGCGAGGATCACAGACA
This sequence comes from Taxidea taxus jeffersonii, assembly GCA_003697995.1. Classification (NCBI taxonomy): domain Eukaryota; kingdom Metazoa; phylum Chordata; class Mammalia; order Carnivora; family Mustelidae; genus Taxidea; species Taxidea taxus. The sequence goes on from ML106403.1 coordinate 20,226, forward strand.
TTCTGAATCATTGCTCCTTTTCATTCCCCATCCCGAAGCCAGGGAGAATTAACTCTTCTTGCAAGTCTCGTCATATAAAACCAAGTAAGAATCTCACACCTTAATGTAATTGAGTTTTTCTCTATCCTTGCGAGAAGGCTCCCTCCCTCCACCTCTACCAGCTGTCAGGTATTTGCTCTTCTGCGTCCATCTCCCCGCTCTCCCCTCGTGGTCCCCACTACCTTCCATCTCAGCAGCTCATCCCGCTCCTCTGGAGCCTGCACACCGGGTTTCCCGAGCAGCGTCCTTCTAGCTGGGGCCTCGGTCTGGGGCTCAGATGAGCCCTTGCCCACGCTGCAACTGGCGGCCCTAAAAGACACAGCCCGGGGTCAGCCGCATGCGTCACAATCATACTTCAGAGTTTTGCACGGCGGCTGAGAGATCCCTGGAAAAGAGAAGTGCCCGCCGAGAGCCACCGAACAGTCACTCCCGCTGAACAAAAAGAGAGCGGAGCTCGAGTACGCAGGTTCAGCTCCAGAGGCAAGGAGAGCCTTGGTGCGTACCCTCGAATCCGGCCAGAGGCGCCCCCAGACCCGGCCCGCACCTCCACGCACACTTGCGGGCTCCCGGGCTCCCACCCCGGCGCGGGGACAGGAAGACACACCTGTTGCGGGGTGGAAAAGCTGGAAGGCGGACAAGCAGGGCGGGGCCGCTCCAGTCCTTTCTCCTAGACAGGAACAAAAGAACAAAGCCCTCCAAGGGATCAGGGCGGAACCGCCCGGCACAGAGGGAGGCGAGGGGCGCCCCCTTCGAGGGCTCCCCAGCTCCCTCCCGCAGAGGCCGCTTCCAGCCCAGTGAGAAGGGTGACGTCACGCGGCCGCAAGGCTGGCGGTTGCCATGGTGATACCTGGGCTTCCCCTCCCTCTCGGGCGATCCACTCTCTCGGATCCCGCGTCCGGAAGCGCCGGGACAATCACCAGACCTAGCGGAGGGAGCCGAGGAGGCTGCACTTCCCCAACGCCAACCTCTTTTCACGCCTACTGCCGGCTTCAACGGCCACTTCCGGTCGCGCGCAGAGAACCCCGCCCCCGCACGTCGCAGGCTTTCCACCGCGCCGGGAGGACTCGCAGAACTACGATTCCCAGAATGCTCCATAACACAGAACGCCATGTCCCAGAGGCCAAAGCCAACGTGTAAGCTTTCCCATCGGACCCGGCCAGAGTTCTCCCCTCCAGTCACTGGCTTCTCAACGTCGCAGGTGGGAGTAGCTGGACGCGGGGACTTTCAAGTTTGTGTGACCGAACAGAGTGTAAATAGGCATTTACACACGCATATAGTTTAAAAACACAAACAGGCACTTCGGGGTGCATTACTTGCTTCTTGTCCTGCATTCTATTTAGGGCTCTATTCCTTTGTCATTTAAAGAATTCTGGTCGTGACCCTTCCTGTTGCTTTCAGCACTCTCAAATGGGTCGCGACCCACACTTTTTTTTTTCTTTTTAATGCTAAAGGGAGCCGGGAGGTGTTGTTACTGTGTTTTGCCCTACACTGTTTTTGCCTGCGTCAGCCGGCTGCCAGCGGAGTCCGACGCTGGTCTGTCAGTTTGTTCCTGGCAAAAAAGAACCCAATAGAAGTCGGTAGGTTTTGATATTTTGGTATTTTCCATGTGTGGTTGGCGCACACACTTCACTATGCTGTGCGTCCCCAGCTTTTGGTAGAGGGCGGAAGATCGAGTCACTCCAACACTAAACTCGGAAATGCTAACACTGAGTATATGAGAAACTTTCACAGTCAAAGGAAAGGGGACTATAAACTAGAAGTCTTGAGAGCAGATTTCTGAAAAGATCTAAGGTGGGCACTAGAAGATTTCAGGGAACAAGTTGGTATTCTTAGTAGGTTACAAGAAGACATGGCCAGAATGAAACAGGACGAAAAGATGTGAGAACAAGCTGGAGAAAACAAAACGAAATGCTAAAAAGACATTCTAGATGAAAAAGGATAAAAATATATAACGAGCACATTTAAAATGAAGCACCATAATTAAAGTCATACTGGAGAAGAACTGAATTGATGCTGTGAAAAGTGAGTCCATTATGTACAGAATATCCTTTTAAAGCTCTTCCATGATTCAAAAGAAAAAGATGAATGAAGGAGAAGAAAAGAAAGAGATAGAGGACAGTCAGCACAGGGATAACTGGCCATCAGGAAAGCGACAATATGAAATCAGCTATGATTTAACATTCTATATACCAGGCTATATACCGAGCACTATATTCCAAGTGCTTTTTCCCTTTCAACTTTTTTTTTTAAGTCCTAAAACAACCTAATAAAGTTATTTCTGTATTATTATTCCTGCTTTACAATAAAGTAAGCTCGGGCACAAATAAGTTGAATAGCTTGCCCAAGATCACATAGCCACTATATGGGGAAGCTGGGACTTGAATTTCATAATTTGGTTCCAAACTCTCACTTTTACCTCTGTAGCACTAGTATCCTAAGTAAGGGCATGAACAACTTCCCGAGTTTAAGAATACATCTCTCATTCATTGCTGGTGGGAGTACTTTGGAAGACAGTTTGCAGTTTCTCATAAAACTAAACATACTCTTACAATATGATCTAGCAATCTCACTCCTTGGTATTTACCCAAATGAGCTGAAAACTTATGTCCATACAAAACCCTAATTTCCAAAACTTGAAAGCAACCTAAATGTCCTTCAATAGGTGAATGGATAAACAATCGTACATCTGGACAATGGAATATTATTCTGCAATGAAAAGAAAAAGGCTATTGAGCTACCAAAACACCCTAGAGAACATTAAATGCATATTGCCGAGTGAAAGAATTTGAAAGACTTGTATGATTCCAGCCATGTAGCAGTCTGGAAAAGGCAAAACTATGGAGACAGCAAAGATCAATGGTTGCAAGGTGTGGGGGGAGGGGAGTAGGGAATGAACAGACAGAACAAAGGGGTTTTCAGGGCAGTGAAACTATTTCTGCATGATAATGTAATGTTGGATATATGTCATTATATATTTGTCAAAACCCATAGAATGTACAAGACACAGAGTGAACCCCTAATGTAAACTAGGGGTCCTCAGTTAATTTATCAACAGTGGCTCATCAATTGTAACCAAAGTACCACACTAATGCAAGATGTTAATAGGGAAAAGTGGTGGGGAAGGGGGAAAGTCAGAATGTAAGGGAACTTTATACTTTCTGCTCAATTTATCTATAAACCTAAGACATTTTTTTAAAGTATGTTAATTAAAAAACATGATTGTTAAAGGTGCTCTGGTAAGTTTTCAGAAGGAAATGATGGACATGTAACTAGAAACTGGAACAGAAAAGTGATTGTCCTTGCGAAGTGAAAGAAACATGGCCGAATTGTACTCTACAGTTGGGTGGAAAACAATTTATAAAAAATGAACTTGAATATTTAGTGATGAAATGGCCAAGCAAAGTGTAGAAGGTGCAGCCTGATTTCTCCTTGCTGTCTGTAGTCAAACTAAAAGATAAAAAATAATTTTTAAAAATTTTTAAAAAGAAATTGAGGAAAGGACTGTTTAGCAAAAACAACCAATATTTGATGATTTGGACATTTTTTAGCCATACCTTATACTAGTTAGGCTTTCAGTATATATTGAGGATAAGAAAAATGGGCGTGTGTACCTCTATATTAGTTTTAGTGACTGGGTCTGCACATGAAATGTAAGCAACCACAGATGCTCCGAAAATAGAGGTAAAATAGTAGTCGATCAGCTATCAAGTGCCATACACCAATAAAAACCATTATATACATAGAAGGCATAATTTAGTGAATAAAAGCCAAGGTTTACTGAGTTTTTACTGGATACCAAGCCCTGAATACTTTCCCTGAATTAACTTATTTAATTAACTCAGGGTGCCAAGTACAGAACAGAAAGGGATGAAAATTCATGAAAAGTGCATAATATGTGTATGTGTACACCCAATAAAGGTATGTGATATGTGAAAATTACGGATAACATCTAGCTCACGTCTATCCCCTCGGAGCAGGCTGTCCCATTAACCCTTTCTCGTCATAAGCGACCTGCTTTCCGCGTCCTTTTCCCCTTCTCTTACACTGGCGCAGCAAACCAGCGGTAGACAGAAACCCAGGCTCGTGCGCAGGGCTCCGGGGAGCGCCGTCACCCGCAGCCGGGCCTGGGAGATCGGAACCGCGGACGGGGGAAAGGCAACGGGCTCCCTTCGGAGGGGCTCCTGGGCCCCAAGTCAGATGGGGCTTCCGCCTGGAAGGTGGCCGGGCTCCAGGGGCCGAGGACCCGCCAAGTGTCGACAAGCGCGGCTCCTGAGCGGCTGCGCTGTGCGAGCCCCGCGGCGGGCCTGCCCTCTGCGGGGGAAGCCAGGACCCTGAGACCCCGGGGAAGCAGCGGCCTGCCCTCCCCGGGAAGCGTCCGGCAGCTGCCGCCGCTGGGAGGACCCCGCTGCAGGGCCGCGGTCCCGCGCTGCCGGAGGAGACCGTCGTGCCGCCCGGCCGGCCCTCACCGGAGGGTTCCCCTCGGCGTCCTGCGCTCGCGGCCACGATCACCCCGCCTGCTGCTCCAGCGACTGCAGTTCCTAGGAGGGACTTAAGTAGCCGCCCCATCACTGGGTAGTCGTGGCCGAGTGGTTAAGGCGATGGACTAGAAATCCATTGGGGTCTCCCCGCGCAGGTTCGAATCCTGCCGACTACGGCGTGGCGTGTTTTTCTCTGCCCGACAGAGTTTGGCCCTCAGCGAGCGGGACTCCCTCCCCAGCGTGCGGGCCTCTTTTCCTTGGGAGACCGGCCTGAAGCTCTAGTGGACTCTGGTCAGGCCGGCCACTCCCCTTCTATTAGTCCCGGCCAGCACTATTAGTCCCGGCCAGCACCTTGTGCTCTGAGGCGGGGCGGGGCCAGGATCCCCGGCCGGACACGGGTGGCGCCCCCTGGCGCTCAGGCCGGAATACACAGTGAGCGCGGAACGGAAAGAAAAGAATCCAAGGAGGAAAATGGCTTCCCTGCAGGGGCGGTGCCAGCTAGACGCCTCGGACCACGTGGTTGGCGGGGTGACCAATCAGAATTACCTCCGGATGTGACGTGTCAGGAGGGTTCGAAAATACGTGTCAACGGAATCTGATCCGAGGAAACCTCAGAGGAACTCAAACGAAGGCGCCTTCTACAAAATAGCTAAATTGTACTCCTCAAAAATAGCACTTTAAGGAAGCACAAGTAAAGGATAAATACTTCAGATTTAAAAAGACAATGCAACACATGACCCGGGATTTTCTTTTCATGTAGGGCATTATTGGAAGAACTGGTGAAATCTGAATAAAGCACTTACATTAAATACTTTTACTTTATCAGTGGTAATTCCTGAATGTATTAATTATTCGTTGGTTATGTAAAAGAATGCCTTTAAAATTCAGTCTCCTACAGTTTCCATGACACTTTTTTATATGACAGAGAAAAAGAAAATACTGCAATATGCCATATATGCTAAATTTGGGGAATGAAGGGGAATCATAAATTCTTTATATTCTTGTGACTCTACTGTCAGTCTGAAGTTACTTCAAAATTAAATTATTTTTTTAAAGATTTATTTTTATTTTTTTTATTTGACAGATGGAGATCACAAGTAGGCAGAGAGGCAGGCAGAGAAAGAGGGGGAAGCAGGCTCCCCGCTGAGCAGAGAGCCCGATGCGGGGCTCGATCCCAGGACCCCGGAATCATGACCTGAGCGGAAGGCAGAGGCTTTAACCCACTGAACCACCCAGGTGCCCCAAAATTAAATTATTTAAAAATAAAAAGTTAAAAGAAAAAATAAAGCCACACATAAAGACTATATGTATTCAAATTTAAAAGCATAAATATACAGTTTGCACCTTTGATATGAAAGGGGCAATGAGTAAATTACTGAATATGAATTTAGGATTGTGGAAGGAATGGGTGCAAAGTGCTAGAGTGAGCAAAGAAATTCATAACACACAAGAAAAAGCTAAATAGTGCATGCCTAAAACAACATTGTTTAATAACTACCTTTAGAAATGGTCAACAAAACCAAAAGACAACTGGCAGAATGGGAGAAGATACTCGCAAATGACATATCAGATAAAGGGCTAGTATCCAAAATCTATAAAGAACTTATCATAACTCAACATCCAAAGAACAAAGAATCCAATCAAGAAATGGGCAGAGGACATGAACAGACATTTCTCCAAAGAAGACATACAAATGGCCAACAGACAACATGAAAAAATTCTCAACATCATCAACCATCAGGGAAATACAAATCAAAACCATGTGAGATCCCACCTCACACCAGTCAGAAGGGCTAAAATGAACCAGTCAGGAAACGACAGATTCTGGTGAGGATGCGGAGAAGGGGGAACCCTCCTACACTGCTGGTGGGAATGCAAGCTGGTGCAGCCACTCTGGAAAACAGCATGGAGGTTCCTCTCAAAGTTGAAAGTAGAGCTACCCTGTGATCACACTACTGGGTATTTACCCTAAAGATACAAATGTAGGGATCTGAAGGGGCATGTGTACCCGAATGTTTACAGGAGCAATGTCCACAATAGCCAAACTATGGGAAAAACCCAGATGTCCATCAACAGATGAATAGGTTAAAAAAAGATGTGGTATATATATGACAGAATACTATGTCATCAAAAAACCTGAAATCTTCCCATTTGCAATGATATGGATGGAACTAGAGGGCATTATGCTAAGTGAATCAGTCAATCAGAAAAAGTCAATCAGAGAAAGACAATTCTCACATGATCTCTCTGATATGAGGAATTTGAGAGGTAGGGAGGGGGTTGTGGGGGGGGCAGGGAGGGAAAAATGAAACAAGATGGGATCAGGATGGAGACAAACCATAAGAGACTCTTAATCTCACAAAACAAACTGAGGGGTGCTGGGGGGAGAGGGGGAGGGAGAGGGTGGCTGGGTGATGGACACTGGGGGGGGGGTCTGTGCTATGGTGAGTGCGGTGAAGTGTGTAAGCCTGACCATTCACACACCTGTACCCCTGGGGCTAATAATACATTATATGTTAATAAAAAATAAAACAAAATAAGATCAGGCACTAAAACAATAATTGACTTCCTTTAATATATGAAAACAAAATGGTGCTAAAATCCACAACAACTTGTAACATGGAAAGATGTGACCAAATCCGAATCCTTCCTCGCTCCCTTGTAATGAGGAAGAAGGGTGAATGAGACGGACGCTCCGTACTTGGACCAGCTGCCAAATGGACAAATGTTAAAATCTATATTTCTGTGAACCATGTTAAACCCAAATAGCACTGTCTTTTGAAAGCAGGAACACTCTTCCAATGTAAAAGAATAAATCTGAAATTTTATTTTAAAATTAATTAACATTCTGTCATGCATTTTTGGTAGTGAAGTTTAAAATGTAGTATTAAGGGATGAGTAGGTGGCTCAGTTGGTTAAGTGTCTGCCTTCAACTCAGATCATGATCCCAGGCTCCTCGCACAGGGGGGAGCCTGCTTCTCCCTCTGCTCTGCCTGCCACTCCCCCTGCCTGTGCTTTCTCTGATAATGAATGAATAATAGTATTACTGTACAGCACTGTCAGCCGTCAGTTTGTTTCTTCGGTAGCTCTACTGGAGAGGAGTGTGCCCCCTTCTTTTCACCTAGCATCTCTTACTTCTTTTCTTCGTAGACAGAATACTCATTTTTTATGGAGGAAATAGGATTTGTCATATTTATGGATAGGAACTATGAAGGCACTGATGAGCAATAAATGCAGGCAGAGCTTAAAGGGCTACAATTCCTGAGAGAAAGGAAATGATATGTGGTGCACGAGGGCTTTCCCTTGAGGACATGTTCTATTTCGCAGCGTTCTGGAATAGTGCAAAGAAGGAGACACACTGGGCTGAGGAGACCCTCGGAGTCTGGGGCTACCAATGTCCATGGACCCCGAGGGACCAGGCTCCAGTGATGAGGGAACCACAGAGAAGCTCAAACTTCTGTGTATAAACTCTTCTAGCATCACTAACTAATTCCTAAATTGCACATATACGAAAAGATATTCCAAGGCTCTGTAGGAAAGAGCAGTCTGAAGGCTTGTAACATTCTGTAGGGATTCAGCAGCTGCATAGCTGTGGGAATCCCTTAAAGCTCATGCCTTTCCCAGTTGAGGGAACTTGGTAAGCACTAGCAGCTGTCATTTGAGACTTTGGAGGCTAAGCAGTAAGTGACAAACCCTAGTCATAAGAACCACACAAAAGGAATAACGGCTATGTCTTTAGAGTAAAGAAAAATGAACATAAACCAACTATAACAAAGGTGTAATCTTATGTATTTCAGAAAGACTACCAGTAAACCCTAAACGTTTGAAAAGAAAGCATCTATATAATCCATGGGTAAAAGAAGAGAATACATTGGAAATTTAAACTCTTTGAGCTGGATAATAATGAAATATAATATATTCTCATTTGTCTGATGTAGCTAAAGCTGTTTTTAGAGGGAAACTTTTACATTTAACTGCAAGCGCTAGAACAAGAGAAAGGTTGAAAATAAGTGATTTATTTTTTTTTAACTTAATGGCTCAGGAAGCCCTAAAATGTTGAGAATTTAAATGCAAAAAGTAGAAGCCTCTACAAAAATAAGTGCAAAAATTAATCAGTGGAAAGCAGACATACGCCAGAGAAAATCAACAAAGTAAATATATTTTAAAACCAAGAACGCAGTATTATGAATACCTTTATGTCAGTATATGTGAAGCATTCAGTGAAATGGGTACATTCCTTGAAAAACTCAATTTACCACAGCCGACGCAAAAAGCAATAGGAAGTCTCAATTGCCCTATACCTATTTAAGAAATTGAATCCACAACTTAAAAAGTCACTCATATAAGCCTCAAGGCCTAGACAGATTCACTTGTGATTTCCTCTACACAAAGAAAGATAAAATCAATCTTACAGAAACCCTTTCAGAGAATGGAAAAAGAACATCTTTCAATTCATTTTATGAGACCAACATAAAACCAGATTATGAGAACAGAGTATTACATGCCAATATCTCTTAAAACATAAGCTCAAAACCGTTAACTAAAATATTAGCAAATCAAAACAAGCATTTTTTTAAAAAATCTAAAACATCATGACCAAATGGGATTTATTCTAGAAATTCAAGACTGATTTAACATTTTTTAAATGTAATTTACCACATCAATAGAATATAAGAACCAAAATGATCATCTTAGTAGACATGAAAAACCATTTGATAAAATTCAACATCAGTTCATGATAAAAACTCAAAAAATGCTGAATAGAGGGGAATTGCGTTAGTCTAACTAAAAGCAAAAAAAAAAAAAATACCTACAATGAACCCAAGTATGGGACTATGACAGAAATGTCTATATCATTTCTTCTACACAACATGGTGCTAGAAGTAAAATCTAGTACAATAAAACAAGAATAATTGATGTTAACATTGGGAAATAAAGCCTTTGTTATTAGAAGGTAACTTGATTATGAATGTACCAAACTGAGAAGAATCTAAAAACTATTGGAATTAGTTAACTGAATCTAGTTACTTACTATTAGCAACTATTTAGAAGATTATTGCCTTTGTGGTCAATATATAAAATATCAAATGTAAGAGTATTTTTAGCAATAAGCAAGTGAAAAATAAAATTTTCTAAATTCTATTTCCAATAGCATTACAAACATTACCTAGAAGTAAGTCTGAAAAACGTGTGCAAGAAGAATACATTAAAACCACCAAAACATTACTGGGATAAATTAAAGAAGACCTAAAGAATGCTATGCCAGTTTTGTATGTGGGATGACTCAATAGTGTTAGGTCAGTTCTTCTTAAATTGATCAATAGATTCAATGAAATCCCAATTAAAATCTCAGAAAGTATTTTTGTAGAAACTGACTAATTCTAAAATATTATATTGGGAAATTCAAAGGAACTTGAAAAGGCAATATTGAAGAAGACAAACTAGACTAGAAGACTTATGCCAGTTTACAAAATAGGTCTTAGGTAAATTTAGTCAAGCAAGGGTGGTCTTTTTAATAAACATTTTGATAGAATAAAATAAGCCTTGACTTCCTACTTCACAGTACAATCACATTCTAAACAAAACTATCTCATGACAAACTTAAACCATCATGTGAAAGAAAAATCAACCGAGTTTCTAGGAGAAAAAGTGCAGAATATCTTCATAGGTTTGGGCTAGACAAAGATTTCTCAAGCAAAACATAAAGAACCTAAATCATAAAATGAGAGGTTGATGAGCTAGATACTTTAAATGAAGTATGTGTTGGTTGCAAAAGACACCATTTAAAAAAGGAAAACACAAACCATGGAATGGGAAGGGGTATTTGTGATATATTTGTAATATATAAATACATACATATATATACACACATATATATAAATATATGTATCCATAAAAGAACTAATATGCATATATACGAAGAACATCTACAAATCAATAAAAATAGACAACTCAATTTGAAAATGGGCCAAAGACTTGACACTTCATAAAAATGGTCAATAAACATACAAGAAGATACTCAACATCATTAGTCATGAGAGGAATGCGAATCAAAACCAAAATTAGATAGCACTGCACACCAATCACAAAGGATAAAATGTAAAACTCTGACAATACAAATTGGTGGTAGGAGCGTTTGTCGCATTGTTAGTAGAAGTATAAATCAGAGCATGCCTGGGTGGCTCAGTCGGTTAAGTGTCTGCCTTCAGCTCAGGTCATGATCCCAGGGTCCTGGGATCCAGTCCTGCATCCAGCTCCCTGCTCAGAGGGAAATCTGCTCCTCCCTCTGCCTCTGCCCCTGCTTGTGCTCACTCTCTCTCTCTGTATACGTTAGTATAGCCACTCAGAAAAATGTTTCACCATACCTACAAAAGCTATACTGGTTCTTATAACCAACCAGTATATAACCAACAGTAACAGCATGCCATACAACTTCATTTGTAATAGCCAAAATCCGAAACCACGTAAGTGTCTGTCAGTGGCAGAATGAAAATGGAGATTAGTATACATTCAGCATGAAGAATAACTACTGATATTAACACAACAACATGGCTAAGTCTCACAGATATAATGTCACTCAAAAAAGACACAGAAGAATACCCACTATAAGAAGTACAAAACAGCAAAATTAATTAATGATGATAGAGCACTTGTCTTTGGAGGGAGCACATGCAGGGTCTGTGATGAGACTAATAAGAGGCTTTCATACTGCTGAAAATATTCGATATCTTTTTTTAAAAGATTTTATTTTGTTTATTTGACAGAGATCACAAGTAGGCAGAGAAGCAGGCAGAGAGAGAGGAAGGGAAGCAGGCTCCCCTGCTGAGCAGGGAACCTGACGTGGGGCTCGATCCCAGGACCCTGGGCTGAAGGCAGAGGCTTTAACCCACTGAGCCACCCAGGCACCCCCATATCTTTTTTTTTAAAGATTTATTTATTTGACAGACAGAGATCACAAGTAGGCAGAGAGGGAGGCAGGGGGTGGGGGGGTGGGGAAAGCAGGCCGAAGGCAGAGGCTTTAACCTACTGAGCCACCCAGATGCCACAAAAATATTCCATAACTTGATCATGGTGATTGTCACACAGGTATAAATGAAAACTGATCAAACTACATAATTCAGATTTGTGTTCTTTATAGTATATAAATTATACCAAAATTTAGAAAATGAGAAAAATTAAGGCAAAATAAGGATGATTTAACTCAAGCAAAAGCAGGGAGAATTCTTCATTAGCAGATGTGCATTACAAGACATAATATAGGGTATTCTTAAGGCCAAAGAAAAATTTTAAAATCTGAAAATTATACTTAATAGGTGAATTAACATGGTAGCTAGTATTACTATTGGCAGAAGACATGAACGGACATTTCTCCAAAGAAGACATACAAATGGCCAACAGACAACATGAAAAAATTCTCAACATCATCAACCATCAGGGAAATACAAATCAAAACCATAATGAGATCCCACCTCACACCAGTCAGAATGGCTAACTAACAAGTCAGAAAATGACAGACGCTGGCGAGGATGCGGAGAAAGGGGAACCTCCTACACTGTTGGTGGGAATGCAAGCTGGTGCAGCCACTCTGGAAAACAGCATGGAGGTTCCTCTAAAAGTTGAAAATAGAGCTACCCTAGGACCCAGCAATCACACTACTGGGTATTTACCCCAAAGATACAAATGTAGTGATCCGAAGGGGCACGTGCACCCCAACGTTTATAGCAGCAATGTCCACAATAGCCAAACTATGGAAAGAACCTAGATGTCCATCAACAGATGAATGGATAAAGAAGATGTGGCATATATATACCATGTAGATAGATAGATAGATAGATGGATGGATGGATGGAATATTATGCAGCCATCAAAAATGAAAACTTGCCATTTGCAATGACATGGATGGAACTAGAAAGTATTATGCTGAGCAAAATAAGTCAGAGAAAAATAATTATCATATAATCTCACTGATATGTGGAGTCTGAGAAACAAGGCAAAGGATCATAGGGAAAGAGAGGAAAAAAATGAAACAAGGTGAAACCAGAGAGGGAGACAAACCATAAGAGACCCTTAATCAGAGAAAACAAACTAAGGGCTGCTTGAGGAGAGGGTGGCGGAGGGATGGGTAACTGGGTGATGGATGTTGGGGAGAGTATGTGTCGTGATGAGCACAATTGCTGATGAGTATTCCATGAGACTGGTGAACCACAGACCTGTACCCCTGAAACAAACAGTATGTGTTAATTAACTGAATTTAAATTAAGGGAAATCGTGCCATTTGCAATGACATGGATGGAACTAGAGGATGTTACGCTAAGCAAAATAAGTCAATCAGAGAGAGACAACTATCATATGATCTCACTGATATGTGGAATTTAAGAAACAAAACAGAAAATTCCACTCATATGCGGAATTTAAGAAACATAGGGGAAGAGGGGAAAAAAATAAAACAGGATGAAATCAGAGAGGGAAACAAACCATATGACACTTAATCACACTGAGGGCTGCTGATGGGGAAAGGGCTGGAGGGGCTGGGGTAACCGGGGGATGGGCAGTAAGGAGGGCCCAGGACGTGAGAGCACTGGGTGGTATATAAGACTGATGACTCACCGACCTCTCCCTCTGAAACTATGTTAATTAACTGAATTTAAATTTTAAAATATTTATATGTTAATTAACTGAATTTAAACTTTAAAAAAAGAGAAAGTACGCTACTGGCATAAAGACAGATAAAAAGATCAATGGAACAAAGTAGATATATGCCTATATAAAACCGAAGACACCCAGCAAAGTGTCACTGCCATTCAGTGGGGCAAATGACGGACATTCAAAAAGCAGACATGAGTCAGTGGACATACAAAGGGAAACAGTGTGGACATCCAGCTCTTCCGCAAACTACCCCCTAAACTAGTACCCCCTAAACTAGAGGTGGAACTATGAGAGCTAAAACAATAAATGCTACAGAGGTATAACAGGAGATGATCTTCGTGAGCTTTGGATTAGCAAAGATTTCTGGTTTAACAAGCAGAAAATGTGAAAACCATAAAAAATGGATAAACTGGACTTCTTTAAACTTGGGAACTTCAACACATCCAAAGACAGCATTAGCAGTATGAAAAGCACAGAGTGGGAGGAGATATTTGTCATACACATACTTGGCCAAAAAAATTATGTCTAGAATATATAAAGAACTCCTTAGGGGCGTCTGGGTGGCTCAGCGGGTTAAGTGTCTGCCTTCAGCTCAGGGTCCTGGGATCGAACCCCGCATCGGGCTCTCTGCTCAGCGGGGAGCCTGCTTCCCCCAAAACACACCGCCTGCCTCTCTGCCTGCTTGTGACCTCTGTCTGTCAAATAAATAAATAAAATCTTTAAAAAAAAACACTCCTTAAAAGCAATAAGGAAAAAAGACTAGAGCCAATCAATCCGATGGTGGGAATCTGGGAAGAATCTCCTGGGCCAGTGGCTGAAAAGCGGGTCACTAACGAGGGCCCCTTTCAAGGTGTCAGTCCCCTTCCCCTCACTGTGACACTGTGTGACATTATTGTTCCTTCTCTGCGCAGGCGGAACCTGTCAGCTTCAGCGTCTGCCCGGTAACCGCCTCGTGCCATCTTCGGAACCCTCCTGTGCTGCACAGGCAAGAAGGTTGAAAGTACATTTCCTGAATTCCCTGGCGACCCAGGGTTCTGGGCGTGATTTCCGTCTGCCTCGGGCTTTTCAAGTGGACATGAGGCAGCTGCCGGCTCTGCGCTGCCAGCCCGGCCGAGTGGTCCCCAGAGCAGCAGCACCTGGCCCCTTGTTTTGACATTTAAATCACCTTCTGACGCTTCCGTGTTTCCTTAGATTCTCTTTGTCTCTCTGGTACCCACTCACACAGGGCCAAATTAACGCCAGAGTTCAGTGGGGGTTTCTTTTCACGTCTCCCGCCATCCAGAGCCCATTACCTGAACCATCTCCTCTGTCTGATGCTCCCAGACCAGGCCAGGGTGTCCCTGCCCCAAATCAGCCCTCGCCTGCCTTGCCTTTCCTCTGGGAATCCCAGTAAGGACTGGGGCTCCCGCTTTCCCCTTCCGCTTTTCTGCTTCCTGCTCAACACGGGTGCTGCCCCGGGGCTGTTTCTAGTTTCTAGGAGAACTCACACTGTCTCTGGGGGAACTGTGAGTAACACTGAGCTCTTCTTTCCGTGCTGACCTCTCCTCTCCTGAGTGACCTCTCAGCACTCAGTCACCTCAGGGCGCAAAATCTCTGGCTTGCTTTCCGTCCTGACTAAGCACTTCATGCCACATTTTGAGAGCCACTGCCCTAGAAAGAACACTCGTCCTGAAGAAGCCTCCGGGTGCCTGAAATCAACCATTCCAATGGCAGCATCTCAATTTCTTGCTTTCTTCTGTAAAATTGATGTATTTATTTGAGAGAGTGCACAAGTGGGGGAGGGCGAGGAGAAGCAGACCCCCCCCCCCCGCTGAGTGGGGAGCCTAATGCAAGGCAGGGCTCGCCGGGCTCCATCTCTGGACCCTGAGATCAGGACCCCAGCCAAGACCAAGAAACCAAGAGTTGGATGCTTAACCCACTGAGCCGCCTAGGCACCCCAATCTCCCACTTCCTTGCCGGTAGAGACAATAGCAGCCTCTCTGGGGAGAATTCCCTCAAGGTTGGATGAGAGCTGCCACCTCCCTCCACCCCTCTGTTCCAAAACCTTTATAAGGTCCTGTATTCTTTTGGTTAAAATAGCTTGAGAGGTTCTGTTAAAGTAAATTTTTACTGACAGACAATATAGGATCAATGCAGAAAAGTCGATAAACTGCAACTTCACAGCCCAAGAAATTTTCAGGAAGTGAACACACCTACGTACCCAGCACTCCAGGACAAGAAACAACCATTCTCGGTCTCTCCAGCAGGTCCCCTCACAGACTTTCTCAGTCATAACTACCTTCAAAAATCACCTTTGATTTCTAAAACCATAAAATTATTTTGTCTATTTTGAACTGCATACAAATAGAACCATGAGGTATGCATGTCTTTATGTCTGGTGAGATTTTCCAGTTTGTGGGCGGTTGAAATTCACTTATTCTCAGTGCTCTACCCTCCTTTGGTATGAAAACTGATCATTTACCCTTTCTCTTGTTAATGGATTTTGGATTGTTTCCAGTTTGGGACTAAAATGGCTGGAATGGTTTTGTTTCCTGCAGCTGAACTCCAATTCACTTTTGTCTGAATCTACTGTCCCATGCCCCCCCTTTTTTTCCAGCCCAGACATGTTGATGGGAAGAAAAATTAAAAAGGTGAAACTGTCAATGATCTGTTACTTCAGTCTAAGTAGAAAAACAAAACAAAACAAAAACAATCAATTCAACAAATTCAGTTCATAGTTATTGCAGCCATCTCCCCCCTCCGTGGTTTTTGAAAGCCTGAAATGTCTCTTTTCTGTTATTTCTTGGGCATTCAACTTCCTTGAAACTAGAGTTCCAGAGGAATTTACTTAAAATGCTGTCGGCTTGTTACAGACGCGAAGACTGTCGACAACAGGTTTGAGCAACAAAACCTGAAGGCACAAGCGCCCACAGCGACCACCTGTGCGGACTCGCCCATCGGGTGACCCCGAGCCCGCGCCCACCAGTGAGCGACTTACAACGGGGGACGTTTCAACAAGGGGAAATTCCATGTCTCCCCATACCTCCGCACTTGCCCATTTTTTTCATTTAACTTATTTAAGAGAGCGCGCGAGCCAGCGCGCACGGGGGTGGTGGGGGGCAGGGGGCACAGAGCGGACCCCAAGCAGCCTCCATGCTCAGCTCGGGGCCCCCTTTCCATCTCAGGACCCCGAGATCACCTGAGCTGAGATCCCGAGTCCCGTGAGCTTAACTGGCCGCGCCAGCCAGGCACCCCTCACTGGTGCACCGTGAACTACGAGCCCCACTGCCTCCTCGCAGCCCCCCTTGTTGTGCTCAGTAAATTTCCATTTCCCTTGTTCTGCCTCAGGTGAATCCTTTCCCCGCCGGCGTCCACCGGATCGTCCCCCCACAGGCGGCCCATCCCCTCGGACGGACACCGCGTAGAGCCAGCAACAGTCACGCTGTAACCCCCTCTGGCAACGTCCCTATCACAGCTTCCGTCTTACTTAAAGCTGCTCTTAGTCATGCGTGGTAAAGAGTGACGATGTGACTGAGACTGAGTTCGAGAGCAAAGGCCGAGCGAACAAGGTGCTCCAACGCGGAGCCCGGCTCCCTTACCCCAAGCCCGCGCCCGACTCCGCTCCCGTAACTGCGGGCGTCTCGGCGCGCATTTCCCGGCCGGCGGCGAGGACTCTGCCTTCGTTTCCCTCCCGCCGCCTTCACCCTTCTCTACACCGCCCTCTCCCCCACCTCCTACTTATCTTTGCCTCAAAAACGGACATTTCTTCAAGGAAAACAAAAAGACAAAAAACGAGGCTTAGCACTACGCAGGGGAGGGGGGAACTCGACGGCGGAACACCAGGCGGCGGAAGCAGTGCCCGGCCTGGGGCCCGCCCGGAGCCCCCACCCCCACCCCCACCCCCACCCCCACTCCCACCGCCCGGGCCGCCCCCACCCGGAAGCCCGCCCGGAGCCCCCACCCCCACCCCCACCGCCCGGGCCGCCCCCACCCGGAAGCCCAGCCGGAGCCCCCCCGCCCCCACACGGAGCCCGCCGCGCGCGGGGTCAGCCAGGGAGGGGCGTGGCGCCGCCGGGGAATCGCGCTGGGAAGGCGGCGCGCGGGGCCGGCCCCAGAGCGGGCAGGGGGGGCCTGAACTCACCGGGGACTGCGGGTGGCGTCGGTGCTCTCGGGAGCCCGGGGAGCGGGGGGCGCCGGGGGCCGGCGCTTTCCCCCACGGCGGCGGCGCGGCGCGGCCCGGGAGCCCCGGCGGCTGGTGCGCACCGCCCAGAGCAGCTCCGGGGCGCGTGCGCGGCTCCCACGCGCGGGAAGTCGCGGCCGAGCGATTTAGGCCCCGGGCTCGAAATCCCCTGCGGCCGCCGCGCGCAGGTTCAAGTCCCGCCCACTGCGGCACGTGCTTCCTCCGAGCCCCTGAGGTTGCCCCGGGGGGCCTCGCTGGCCGCTCCCGCCACGGCAGGGGGACCCCGGTGGCCGAGGGCCCGGCTCCGCCGCTCACGTGTAACTTTGCTGCCCCGCATCTCCTGTCCGGCGGTGGCTGGTAGGTAGGTTGGTTGGTTGTTAAACAATTACCCTCACGGGCCAAAAACGAAACGCGAAACTAGAGAAGAAAGCCCAGCAACCCAGTTTTTCTCCGAGCGAAACGCGGGGCTCGGCGATGCCGCCTCTCTGCTGCCCGGGAAACCCACCCGGATTTTCTTCCCCACGCGCGCCCTGTGGCGAGAACGCGGCTGTCACTTTGAAGTCGGCTCCGCGAGCCCCCAGGCGGGGCAGGGTGGGCAGGAGTCCCCGCCGAGGTGCGGGGCTTACCTCCGGCCACAGAGCCACCCCGCGGTCCGGCCACGCCGCCCGCACACCGCCGGGCCTCGCGGCCCCCGGGGACGCGCGCGTCCCTTCCCGGGGGGCCCGGATGCGCTTCCGTGCAATCTCGAGCTTGTTCTCCTACTCCGATATTCCCTCTCTTCTTCCTTGACCTTATTTTCTTTCTAGGCAATCAAATGTAACGAAAAAGAAGCGAAATGCATACGTGCACTCCACAAAGCCGAATCGTGGTCTGACCGTGGAGAGCCGAGGCACACACGGCCTTCGTGACCGACCGCAGTCAGCTTCTCCAGTACCAACAATCAACGTCGCGCACCCACCAGGGCGGTCTGCGGCGGTGCCGCCTCATTTGTGTGGCCTTCTGCTAAAAGCCCATAATCTGAATTTGACTCTCAGGAAGCATCAGACCAACTCAAGTTTGGGGTGCATTCTCCAAGATACGTGACCAACTTGTTTTTTAAATGGCAAAGAAGCAGCGGCGCCTGGGTGGCTCAGCCCATTGGGCGTCTGTCTTTGGTTCAGGTCATGATCTCAGGGTCCCCGGACCGAGCCCCTCCACCCCTGCTTCTCCATCACCCCCTGCCAGTGCTCTCTCCCTGTCAAGTAGGTTAACAAGCAAACAAAAAATAAATGTAACAGAAGACAAAGAGTGGGGAGCTCTTCCAGATTCAAGGACTAAAGAGACAAGACAACTGGATGCAATCTATTTTTCCTGAGATAAAATTGCTGTACAATTAGCAAAACATTAACAGGATCTGTAGATTAAGTAAGAATTTTAATCCTCCTTTCATAATTCCTCTGTGGTTAGGAAAGAGAAGGTCCCTGTTTTCAGAAAACACTGAAGTAATAGGGCTAAAGGGACATCTTGTCTGAAACTCACCTTCAATACCTAAGGGAAAAAATTATATAGATGTAAATCTCGATATAGCCGTTGAAAAATTAAGGCACATGTCATAAATTGTTAACATTTGGTGAATACAGGTGAAGGCTTTATGAAACTTCTTTGTACTATCCTTGCAACTTCTCCATAAATTAGAAATTATGTCAAAGTAAAAAGTTGAAAGAAGAAAAACCAATAGATCAATTAATTTAAAAAATAATGCTCACTGAGATAAAAACCCAAGCACAACTTGAACATTAGATGTAACATGGGTGTTGAGGACATTGTTAAACATGAATTTATACCTGATGAAAGAACAATATGCAGAATTCTATAGTAAGAAAAGAAACTGATACACATTACTTTTAATAACAACTGATATTTAGGATAAAGACACAAGAAAGAAGTATCACACAGCAGTTTCTTGCATGATTGAAGGGTGAATATGATCAAGTCATTCTGGGGTCCCATGATTTTTGTATCAGGAAAAAAATGAGAAGTGCATTGAATGAATGTTACATCAGCTTTTTTTTTTTCTTTTCCCCTAAGATCTTATTTATTTATTTAAGAGCCAGAGTGAGAGCTTGAGCAGGGGGAGGGGCAGAAGGAGAGGCAGACTCACCGCTGAGCAGGGAGCCTGCCAAGGGACTCCATCCTGGGATCATGACCTGAGCTGAAAGCAGACACCTAACCGACTGAGCCACCCAGGTGCCCCAACATCAGCCTTTCAATGAATTCACCACCCAAGTTCATAATCAAGAAACACCATTCTAGGACAAAAATAAACCTGAAATTTTAATAAACATTTTAATTTGAACATTCATTATTAAAATTATGTTATTTAAATGTTAGTGGGTAAAGTGTGAATGAATGTTCTTATGCAGCAGGGGTATTCATTCAATTATTTCTTCAATCCCTCTGGTTCACATTTGAAGTAACATGAAGATCCCACTTTCAGCTAAGATTAAACATTATTTGTTTGTGTTTCTTCCTTTCATTATAGACCATATATAAAATGCATATGTATAAAACAAGTGGAAATTAAAATTCAAATATTTCATTTGCAGCCAAACTTTAAACATCTAGGAATAAATCTAACAAAAGATATGCAGGAATCTGCATTAAAAACTATAAAATATTGCTGGTGGAAATTAAATGGAGGGAAATACTATATTTTTTGAAAGACTCAATTGTTTTTGAAAGACTCAGTTTTATCAAGATGGCAGCTATTTCCAAATTGATTGATAGATTCAATAAAATCATTATCAACCTCCAGATATGTATTTTATGGAAATTAACTCACGTTTCATACATTAGAAAATGTATAGCAACTTAAAAAAACAAGAAGCTATTGAAAAAGATAGCAAAGTTCGAAGACTGGTACAAGATATATATATCAAGATATATGTAATTACTTATAAATCTATAGTAATTAATACAGTATATTGATTATTATATATGTAAATACCAAAACATTATCTTGATATCTATAGCAACTTGGTTGAACTATATTCCCCAGAATTCCCTTTCTTAGATGTTTCTGATTGGACGGTCCCCAACATTCTTGGGGCGGGGAGAAGTCAAGTGGCTTGTAGCTCATTCCAATTCATCTGCTGACTGACCTCCTCAGGCGGTGGCACTTGGCCTTGCCACTGCCCCACCTTCCCGTGGATCCTCCTTCGGCCTCCTCCTTCCCGGATAAACGTGTGTGTTTAGCTCTAAATGAAGGCCCCTGGCTTCTGGAGGACACATGCCCCGAAGTGACACAGGTTTCAGTCCATCCTGTGGGGCTCCTGTTCATGCTTGTGCGTTCCCGCTTGCTCTAATCTTCCCCACTTTACATCTTTCTTCTCTTCTGGATCACACTGCCCCGTGGAGTCTGAGCCACGGCACGTCAGCATGTATGTAGCCTACTTAACCAACTTCGACAAATCTCTCAAATATGTATATTCACATATACGTATATATGTGGGATGTATGCAACCATCCCGGTGGTTCTGCTTCTGTCCTTGAACGCTGACTGCAATTCCTCGTTCGTGGACTTGTTCCAAGTGTTAATTCTCACGGGGTTGACCAGGAATAAAGTAGCTACAGAAATTTCTATATTCAAGAAGAGGGTCATGGAAGAAAAGGATGAATAAAAAGCAAAGGATGGTGTCCCACCAAGATTTAAAGTCAGATTGATGGTGGGGGATGGGGGGTGCCTGGGTGGCTCAGTCGGTTGGGCCTCCAGTCTTGGTTTCCACTCAGCTCATGATCTTGGGGTCGTGGGATGGAGCCCTGCATGGGCTCTGTGCTCAGCATGGAGTCTGCTTGAGATTCTCTCTCTCTCCTTCTCCCTCTACCCCTCCTGCCACTCTCTCTAAAATAAATAAATTTTTAAAAATAAATAAAGTCAGATTGGTGGATTTAAAATGACCAGTGCCAGAAGGACTTGTTTTTCACCACGGTGAAACAACTGGGACCAGACTTACTCTTCCACCTTAAACTAAAAAACTGAATAAAGTATACCAGAATCATGTTCTTCAGAGAGCAGACATCCTCAGACAGGGACTAACTCTGATACCTGGGAGAAGGAAAACAAATGAGAAAAGAATCAAGCCACCTTAATGCCTGAAAACAGATCAAGAGGGACATTTCATAATGATAAAGGAGTGAATATGTCAAAAGGACATAATAATCCTACCTATGTATGCACTTAATCACAGAGTTTCAAAATACATGTAGCAAAATCTGATAAACGGAAAGGGGAAATAGAAAAATTATTCAAATACAGTTGGAGGTTTGAACACTTCTCTTTCAGTAACTGATAGAACAACTAGTCAGTAAAATCAGTAAGAATATACAAGATTTAAACATTATCAATGAACTTGACCTACTTGAGATTTATACAACACTCTATCCAACAACAGCAGAATACCTTATTTTCAAGTAACATAGAATACCTTATTTTCAAGTAACATTGAATACTTACTAAGATAAACTATGTTTGGGGCTATAAAACAAATCTTAAGTTTAAAAGGAATGAAATCATAGAAAATATATTCTCTGACCATGACAGAATTAAACCACAAATCAATACCAGAAGTTAAAGAAAATACTTCTAAATAACCCACAACCCAAATAATATATCACGGGAAATTTTAAGTTTTTCATTAAGAAAATAAAGGCAAAATATAACAAAGTGTCTGCAGCTGAAGTTTTGTATAGAAAGCAATGTATAGCAAGAAATGTTTATATTATAAAAGAACAAAGTTCCTGATAAATTAATTATACTTCCACCTTAAGATATTATTTAGAAAAAGATACCTGAAACTAATATAACATCGTGTGTTAACAATACTGGAAAGAAAAAACCTAATTTAAAAAAAGGAAAGTAGGGGAAAAAAAGGAGAGCAAGTTAAACATGAAATAAGCAGGAGGAAAGAAATACTA
>ML106403.1:47500-59670 GCA_003697995.1 Taxidea taxus jeffersonii
TGATCACTATTGTCACGGATCTCCTTCCACAATTTCTGCTCTAAAATTCTCCTGTGACTAATCCTGGCCTCAAAAGTCCTGTCCTTGAGATACTGAGACTCTTTCAGACTAAGATTCTCTCTTGCTGAGTAAGTCTGATACACCCTGTTTACCAGAATCAACAGGCTTCCCTGGCGGGTTTTGTATGGGGCTCCGCAAGGATTTTGCTTTTAGTCTCAAACCAGAACTACTCCTGGGCTTGGCAGCCTTAAATCCACTTCCTGTGGTTTAACAAAGCTTTCCCACTCTTGGGTTCTGGAGTTTTCAGGCTGAGAAGACAGAATAGATGTGGTGCGGTTCTTTACAAACTAATCATTCATATAAAGCGACAATAACAATCACTTCTTATCACTCAAAAACAGGTAGCACCTCATTGCTGTCCAGTGACATTCTGCAAACTTGGGCTAGCAGAACACTCAGTACACAATGGGTAACAATCCCGTACTCCAGACCAACCACTTAGACTTATCTACGGAGGCAAAAATCTCAATAAGACAGATAGGCACTAACATTAATTTCCAGCTGTAGACAGTAGCGATGAAAGCACCCCTGGTCTGCCCCCACACCCGCCCCAACTTTTGGTTCCCTGGGTATAGACCCAAACTGAGAGTCCAAGCCCAGCCCTGCCTCTTACTAGCTGGGTGAACTTGGCCATGTTATTTTACTCCTGTGGGTGTCAAGTTTCCAGATTTATAAAGTAAGGGTAATAATAGTCCTCATTTCTTCTGAGTGTGATCACACAAGCTAACACACATAATGTACTTGGAAATACGTCTGTAATGTCTGGTAAGTAGGATCTGATATGAGTCATTCCTGTGTATAAACTGCACAGGACTGAGTCACTAACCACTGGCTTTTAAGAAGTGTGTTCCCTGTGGTATCTGTGACAAGTGACCTCACAACCACACTTAAGAAAGTCCTTGGTCTACATACCATTTTACTGGGCAATGTTGGTCAAGGGAAGCTTCGGTTTCTTATTCTGTAAAATGGGACTGATGTCACGTAGGCCATGGGGTTATATTGGTGATTAAACTAAATGATGTCATGCATATAATGCCAACTTAGTGCTTGGGACCTAGTAAGGATTCAAAAAAATAATAATAGCTGTTAGAGTAAATACCACTTTATACATCTTGAGTTCTAGATGGTGGCAAGGAAAACACCTCCAGTCCCCGAGAGGATGGAGATCTGGCTGATGCTGGGAACCCCAGTTGGCTATGACCCATAGTTGAGGAAAAGGAATAGCCTTCCTCAAATCAGGTATAATATTCGGTGACTTTCCCACCCTCACAGATGCACTCATCCACTTAACACTGAGGGTCAAAGTTTCAGATGCCCTGGTGTTTGGCATTGGAGGAACGGATCCAACCTGACCCAGAGAAATAGGCAACTGGCAAGGCAGAGGGAGACCAGCCGGGGCTTCGGTGGTCGTGCAAGCGGGCGGCCGCAGCAGGAAGGAGCCTTTGGGCAAAACCGTAGCCGGCAGGATTCGAACCTGCGCGGGGAGACCCCAATGGATTTCAAGTCCATCGCCTTAACCACTCGGCCACGACTACCCGCGGGCGGGGTCTCCCGGTCAGCGACTTTGCAGGTGTGCCACCGCAGAGGCACCGGGCCGCCTTTCTCCGCGACGCGACAGCGCGCTGTAATGTAGGAAGGGGCGGTCGCGTGTCACTACGAGTCTGCGAGCGAGGAATTCCCCGCGTCCACTCGGGCTGCTCAGCCCCGGGAGAAACGCGCGGCCCAGGAGCAAGCCCGAGGCCAGCGGGGCGCGCGCAATTCGGAGAAGCACCGGGAGCCCAGGACTCCGGCCGCCGCCCCCGCCGACTGCCCGCCCGCGGGGAGGGACCTCGGGGCGGGCGGTGTCCCCGCGACCTCGGGCCCGCGGACGCCAGCGGTGCCTGGAGCGGGCTGGAAGGACCCGCCGTGGTTCGCGTTTGCCTCGCGCGCTCCACAGCGACCCCGAGTACCTCCGAGGCCTTCCCGGCTCGGCCCGGCCCTGCTCGGGAAGAGCCGCCTGAAGCGGGCCGGCGGGGCAGGGAGGGCCCGGAGCAGAGGGCGGCGCTGGCGGTCCCCGCCGGTCGCCTCCCCAGAGAGGGAAGCCCGAGGCTGCGGACGGGGGCGAAGCAGCGGGACACCCGGCGCGGCGTGAATGCGGCGCGGTGTAGCCACACTGAGCGCTGGTGCCCGCCCCGGAGTCTGCCGCGGGAGCTCCCGTACGGTCCTCCCGAGGCCCGCAGGCAGGGCGGGGAACGCTGCAATCCTGCGCCCTCCCACCTGCGAAGGAGACTTGAAAACACTCTTTGCCGATGCCATCAAGTTAAAGCGAGGTCATTCTGGATTGGGTTGGGCCCCAAATCCAATGACAGTATCCTCATCAGGGGACGGAGATTTGGAGACACACGAAGAGACACACGGGGACAAAGGCCATGTCAGGAGGTCCCAGGGGTGGGAGCAAGGCAGGTGCAAATGTAAGCAGGCCAGGGAGGAAGCCTTGACACAGTCTCCCTCAGACCTTCTAGAAACAACTAACCTTGCAGACCCCTTGAATTCGGGTTTCTGGTGTCCGGAGCTGTGAGAAGAGAAATTTCTGTCGTTTCAGGCCACTCACTCTGTGGTAACTTGCTAGGGCAGCCCTAGACCGCTAATATAGCTCCTTCCCCTTGTGCTTGGAACAAGGTCCTTGTTCTCCGTCCTGCTTCTCAATTCCACCAAGAAAGCTCACACAAATGGTTACTTCCTTCACAGGGCAAACTTACTGTGGAGAGAACTCTTCTAGGGAAATAATCCAAAAGTAAAGGAAATTATTTGTCGGCAAAACCTTCTATGATATTTCTAGTTATAATAATAACATAATTAAAACATCTCCAACAACGGGAGGGGATGGGTATATAACTTACGTTATCTATGGCTGGAAGAATGTTGCAAAGCTATTGAAAACAATATTTTGGAAGAGGCTGTGATAGCTCAGGGAAGAAGCACATGATAAAATGTTAACTGAAAAGAGCCAGATTAAAACTACATGTAATATATGACCTTGATTATGTACAATTTTGCTTTATAAATATTTGGAAGTCGAGGGGGGGATATGCCAAAGTATTGGGTTTGAGGGTTGTGGGGTTTTTCCCCTGTGTTTTGCTACGATTTGAAGCATACGTCATTACTGAAGTCTTTAAAACGAAGAAGCAGAAATAATGACTTTCTTGCTGGACTGAGAAGGAGGGATTCTCTACATACAAGACTTCAGCATTATTCAGTAGCCACGCATGGGCTCGAGTGGCCATCATGCAAAGACACTACTTGTTAAATATGTTGGTGAGGCCAAATTTTACAGAGAGATTAAGTGCTGGGCCAAGGTCACAGAGCTGGCCACTGAAAGCGAGGGCAGGGTTGCAGCTGGGACATCTGAATTCAGCGTAGGGAGGGTTTAGGGCAGAAAAATGCTGCATTCATTTTGGCTTTTGTTGTTGTTTTAATAGGTTTTATCAATCCATTTTGCTTTTAAGGCTAAATATTGTGTAATTTATAATGATGATGATGATAATCATAATAATTTGAGAAATAATTTGGGAGATTGAAGTCCAAAGCCAGCTACAAAGGTGAGGTTATGGCTGGAGGAGACTGCCTTTTGGATGTTCAGATTTCGAGAAAGAGTCCTCAACAAATGACTGTATAGGCTGCACTGTGTGTGTGTGTGTGTGTGTGTACACTTTCCTCAGATGCACAAGACAACCAGCACCAAACAAAAGCCCTTAAAATGCTCTATAATGGGTGATCTCAGTTATAGTACTTTTCAGAGCAAAGTCTTCTGCTCTTGGCCTTGTTTTTTTGGGAAAAGATTTTTCTTATAAATTAAACTAGGCCAGTTTTGTTTTGTTTTGTTTTTAATGCGGCAGGAGAGTGGCATCAGACCAGAAGGAACTTGTCAGAGGCTCAGCTCCTGGCCTCCAGGCATCACTCAGACACTGGAAGTGATCCCTGAAGGCCTGGAGCGAGAATCATCCAAATGGTCAGGATGGGAACCGAACTTGAGCTTGGAGTGGTAAAAAGGATTAGAAAAACCCATCTCCTGCCCAAGGGTGCTGGCAGGAAGCCAGCCCTGAATGAGCTGCTCAGACACCACGAGAAGGCCACAATTTTTACTCATCTACACGTATGCTCACAATGGAACCACTTGAAAAATACTGCGAGTTGGGGACTAGAAGGGCTTTTGTGGGGTTTTTCCCGAGAGAGAGAGAGAGAGAGAGAGAGAGAGAGACTGATAGAGTATCACCAGATGCTCGGGGAGGTGGGCGGGGAGGGGTGCAGCGGAGGGAGGCGGGCAGGGGGAGAGAGAGGATCTTAAGCAGGCTCCACACTCAGCACGGAGCCCCATATGGGGTCCCATTCCACAACCCAGAGATCATGACCTGAGCCAGAATCAAGAGTCAGATGCTTAAGCAACTGAGCCACCCAGGTGCCCCAGTTTTTTGCTTAACTCTCTCCCTGTGTCTTTCTCGTGAACATGTATGCAAAGAGGTGAATGCAAGTTAAACGCACACTGCAATGATTCCTCATACAGGGAACATGCGTGTGATCGGGAAATAGAGCTTCGACCACACCCCAGAAGCTTCCTCCTGCCCCACCCCCATCCACAGATTGCTGAGTATGTTTTAGGTTAAAATGATCATCCTACCATGTGTGGTTTTCTGTCCCTTCTGGTATATTCCACTTTGTTTATCATTCTGTCCTTTTATGCTTCCCTTTTATATCTTGTCTGCTTGTGTATTGATTATTCAATTACATTGAATTCTTTTTCTACATTATTCTTTTGATTTGCTTTTGATGGGGAGCTGAGAGATCACCACATATAGTCCTGACCAAACAATTCTTATACTGATATTTTACCATTTTACCAGGCAATGCAAAGGATTTAACATTAGAAAAATGGGATTCTACTCATCTCTCTCTTGAGGGACGTCTAAATTCATTGTTTGCATCCGTATGAATTCTACGTTCATTTTCTCCTCTAGAAGACATTCGCATTATTTTATGCAGCCAATATTTACTTAAATCTGACTCTCATATACCCTTGTTACTCAGATTTTCTATGTCTTCCTCTGGGGTCTTTTCTACTTTCTGTCTCGATTTTCAGGAGGAGCAAAGCCTTCCGGCTGGAACATAATTTATGAGAATCTTGTGACTTGGGGTTAACAGGGAAAAAAACCCCAAGGAAATAGGTTTAAATGACAGAGGATTTGGAAAACTTACTGAGAGTCATAAGAGGAAGGGGCTTTCTGGCCTCTGCCCTCCATTCACGGGGCCACTGCTTCAGCAGCACATGAAGATCAGAATTTCAGGGGCTTCTCTCAGAGGGGCCGGGGAAAAGCTGCAACAAGGTCCAATTACCCTGTGATAAAAATAAGCCTATTCCTCTCCCTTCTCTTTGACCTGCTTATGTCTGAGTCAAGTCTCCCCAAACTGTACTCTCAGGAATGTGCACCCCAACAGCCTGAGATTAGTCTGAGAACTAATCTGACTAGTATTTTCCATTCAGTCATGGACACAACTTTGATGGAATTTACAAGATGAATATTAATGAAAAACTTAGCCACGAATAAAAGGCGAATTTACTTTAGCAGTATGATGCTTAATTTCTACTTAAATAATTTGGTTTTGGTTAGTTAAAATTTAGGTTAGGTGACATAGGATAATCTCCAAATGCAGAAGGTTCATAGCCTGGGGTCTACGGACTTTACGTGTTCCACAGACACTCTGAACTAGTTTGCAAAATGATATGTGTGTGTATCTAGGGGTACCTTCATGGGAAAGGGGTTTCACAGATTTTATTCCATATGATCTGGAATTCAGAGCCAAAAAAATGTACCATGAATCTCTGTTCTAATGACTTCTTTATCTTGGGAAAGAGGAGAAGAATTTTTCAGCTATATTTTGTTTGGGGGAAATAAATGAGATGCCTATGAATGAGCGTGCACACTTCAAAGCAATTCCCAGAGACTGGTACCAGCGACTTCTCTAAGGCAGGACTGACCTTGGTCTAGCAGGGAACTTACCATGCCACTGAGGCTGATTCTCCAGTGCTCCCTGAAGTCATCTGTGAATGCTCCCTGATGTGCCTGGTTCAGAGTGGGCCCTCGAGGCCTAAAGCAACCTTGGAGCTCTGGCCTGAACCAAGGTCTCGGCCCACCAACAAACCATCAGATCTCCTCTTTTACTTTCATCATTGATCGCTGCCCAGACAACCAGTCCACAGACTGCGTCCCTATCTTGCATCTTCTCTGTGAAAAAGTGGGAGCCAAGACCCCCTTCAGAACAGTCCCTTCAATCTCTGCTCAAATGTAAACGTCCAGTTTTTATTCTTATTGGAAGAATATGCTAGCCTCTGGCCACCTGCTGGTTTCCTGGACTCATGGATTCACAATTTTAGTCTATCCCATCACGATTAGCCCCACATCTCCAAGGGCAGAGCCAGGGCTTGGTGTCCCGCCAACTGCGGGGCCCCCAGCAGAGTAGAGCAGGGGGCTCCCCTGCATACGAACTTCTCCTTCCAGATTCCTACAACTCTCTGTGCCCCGAGGCCGAGGCCATGTGGGTTCTGCAGGCCTCGGTACTGGGTCTGATAATGGGGCTCATTAGTTAAAGGGGGAGGGCACTGTGCTGGTGCACTCTGCAAACCAGAGTTCTGAATTCCCTTTGAAGAAATAATTTCATTTGGCCACCTTCTTGTTCTTACTCCCTAAAGCAATAGTTTCTACTTATTTGGAAAGATAGAAGAGAGAGCGCCTATATCCCCCACACTCAGTTTCTCCGAGGATTAAAATCTTACCTGAGTGTGGCACATTTACTACAATCAATGAACAAATATTTATACATTATTATTAACTAAAGTCCAAAAATTATTCCGATCTCCCTGGTTTCCACCTCATGTCCTTTTTGGTTCCTGGATCTGATTCAGAATGTCACGGTGTATTTAGTCATCGTGTCTCCTTAGCCTCCTCTCGGCTGTGGCAGTTTCTCAGATTTTCCTTGTTTTTGAACAATCCTGACAGTTTGCGGGGCTGCTCAGGTGTTTTGTAGGAAGGCCCCTCATTGCCCCGATGTTTTTCTCATAATTAAACAGGAGTTATGTGATCTCTCTTGGGGGAGAGAGATCACAGAAGAAAAGTGCCATTTTCGTGTTCATCGTTTACACCCTGTCAAGGGTATATACCATCAAAAATGGCTCATCGCTGCCGAAGTTGACCCTGGCCCCTGGCTGAGACTGTGTCGCGTTCCTTCGCGGCTCAGCCGGTCTTCCCGGCCGGTGCTCTGCTCTCTAGAAAGCAACCACTGCGCAGAGCCGGCGATCGCGGCGGCGGAGTCGGGTGACCGGCTTCTTCTGCGCGGGAGATTCCGGGGACCCCGAGGCTGGGAAAGGGCGGGAAAGGGCGGGAACCAGGCGGCGGAACTGGGAGGTGGTGTTCACGCTCACTCATTAGGATTTACTTCCCAGATGTCGCTTCTCCCCCATTCAGTTATTCAGTTATTTATTCTGCTGCTGCTTTTTTTTTTTTTTTCCTTTTTGGGCAGAGAGCCCGGAATTTGGTACCAGCCCTCGCCCCTGCAGATGCTCATTGTGAGCGCGTTGCCAGGACCTGAAGTCGCGTCGTTGAAAGCACGCCCGAGTCTGGGGTCTCCGGTTCCTCGGGCCTCTGGAAAGCACGTCACTGACCCACCTGGCAGGACCGTTTCACTCCGTGTTTCCGCTGGCGAGGGGACGGCCGGGCCTCGGGGGCCGCGGGGACACCGAGCGCCTGGCGTACCTGGACCCGGGCTCGTGCCCTCGCCGTGGGCTGTCACCTGCGCCTCTGCAGCATTTCCTTCCCTCCCAGACGTCTTTCTGGCACCGAAAGGACCTGGGCCCCTCCAGGGCTCTCGCTGGGGAGGCTCGAACCCCGACCCCGCGACTGATACTCTCGGTACACAGGATTTGCTTCTGTCCTCAGCCCTTCGGGGCACCGTCGGGCATCGCTTCTGTCCCCTTCGCGACGCAGGGCGTCGTTACTGCCGCGCAGCTCGGGGAAGGCTCGCGGCTGCGGCCGGGAAGAGCCGGTCGAAGCTTCCAGGGACAGCGCCGCGCGGAAGGCCGCGGGTTCGGATCCTGCTCTCCCCCTCGGCGGCGCGCGAGCCGAAGGCGTGTCTGTCCGCCGCGGGCCGCTCGGGCCGGGACCGCTCGGCAGCGGGCGTCAGACGCCGACCTCCGGAGCGTGCGGGTCCCGGGACTAACCTGCGGCGGCGGAGGGAGCGCGAGGCCGGCGCGGGTGCAGCCCGGACGCGCGCAGGTGCAGCCCGGACGTGCAGGTGCAGCCCGGACGCGCGCAGGTGCAGCCCGGGCCGCGCGCGCAGGAGGAGCCGCCGCACCTGCGTCTGGGCCGCGGGGCGGGGGCGGGGGCGCGCGGGCCCCCCGCAGAGAGGCCGGGCGGCGCCCACCAGCGCGGACCTGTGTCATCTGCCCCTAGAAGCCGATTTGCTTTGGGACGCTGCCCGAAGCGCCCTGTGCGCGCGGGGAAAGGCCCAGGTGTCACGGAGGCAGCTATCAAGAGCTGGGACGCGAATCTCAGCTTTTCCGAGGACTCCTCGAGTTCAGAAGTGCAGACACATCCTGTCAGGAAGGAATGCTATCACCGGCTGTCACCGGCTGCCACCGCGGGGTTCCATGGTGTAATGGTTAGCACTCTGGACTCTGAATCCAGCGATCCGAGTTCAAATCTCGGTGGAACCTAAGCGTTTTTCTTTCCTTATGATTTAAGTTTCTCTTTTAGGGATGGTTGGCAAGGGACCCCCCAGTTCACAGGAACCCTGAGTGTAATCCTCAAGAGGAGGATACCCCGGGCTCTGTGTGGACCCCACTGACTGCCTGCTGCATTGTTCAGAGTAGAGCACCTTCCTCCCCCCACCCCTCCTCCTCTCCCATCTAACAGATGTTCTGCGACACAATTTTGAGTTGAACTTCTCCTGATCTACTGCTTTACAAAACGTAGTGAGCTCCCTTCGTGCAGAAAAATGCCACAAAATTGAGGGAGAAGAAAAGTTCTCATGAATACAATACTTTTCTGCTCAGAGAGAATGAGGCTTCATAATGTCCATTAGGTACAATGACCTGAATTTATGGGAAAATTTCATTTTCCACGAAGAAACGGAGACTTGTGAAAATCTATTCATACTTTAAATGAAGAATTTCTTGAACTGTCTCAGATATTTGAACACTACTGAATGCCCACATGTAAACTCGAAGCACTTGTGGATGAAGTAAATAAAGATCCAGATACATTTTCTAAATGTTTCCACTGTTCCTTTGGTCATTTCTGTGACATGGAGCCACCACACGGAGTTGTTGTCCATGAAGAATATGTTCCACAGAAATCACAGCTTTCAAATTGTGTCCTAGGTTATCTCTGTGATCATTTTATTTTCATAACTGAATGTTCCATTTGCAAGTTAATTCATTTTCTGGCAAATGTCTGCATGTGTCACAACTTAAGGCAAGACAAGGTACTGAGATCCTCAAGAAGTAATTCCAAAGTGCTTTTCTTAGTTTTATTTCATCTATCGTATGTCTAAAAATTGTATATTTTTATTCCAAGATTCAAAGTGTCAGGCTATACATTATCTTCTGGGTCTTACTTTTTCACTTAGCAATGCATTGCTAAAATTAATTGTTACTTTTGTTGCAATAGCTGCCATTCATCTCTCCTTCATTCATGAATAGTACTCTATGGTGCCAATATACTGCCCTTCATTCACTCACCTTTTTGTCAATGGGAAACTCACATAATTTTACGTAATATGAATTTGGTTTTGAATTACGTCAGCACCAGGGTCATGGGAAATTGAAACTGTTTTAGGGCAGAGGAAATCTGGGCTGCAGTAACCACACAGCTGAGAATTGTCACTTTGAGCTGTCTTGTTCTCCCTCCAAATCCTTGGGCACAGTAATAACCACTCACCCTTCTGTATTATACTATCCAAGTCTCCGAATTACTCCTAATCTCCATTCCTAGAGTTAACTGTCAGCAGTTCTCTGTAGCTCTCCACGTCCCCCGACATGTACACCATTGCTAGGCCCTATGCCAGCGCCGCCTCCAGCGGCTTCGGAGCTCACCGGAACTTAGCCTTACCAGGAAGTAATTCTGCAGAGGACCTGTGCCACCTGTTTCTTTCTTCTGAAGGAAGAAATCTTGCTTTCGTACATCTGATGGGCAAAGCTTAGGGCACATGCCTGCATTCTAGCTGCACAGAAGGCTACGGAATTAAGTTCTGTCCTGAGCATGTGCAGTTCAAAGCTAGGCAACTTCTTCCTAGTATATGAAGTCTGAGCCACAGTACTCCACTATGTTCGTCAGTGCGATAATGAACTACAACCCCATTTTCATAACTTCCCAAACGTTTCTGTTTTCACTGTTTGTCTCATGCATTATGATTCATCCACAGAAGGTTATTAAGCACACCAAACTAAAGAATTCTGTCATTAAGAAGTAAATTATGAAAAAGATCACTTTAAAAAAATAATAACCATAAAAAGAAATAAAATCATAAAGGGGAAATTTATTCATTGACCTTAAAAGCGCAACTATGTAGTCTGAATAGTAGATACAACAGAAATGATGTATAGATTAATGATCAAGAAATTGGAACTAATGACCAAATGGTATACAAAAATTATGAAGAACAGGAATGTTCAGAAACACCCGAATGTCTAAATAAACAACGAATGCATAAGACAATATCACTAGCAATTACTAACTTTTAAGATGCAAAAACAAACTGGAACTAAAATAATAGGCAACAGTAGTATAAGAAATAAATATTGTGATTAGGGTCAAATTATGCTAGAGTTATTTATGAGGAGAAAAGATTTAAAAAGCTCAATGAAGTCATAATTCATGTAAATGATGAATGATTGTAAAATCACTCCTTGTCTGAGTTCATGGCCAAAGCCACACAATAACCTTTGGCAAAGAGGGATATAAAATTCCAGGATATAAAAATAACCAAGAAATATTATTTAAAAACAACTATTATTGGCATTATATTTTAATGTATTATATAACATTTGAATATATTGGCAATTATAATTATACTATAATTAAAATTTTAGCAGTCAGAAGTTAAAATATTGATAGTATTGTGCTTCACTGTCATTTGCTAAATTTTCCGCAGTCACTGCACTGCATAGTTGGGCCCCAGAAGAGTCCTCTCTCCTCTCTTAACTTAGATGGGCTTCATTTGTTTCTCACCATTTCTCTTTTTCTTCATAGACTTTATTATATTTGAATCAATGGAGATTTATCATGATATAATACATAACTTTAGAGTTCTTCTTCCTTGTGAAAGTTTAATACAGCAAAGTAAACATTCTACTTTTATTGTCTTGACCAGATGGGAGGAATTCTCAGACAGGACTTTTTCTTTAAAGACTCAAAGCTAGGGGTGCCTGGGTGGCTCAGTTGGTTAAGTCACTGATTCTTGGCCTTACTGAGGTCTTGATCTCAGAGTCTCAAGTTCAAGCCCTGCACTGGACTTCATGCTGGACAAATATTTATAAACATCTGTTGGGAATAAAATCGTGAGGTGTTCTCTAGCTAAAGATTCTCAGTATTTTTATTATCTTTTTGTTTAATTTTTATTAATTCTTAATATTACATAAAATAAACAAAATTATCCATTTTCACAAACTATTCATTGAAACATTTTACCCCAGAAATAGTGAAAATCCATTCATATTTCAACAAGTTGGTATTATTTTAGTATATGAAGCACAGAAGGAGATTTTCATCTACTTTTTTTTGAAGATTTTATTTATTTATTTGGAGAAAGAGACACAGTGAGGGAGGGAACAGAAGCACGGGGGAGTAGGAGAGGGAGAAGCAGACTTCCCACGGAGCTGGATCCCAGGACCCTGGGATCATGACCTGAGCCGAAGGCACATGCTTCACGACTGAGCCACCCAGGCGCCCCTCTCATTTCTTCTTTCTTTTTTTAAGATTTTATTTATTTATTTGACAGACAGAGATCATAGAGAAGCAGGCAGAGAGAGGAGGAAGCAGGTTCCCTGCTGAGCAGAGAGCCCGATGTGGGGCTAGATCCCAAGA
>ML106404.1:0-18367 GCA_003697995.1 Taxidea taxus jeffersonii
TTTTTTTCTCCCTTTCTGGACATTACTTGTTATCAATGTTCAGAGTTCCTCAGAGCTCTGCCATTTTACACATACGTCCTGGATGGTTTTATCCATTCCCTTGGTTTCAAAAGCCAACTATGCTGAAGACTCCTCAATATATGATAATGGTCCACTCCAGATCTTTTTCCTAAACTCTAGAACCATTTCAGCCAGGTGACTACTAGATACCATTTCATAAACCAACCCAAATGCATCTTCTCCCCTTGTGCTTGATCCTCCTATTCTGTCAGTGACCTGACAGCTCTCAGCTGCCCAGAAGACAGCTGGGTTCTTTCTTTTGTACCACATCTGTTTTTAAGATCTCTCAAATCCACTTACTTATCTCCACATCTTAATTCAAGCTAGGATTATTTCTCACTTGCATTCATCAACAGTTCCTCCTGTCTACACTGTAGCCCCAGCATTTTTTTTTTTTTTTTTTTTTTAGTGCAAAGGCCATTCATTCACTTAAAAACCCTTCAGTGGTTTCCTGTCACATACTTAATTTACTTACAGGTCATTCGTGTTCTCATGCCTGCTTACCTTTGTAGTGGCATCTTGAACACCCCCTCCCCCCATGCTTTACACAGCAGTCCCACTTTTTTCAGTTCTTGGAACCTGCCACTCTTCTTCCTTTGGGCCTTTATATATGCTGAGTTCTCCCTGCTGGTCACTCCTCTCCCTCTATTTAGCCTGCGTCGTGTTAGGACTCAACTGGAAAGTGTTTACTGTTAGAAGCTGGACTGGGTACCAAGTACTCATCTTTTGTGTTTCCACAATACCCTACTTCCCCAGCTCCCCTCACACATTTTTGTTGTCCATCAGGCTACATAGCCAGGAAGGAGATATGCTGCTCATCACTGTCTAGCAAAAACTATTTACTAGGTACTGGATAAGGTATAGCAGGAGGAGTGAGTCCCCAGGAACCTGCTCAGTCCAAGGGGAGATGATATTTGCTTTGTGGCATTAAGCCTTTGCTCTAACCCTTCTGGATTCTGCTCACTTTTGTAGGGTGTGGTTACCCTTTTTTTGCTCTATTCTCACCCAATTTGTCCTTTAAAGTATTCCCTACTGGGTCATTGTCACTCCACTGCTTAGATTTCAGATGTTCTACGTGACCTATAAGAAAAGCCCAGAGACTGCTGCTGCCCTCTGGGCCTGTCATTCAGCTGGCAGCACAAAATGCCCCCCCCCCCCGCCACTCCTCATGTACTCTCTTCTGTTTTGTGACTGCCCTCACTGATGCAGTCACAGTAGGGCCATGGCCCAGTACAGTAGACATCAGTTTGCTGGTTACCTGAGGAGAAAGCAAGACAATGAATGGTTGAAACAAATGATTTTAACTAACCTGATCCAAAGCTCAAGAAATTTGGCAGTTACCAACAGAAATATCTGGAGTTGTCTCTGAATGTCACTTCTGCTGACACTCCCACATGACTGACCTAACTTCTTTCCTGCCATAGGCCTGGGCTCTAACATCTTCCGCCTGCTGGACAGTCTGCGGGCCCTGTCAGGCCAGGCTGGATGCCGCCTCCGTGCCCTGCATCTCAGCGATCTGTTCTCACCACTGCCCATCCTGGAGCTGACACGTGCCATTGTGCGAGCCCTACCCCTACTGCGGGTCCTATCTATCCGTGTTGATCACCCCAGCCAGAGGGACAACCCTGCTGTGCCAGGGAATGCAGGGCCCCCTAGCCACATAATTGGAGATGAAGAAATACCAGGTAAAGCAGTGTGTGTGTGTGTGTGTGTATGTATGTATGTGTGTGTCTCCCAACACAAATGTGAAGTTGAGGAAGGTGGGATGACCTCTAATTCAGGCCTGGTACCACTCATTCCTCAAAGAGGGAATGAAATCCATTCCCTCTTTAGAGCCTGCTGTTCAAAGATAACCATGGCCTGAAGAGGGCCCAGACCACTATATACCCAGTAGGAAGTGACCATAGCAGATTAGTCTCTAGAAAGGCAGTCTAGGTCACTCTTCTTTATATTCCCTTAGGTCCTGTTTCCTATGTCACCACTCTGCACACCCTTACTTGCTTGCTTGAATAGTCTAGTCTTCCTGGACTAAAAGCTCCAGAGGGGCAAGGACTAAATCTCATTTAGTGCTGTTCCCAGAACCTAATCTGGAGTGCATACTCAATGACAAGTAAATGAATCAAATTTTTTTAGTGTATCTAAAGAACAGGATGGGACCTGCTCTGGGACAAGAAGGGAGATGGCCAGCGATAACCTTTTCTCCCTACCATATCCAGAAAACTGCCTGGAACAGCTGGAGATGGGATTTCCACGGGGAGCCCAACCAGCCCCACTGCTCTGCTCTGTACTGAAGGCCTCAGGTTCTCTGCAGCAGCTGTCTCTGGATAGTGCCACCTTTGCCTCTCCCCAAGATTTTGGGCTTGTGTTACAGACACTCAAAGGTAGGACCTAGGTAGAATGGTAAAGGGAGGGCAGGAGACCTTGTATCATTCTTTGGCAAAGTTATGGTCTATGGCTTCTGCCCCCCTGCAGAGTACAACCTGGCCCTGAAGAGGCTGAGCTTCCATGACATGAACCTGGCTGACTGTCAGAGCGAGGTGCTCTTTTTGCTACAGAATCTGACTCTTCAAGGTAAGTTCTTCATCCAGAACCTGGGGCATTCCTGGGTCTTTGCTATGGCCCTGCCACAGTCTCACTGAATGAGCAAGCCACTGTTCTGTTCTTGGCCTTTTATGTTCAACTATAAAATTGCTATAGAACCTGTATGATCTTCCTTCTAAAGCGTCCCAAACTCAATTCCTCCTATACTAAAAATGGGAAAATTATTAACTTTTAGAGTGCCTCAAATTTTTCTTACCTTTCAGTGGCTGGCAGAAATGGTAGTGGTTAAGGATAAATATGCTGAGTCAGCCTCCCCTTACAGACTTGCCCCTAATGCCCACTCCTGTATAGTGGTCAGTTAGTGGATAGAGGGGGGGAAATTAAATGGAGAACTATTCATGTAGAAAACCTCCCAGTGAATATCTGGGCTCAGTCTCTTGTCTGAATCTGATTTAGTACCAGTCTTGCTTGGGGTCTTGGACAAATTCCCTTCTCTTTCTGGGCTTCTATAAAAATGTTCACACCTCTTGCTAGGGCCAGTTGGGACAGGAGGGGGAGCACCAAGTCCTAATGATAGCCATCAGAATTTATTCTAATTTCTCTTGACAGAGATTACCTTCTCCTTCTGCCGTCTGTTTGAGAAGCGCCCGGCCCAATTTCTGCCTGAGATGGTTGCTGCTATGAAGGGCAACTCCACACTGAAGGGCCTCCGGCTGCCAGGGAACCGCCTGGGTGGGGGCAGGGCCCTGGGAAGGGACAGGGGGAAGGAGCCAGTCCTTGGACTTAGAAACTCAGTGGATGAAGGCATAGGCCTCTCCACTGGGAACATGAGGGTTGGAATATAGTTGTGTGCTGGAGCTTCAGGAGGCTGGGCTTCTTTCTACCAGAACTGAATTGGGATACCCTGTACCCTGTTGGGTGGTTACAGACATCTCTCCCCTTCTCCCCAGGGAATGCCGGCTTGCTGGCCCTGGCAGATGTTTTCTCAGAGGATTCATCCTCCTCTCTGTGTCAGCTGGACATCAGGTACATGGGGAGGGGGAAGGGACAAGGGATGGAGCTGCAGGGACACAGGGATTAGTTGTTTCCTGGGTGTCTAATCTGTCTCACCCCTACCAGTTCCAACTGCATCAAGCCAGATGGCCTTCTGGAGTTTGCCAAGCGGCTGGAGCGCTGGGGCCGTGGAGCCTTTGGTCACCTGCGCCTCTTCCAGAACTGGCTGGACCAGGATGCAGTCACGGCCAGGGAAGCCATTCGGCGGCTCCGGGCCACTTGCCACGTGGTTAGCGACTCGTGGGACTCATCCCAGGCCTTTGCAGATTATGTCAGCACCATGTGATGGGGCCCATGCTTCACAGGCCCATGCTCAGTACCATCAGCTTGCAGGGGCTGAGACATGGGCTGTGACATGGGCTGCCCAGAACTCCCAAACACCAATTCTGTCTTTCTCTTTCTGCCACCTTTTTTTCTCTTTTTTCCTTATTCCCTTGCACTGAGGTCCTGGAGGCCTTGATGGGGCTCAGCAAAGGTATTCCCACAACTGGATGTAGAGCCTTGGGGTCCCTTACCCAGTACTCTGGGAACCCTGGGCCAGGTTACAGTGCTCCTCAGTCACTGAGGACAGCTCCCCTCCCCCTGCCCAAGGTTCCTGCTTTCCTTCTGAAGTAGGCACCCAGGCTTTAGAGAAGTTTAGGAGTGTCCACTACCAGGCCTCTTCTCCGCTGGGCTTACCATGCTGCTCCCAGGCCTCAGTCCCTTTCATACCTTTATTCCTTTCTTTTTTTTTTAACCAAAAAAGTTTTTCTTATAAAATAAACTTTGGGCAAACATCACGCGGCCCTCCTTGATGATTTCTGTCCCAGAGAACAAAATTCAGTAGGGTCCTATGGGCCAAGGAGCCCCTTTTCCCTGTCTCCTTCCTCTAACAGCTACACCCGGACCAACTGGTTTATCAGCGGAGGCCCCGCTGCTCTTCATGAGAACACTGGTGGAAGACGAATGTGATGGTAGTGGAGGCAGCATCCCAGGCAGCCTGGAGTACCTCATCCTTGAGCCCCCGTTTATCAGTGTTATGGTTCCACTGAGCCAGGTCTGAAGTACAGTCAGAACCATCAAGAGGTGGCCGGACCTGGTGGTTGTTGACACAGCGGTGGCAGCGCAGCCTGGGGGCAGAGGACAGAGCTGTGATGAGTATAAAGCCCGTCTCCATGCTGTGCAGGGAGTTCAGAGGTAATGACAGTAAGGGCACTGCACGAACCTGTCATGTGTGTCGCTAAGGCTAGCCTCATCGAGAGTAAACAGCTCCTTCAACTCGCCCAGAGAGAAGTGCCGCTCCACGTCCTGCTCCTCATCCACCACACAGCTGCTCAGTGCCTTCTTGTGGCTCTGGCGCTGAAAGATCTTCTCCTCAATGGTTCCTGCCTGGGGTGTGGAGACCCGGGGTACATGGCTAAGTCATCCCCAAACATGGGGCAG
The DNA here is from genome assembly GCA_003697995.1 of Taxidea taxus jeffersonii. Classification (NCBI taxonomy): domain Eukaryota; kingdom Metazoa; phylum Chordata; class Mammalia; order Carnivora; family Mustelidae; genus Taxidea; species Taxidea taxus. The sequence goes on from ML106404.1 coordinate 5,077, forward strand.
GAAAACCCAGGAGTTGAAACTATAGCCACCCAAGAGAAGGAGAAATAAAAGAAAACCCAAAATCCTACAGCCACACATCTGCTTAGCTGAGTCCGTTTTCCCAGTCTATTTCTTGAGAACATGACTTGTACATGTCTGCTCACCCAGGATATTTTCTGTACAAATGGAGGGTTTCATGGCCTGGCTAAATTCCTTCAGAGTGAGCTGAGGTTTGCAGCAGCTTCACCAGAGCTCCACACCAAGCCCAGGTCTCTCTCACTCAATAAATATCATTAAGGTATCCTAGGCCAGGCCCTGTGCATGAGGATACAAAGAAGAATCAAATATAATCCCTATTCTTGAGCTCACAGGCTAGTGGGAGAGACATAAACTAATTGGTACAATAATAAAAACCTGAATAGGATACCCAAGGGCCCAAAAGAGGGATGGTAGTAGAGGGGAGTGTTGGGAAGCTTGAAAGATTATCCTCGTGTTGAATTTTAAAACAGGAATAGATGGCCTACAAGGAAAGCAAGGAGAGAAAGCTCCTAGGTCCCATGTAAGAACAAAGGAATAAGCCTGGCCTACTAGAAGAGAGAACTTGAGCCTGTCTGGGGGACAGTGGGAATGTAGTTAAGAGCTGGGATTGAGTCACCAGAGGTCATACTGGAGAAATAATGGATGCCAGGCTGAAAGAGCTTGGCAGTGTCCTGCAAGTGATGAAAAGCAAAATCAGAATTTTTTCCAAGTTTATTCTGGAAGTAGTATATGAAGAACAGGTTAAGACCAAAGGTAAAGAATTAGGAAGCTGCTGCAATATCCAAGTGAGAGAGAACTGTGACTTTAGCATGGGACAGAGAGGAAGTTAAAGAAATTTCCAGAAAGTAAAAATCAATAACAATTTGTTGTTAGGAAACAGAATGGTCCAGTAGGATGATACCCAGGTTTGGGTTGGTTGTATAATGGAGCCATTAAATGACAGAATTCAGAAAGAAAATGAATTTAGACACCATGTATCCAAAGTGTTCATAAAACATGCAAGTGGAAATGTACAACAGGTAATGGAAATGTGGGTCTAGAACTCAGGTAAGAGATCCAGGCTAAAGATTTAAAGATTTGCCAATATAACAAGTGTATGTAGTCACAGAGGTGGGAAAACCAGAGTGGAATTTTTAGAGAGAATAGAATTTTTTTTTTAATATTTTATTTATTTATTCATCAGAGAGAGAGGCACAGCGAGAGAGGGAACACAAGCAGGGGGAGTGAGAGAGGGAGAAGCAGGCTTCCCGCTGAGTAAGCAGCCCAATGTGGGGCTCGATCCCAGGATGCTGGGATCATGACCTGAGCCGAAGGCAGACGCTTAACGACTGAGCCACCCAGGCGCCCCGAGAGAATAGAATTTTAAGCATTAGTGGTAAACAGTGTCAGAGTCACAGGAAAAAAAAACAAGAATTTCTTGTTTTGGCAATTAAGAAGCCAGTAGTACATTCAAAAGCAGGTTCAGTAGCATAAATGGTCTGATGAGTGAGTAGAAGATGAGAGAAGATGAGTAGAAGATGAGGAAATGAAATTAGTTTGTAGTTTGTAAGTTAACTTTAGAAAAATCTGACTAGAATGAATGGAAAGTAACCCAAAGTAGTAGCTACAATTGGATGGAGACTTAAGAAACTGTTTTAAGATGAGAGCTACTTGAGCATGTTTGTAGACCCAGGGAAATAAAGGAGAACTTAATCAACTAAGAAAGAAAGAGTCTAGGGCAAAGCTAGAATGATGAGCCCCCCAAAAGAAGGAAATGATCTTCCTCTGAGATGGGAAGAAAAGAGCCAGGTGTAAAGATTTACAAAAGAGAGGCTAGAGAATTCAAGCCCAGTAGCCTACGTTTTCTCTCTAAAGTAGAAGACAAGGTCTCTGCGAAAAGAATGATAGACAGGGTTAGGTAAGAAACTTGAGGGAAGTGGTGAAGGCTTGCAGTGATATGGCCTAGCCCAAAATGGAATATGTGAATCTGTGCTAGTTCTGATCTATACCTGCAAATTGTACATGGTGCAGAACCTGAAAATAGTTGTAATGATACAAGTGGAGAAGATTTTACGGAAAGAGTGGCTGAAAGAATACACAGTAAGAATCAGACCAAACAGAAAGAGAAGTCAAGCCAGACTGGGGGGGAGTTAGGGTACTAGGGACATTAGTTTGAAGCAGATGTAGGAGGTATGAGAAAGCTGGAAGGACAGGAAGTGAGACTAGAATGATAGCTATTAATGTTTGGAACTATGTATAGTTTTGGCACTATCAAAGTTCTGGAGTGTGGCCCTGGGAGTAATTAAATGAGGGGGAGTTAAAGAGCTCATTAGGAGGTCAAGGAAACATGAAGGCCAGGGTGCTAGAGAACTGCACGGTCCCTGAAGTCAAGATGATCTGGGGGAAAAATGAAGACTGCACTGGTATCCAAAGTCATCACTGAATTAGGAAAATAGAATAGAGGAGTGTAACAGGGAAAATGAGTAGTCAAGTGAGATAACATGAGCTTTAAAAGAGAACTATAGTGTGAGTGGTCTGAATGATGACTGAGAACTTGGGAGAATAACAATACCTCTTAGCCCCATGGGACACATGGAGTGTGAGAAGATTACAAGGCAAGTGGCAGGGCAGAAATCAGGTATGAGGCAAAGCAGGTGTCCTGGGAAAGGAAGGTGATCACAGGAGAGTTTGTTAACCACTGAACAGGTACCCAGATGGCATAGTAAAGGTTTTGAAGGAATGGGGTGGAGAGAGGAAGAACAGAAGAATAAAGGGCTCTGGCTAAGCTGCATAGCCTGGCCACTGCGAGAGGCAGAGGGGCCAAAGAGAGGTACTGACAAACAACCCAAGATGGTCCTGAAGGTCTTCTTCCATGACCCACCCCTACTATGACCACTGTCACCATCCTTACAGACAGCAGGCGATAGATATAGCACGTCTTCTTTTGACCATCACGCCAGACCCGGGCCATGGCTTGTTCATCATTGGCCGGGTTCCAGTCAGGGTCAAACATGACCAGTCGGTTAGCCCCAATGAGATTGAGGCCACAACCACCAGCTTTGCTGCTCAGCATGAAGACAAAGTCAGGGCTCTGGAAAGAGAGGAGGCAGGAGAAAAAGAACCTCTTACAGCCTGATCTGGAATCTTATTCAGTCCAGCAGACTGTTCTCTCTCTCACACATCTGTATTTTCATGCTGTAAGGACCACCAATTTGTCTGCTTGCCAATTTCCCAGCCCAGCCATTACTAGCCAGCTGAACCCCACCACACCCACCCGAAAAGAGGAGGAAAGAAAGAGACCCTAAAGCAGAGCACCCTTATAGTTTATCACCCCTTGATTCTGGTGTTACTTCATTGGTAGTGTAGGAATGGGGGCTATACATTTACCGACGGATTGTTAAAGCGCTCCACAACCTTGGCTCGCTTCTTAATGGACATTGTGCCATCCAAGCGGACATATAAGTACCTGAAGGGGAATCCAAAGATCAAAACCCAAGAAGAAAGCAGAGCCCTGCTACCAAAGGAACTGAACCATGCTTGAGGCTACTCATCTACAATCTGAGGCCCTAAATGCACAAAGGGATAGGCAGGGAGCTAGAGGCCAGGACTCTGTCCTCTGGAAGTACATGCAGGACCAGGGGCTATTCTGCTTAGAGATGGAGCTGGGATCATCACAACAATAGGAGAACAGATATTTTCTGGGAAGCCCTACCATACCCATGTCTTGGCCCATATGCACCAGTCAGAACACCCACTCTGCCTAGCAGGATGGTCGGGGAGACACTGCTTTGGCAAACTGATGAGGCCCTTCCCTACCTTCGGGCCCGGCAGAGCTTCTCAAAGAGATCCAGTGTCTGAGTGTAATTGGACACCAGCACTACTTTGTCACTGCTGCTGCTTCGGGTCACTGCCAGAATGTAATCAAGGACCAGCATCTTACCTGGAGAAATCAGCAACTATTAGCCCCCAGCAGGCCATCCCAATACCCCAGGAGTCTTACTCCTGATATGATACCTTGAGATAAGGATACCTCTAGCACAGAGACAATCTCCCACTCCTCCTCTCAGAGGAAGGCAAAGACTGGCTTACCTGACAGCTGGGGCTCTAGAGCCTTGGAGCTATAACCAGGGGGAAATATTTCCAATGCACCTTCAAAGCCATCCTCCTCTTCCACACACTTGTCATAGATTAGAGCTGGATCTGGGGGCAGGGGGACAACCCACAAGCAAAATGCAAAATGCCAGCTATAGTGCTTTCGGAGGTTTCCACTTCAGTGCTCATTGGAACCCCCTCTAGAAGCCTACCCAGCAAGACCTTCCTCAGTATCAGACTTGCTTGGCCTCAAATCCCAGTATCTAGTCAGTTCCATCTGGGACCATATTGCTCACTAGTGTCCTCTCCCAACAAAAAGGGAACTATACCAGAGAGGGCAAGGTTTGTTATTTTTCCTTCTGTCCAACATTTTATTTGCACATATGTGTGTGCGCATACTCACACAGAGTCCCATATACCCCAAGCACCGAGTATGGGCTGGGCAGGGAATAAGCCAAACCTTCCAAAACAAAGGGTCTGGTTTACAGAGTACACAATGTAGGGTTCATACCTCAGGGAGGGTTAGAATCACATGTGGCCTTTATGAGGACTCTAGACAAGTCTGGAAGGTGTCTGGACCATACCGGAACCTACCCTTGCTCACTCTCTCAGAGGACCCCAGGACATGGACCCAACTCACGATTACAAAGCTTCTTTAGTAAGGTGATGGAAGAAAGGGAAGACACACTCATCTTGCCCTCACGCAACTCTTCGGCTGGCTTGGCCTGTCTCAGAAACCTCTTGTACAATTCAGTCTGAAGGGGTGTCAGCCTGAAAAAAGGGCAGCTGGGTCAGTGGGAAAGGCTGTGGACCATACTTCTGCCCTGAAGATACCGTGAGAGCCCAGCCATGCCTCACGGACTGAGCTTTTTTTTTTTCTTTCTTACCACACTCACTCTACACCCCTCAGTTGAGCTCAGTACCTACAACAAACCACCTGCTCAATCTTCACAGGCAGATATTTAGACAGGATATCAGATGTCCTCCGTATCAGACACCTGGGGAGACAGGTAAAAAGGCAAGAGGCTGGTAAAAATGCTATGCTAGCTACTAGAGTAAAAGCTACCACCCAAACAATCCAAAAGATTATCTCTCTTCTGTAGTTTCAAATGTCAGAGACCCATCAGCCCTATGACAAATATATCTTTATGAGGGTCTTAGTTATGGAACAAAGACCCTTTCAAACAATCTAGCTTTTGACAATGCTTTGTCTTCCTCTTCAAACGTTTAGGTGGTCTTCAAGAGAAGGTCAAGACTTCCCCATTGAGCCTGGTGTTCAGACAGGGAAAGCAAGCTGCAAACCACTAAGTCCTTAGGGGAGTTTCTGCTTACACTTGCGCAAATACCACATGGTCCAAGGTTCAGTGAAATTAAGCCCATACCTCCTGGCAAACCAGGATGGACAGGGATCAGGTACCTAAGGAGTAGCTCCTGAGAATTAGGAGTAGTACCTAAAAACACAGTGACTCCCCTTCCTACCATCTAAAAAAATTGGGAAGAGGAGGGGCCAGGACTCCAAGATATAAATTATCAAGTGTATTACCTGCAACAGAGCAATCCCAAATGTACTTGTCCCCTGGATTATGTGGGCCCTATGGAAAAGCCCTTTTAGTCTGGGAGCCACACCCATCCTTCAGATCTATTTCTACCTGTTAAAGTAGGCTATGGGGCCTGAGAAGGGAAGCCTGGTGCTTTAGCTCTGAGATTAATTGACAGAAAGCTTCTGAAGTCCTAACAATGCTCCAAGGCATATTTTACTCCGGGAGTCTGGCAACATCAGAGAAGAGCTTCCTCAACAGGGTGCTAAGCAGCCCATAAACAGACTACAGGGCACTGGCCAGGAAGAAAGCAGGGACCTGACCTGCAAGACACCTCCATTAATTCAGTGGCTCTGGAGAGGGCACAGATCTCACTCCCTAGAATCCTAGTCTTTATAGGCCACGGTCCCAAAGGATTGGACTTGGATGGTTTAGGAGGCAATTCTGATGGCCTAACTTGGGAGAAAATCCTGAAGAAAAGTGCTGCTGCCCAGCCCAGCCCCCTGCCCTACCACTACCTATTCACAATGCTGGTGAGCTCCCGCAGCCGCTCCTCTCCTAGACGTCTGTCTGCCTCACTGGCAGCTGCATCTCGACCCTTCAAAATTGGCAACTCAAAATGCTTCTTGAACTCATGGGCAGTTCCTAAGATAAGACAGAAAGGAAAATTAAAGCACTAAAGAATGTAAAAAAAAAAAAAAAAGGAGGGGGTAGTCTCACTCTTTTCTGTCCTCGATTCTAGTCACTTGCTGTGCCAGCCACATGCTCCCCCGGGGGCCCCTGGTAGCCATGCTGCAAAAAAACTGAAGAAATGAAGGACTTGCTGCTCACAGCGTGGCAAAAGGAGCTAAATCTGTCAAGATCAAGAAACGTAAGAATAATGTGAAGTTTAGAGTTTGACCCAGCAGATACCTTTAGACCTTGGTCATCACAAAGAGAAGGCAGAGACACTAAAGCAATCCTGGCTCCCAGGTTTGGCAGTGAAGGAGCTGAAATGAACCTGGCACACTGATTTGAACTGTATTAAAATTTTAATTAAAAAAAAAAAGAAGGGCGCCTTTTTTTCTTAAGGGTGGCTCAGTGGGTTAAAGCCTCTGTCTTTGGCCAGGTCATGATCCCAGGGTCCTGGGATGGAGCCCGAATCGGGTTCTCTGCTCAGCAGGGAGCCTGCTCCCTCCTCTCTCTCTTCCTGCCTCTCTGCCTGTTTGTGATCTCTGTCTGTCAAATAAATAAATAAAATCTTAAAAAAAGGGACGCCTTGGTGGCTCAGTTGGTTAAGCAGCTGCCTTCGGCTCAGGTCATGATCCCAGCGTCCTGGGATCGAGTCCCACATCTGGCTCCAGTCCCACATCGGGCTCCTTGCTCAGCAGGGAGCCTGCTTCTCCCTCTGCCTCTGCCTGCCAATCTGTCTGCCTGTGCTCATTCTCTCTGACAAATAAATAAATAAAATGTTTAAAAAAAAAATCTTAAAAAAAAAATGTGAAAAAGGAATGATAAGCCCACTGCCAATAGAGGCAGACTACTTTGTTTCAGATCACCTTCCTATCAAGAACAAAGCTAGACAAATTATAGGCAATCTCTGTTTGAATGGATCAGAGAGCTACCAAAGCAAGTGGGGACTTGAAAGGCCACATAGATTAAAACTCAAACATATAACTAATTACAGAAAATATAAGTGGACCAAATAATCTAATTAAAGACAATAAAATTGTCAGACCGGATTTTTCTTTAAAGCCCATCTATATGCTGCTTCTAGGAGATGAAGCAGCATGTCTCAATGCAATGAAGTACAGATATATGCCACAGAGCGGCCAAAACACTGTACTAACTTAAAAAAGCCAAACACGGGACGCCTGGGTGGCTCAGCTGGTTAAGCGGCTGCCTTCGGCTCAGGTCATGATCCCAACGTCCTGGGATCGAGTCCCACATCGGGCTCCTTGCTCGGCGGGGAGCCTGCTTCTCCCTCTGCCTCTGCCTGCCTCTCTGTCTGCCTGTGCTCGCTCGCTCTCTCTCTAACTAATAAATAAATAAAATCTTAAAAAAAAAAAAAAAGCCAAACACAAAGGGTTACATATTGTATGATTCCATTTATATGAAATGTCCAGAATAGGCAAGTCCATAGAGACAGAACACAGACCGGTGGTTATCAGAGTTTGAGGGTAAGGAGAAATGGGGAGTGACTGCTTAATAGGTATAGGGTTTTCTTTTGGTCAGGAATAAAAAAAAGTCAGATATCTCACAAATGAGGATCTCAAACAGCCAATGAACATATTAAAAGGTGTTCAACTTTATTCAACATTAGGTAAATACCACCAAAATGACTAAAATTTTAGGGGTGCTTGGGCAGCTCAGTCAGTTAAGCTGCTGCCTTCAGCCCAGGTCATGATCTCAGGGGCCTAGGATCAAACCCCACATCGGGCTTCTTGCTCAGCGGGAGCCTGCTTCATCCTCTCCTCCCCACTCGAGCTCTCTCACAAATAAATAAATAAAATCTTTTTTAAAAAGTGAATAAAATTAAAAATTTCCCTTAGGATAAATATCAGTGATGATATAGAGCAGAGGTCAGCAAACTACAGCATGGGCCAGGCACCTGTTTCTATAAATAAAGTTTTATTAAAACACAACCATGCCCATTCATTTACATTCAATGGCTGCTTTCAGCTACAGTAGCAGAGCTGAGTACTTATAACAGAGACAGTATGGCCTGAAAGTCTAAAATACTATCTGGCCCCTTAAGAAAAAATGTGCTGACCTCTGATGGAGCAACACTAGAATTACTAGCACAATCGCTATCTACTAGAGCTGAACACATGCATATCACCCAGCAATTCTACCTGCAAGACAAAGAATGCATATTTACACAAGAGAAATGCACACCATGCTCAAGCAAAGACATACAAGAATGTTCACAGCATCATTACTCAAAAGAATAAAAACTCGAAACTCAACTGTCCATCAACAAAACAGACAAATTCTGGTAGTATATTCATAAAAATGGAATAGCATTGGGGCACATGGGTGGCTCAATTGGGTTAAGCATCCAACTCTTGATTTCAGCTTGGGTGGTGATCTCAGAGTTATCTAGCCGGGATGGAGCCCAGCATCGGGCTCATGCTGGGCGTAGAACATAAGATTTTTCTCTCCCCCTCTCCCTCTGCCCTTCTGCTTCCCTCTCTCTCTACTTCTCTTAAGAAGAAAAAAAAAAAAGGAATAGTATACAAAGAAGAAAACAAACTACTGCCATGAGCAACCACATGATGAATCTCATAAACATAATGTTGAAAAAAAAAAGAAAAAAAGAAACCAGATGCCAAGGAATATATACTGTATTATTTCATTTACATATAGTAAAAAAATAGGCAAAAACCAATCTCGAGTGTCAGAAGAGTGTTTACTTCTGGGGGAAAAGGAGAGAACAGTGATTAGAAGGGGGTGCTGCAGGGTGCCTGGGTGGCTCAGTCCTTAAGCATCTGTCTTCGGCTCAGGTCATGATCCCAGGGTCCTGGGATTGAGTCCCACAGCAGGCTCCCTGCTCGGCAGGAAGCCTGCCTCTCCCTCTCCTACTCCCCCTGCTTGTGTTCCCTCTCTCACTGTGTCTCTATCAAATAAATAAATAAAATCTTCTAAAAAAGGGGGGGATACATGCTGCTAGGGGTGCCTGGGTGGCTCAGTTGGTTGGACATCTGACTCCCGATTTTGGCTCAGGTCACAATATCAGGGTTGTGGGATGAGCCCCACACTGGGCTTGCGCTTGTCCACTTCTCTCTCCCTCTCCCCCTCCCCACTTGTGTGCTAAATAAAATCCAAATAAAAAAAAGGAAGGGGTGGTACAGAGATGGTGGCAGTAATTGATCTGATAGTGGTTACACAAATGTGTTCACTCTATGAAAATCTTGCTGCTTAGCTGATTCTTGACTAAAGTTATCTTCCTGAGCACTGACAAGTTGGGTGGCACTAGCAAACCCTCCCACAGATACTTATGTGCAAGAACTACCCACCTGTGGTTGCCAGAGGCTAGGGGAAATGGGATAGGGGGAGTTATTGTTTAATAGGCAGAGGTTCAGATCTGTAAGATAAAAAAGTTCTGGAGATGGACAGTGGTGATGGTTGCACAACAATGTAAGCACATTTAATGACACTGAATTGTACATTAACAAGTAGTTAAGAAACAAAAACTGCCCACAACAGTCTGCTCTGAGGCCAAAGCTCTTGCGAGGCAGCTAGGATGTGATGAGCAAAAATGCCTAGGGGTAGTATTTCCATGCCCAGCTCATAGTGACACATCATGCACAGCCCTACCACCTCTGTGGTGGAAAACTGGTGGGTTTTGCTGAGTTGTTCAGTAGAAACAAGGTCTCCAATGGCTAAGCTACTCCCTGATAAAAGGAGTCTTCCTCCAAGAGTGCCTAGTGACCTACATATAAGTAGCATTCTCCCCTTTCTCTCTTCAGCTAGAGTTACACTCCCAAGGCCAAAGCAAGGCTCCTCTCCAATGTAGCAGAAAAGGCTGGTTTCTTACCCAGAATGCCTGAATTAACAAAATGTACCAAGCTGAAATACTCAAGGAGATCATTCTGGATGGGGGTCCCGGAGATAAGCACCCGCCGGCTGGTGTTCAAGCTGTCCAGCGCCTGGTATGTCTGATTCTCAGAGTTCTTAAGTCTGTGTCCCTGCAAGGAAATTAATTCTCACTTAGGCCTGGGCATGATGTGGCATCCCTAATGATAGCAAAGTCTTGTGTAGACAGGAAAAGAGGAATCATAAACATTACAGGTCCTGAGGTCTTGGGAACTGAGCAGAGCACAGCAAGAGGGAGAATGGACCTGCTTGTTTAGGGAGAACAGTCAGACTCAAGAGATAGATCTTCAGTTTCCAGACCATCAGTGCTACATTCATAAAGCAAGGATTCCCTGGATCCCGTTACCTCCTCTCCTTTTCCCTGCCCCAACCTTCAAAGCCTTAGCAGGCTGCTTACCCTCTTCATGTTTTCAGGGAATCCTCCCTCCCCATCAGCCCAACCAGCCCAGAACCTACTGAGCCAGATGCCTTCTGGATTGGTGTACAGGTCATGTCTAGGCTGTCAGAGCTAAAGGGACTTAGCCCAACCTCCTCCTTCCCTCACCCTGCAGAATCCACAGCACATATACCAAAGAGCATCTCTGCCTCCCTTCACATTTGTTCCCCAATCCCTATTCTCCCTGTCACTCACCCCTGCATACACACCACTGTTACTTCTCTCTTTTTTAAAGCTTTTTCGAGAAAGTTATGAAGGACCCTATGGTCCTCCCTCTTTCTCCAAGAACCACACGGGCAAAATCAGGCCTGCGCCTCTTCTATCCAAAGTCCCCATTTTGGCCCATACTGGGCAAGACATTCAAAATGCGAAGACCCATGAAAGAATGAAAAAGAAGTCAGCATGCTCCCCCTCTGGTCAGCCTTGTGCTGTGCTATGCAATTAAACACAGAACCTCCACTGACCCTCCTACCTCCAGAATCAAATCCAAGCTCATTAGTTTAGCACTTTTCTTTTTTTTTTTTTTTTTTAAGATTTTATTTATTTATTTGACAGAGAGAGATCACAAGTAGGCAGAGAGGCAGGCAGAGAGAGAGAGAGAGAGAGAGGGAAGCAGGTTCCCTGCTGAGCAGAGAGCCCAATGCAGGACTCGATCCCAGGACCCTGAGATCATGACCTGAGCCGAAGGCAGCGGTTTAACCCACTGAGCCACCCAGGCGCCCTAGTTTAGCACTTTTCAATAAGGCCCTAGGTAACTTCCCTGACAAGTCTCCACAGCTTGTCTTAGTCCAAGAAGCTGTAACTCCTTCCCACTCCTAATGCTGGATTTCCTTAGGCCTCTCTGCCCATGTCCTCTGCCCAGAATTCTCTCCCACAGGCAAATTCCTCAGATGTCACCTCCTAGGCAAAGCCTTCCTCAATGACCCCAGGCTGTTGGTCTCTCCCACCTCCATTCTCCTGTGGCACCTGTAATATAACAGCTGTTTACTGAATCTTTTCAAATGTCAGGCACTGTACCAATAAGAAGCATTTCCCTATAGTCTCTTCTGTAATCCAGAGAGCAATCAGCTAAGTGGGAATTGTAATACCTATTTTAGAGAAAATGAAGTTCGGAGAGGTAAACAGTTATCCTAAATCACACCAGTAAAAAGTAGCAGAACTAGAATTTTTTTTTTAAGATTTTATTTTTTTTATTTGACAGAGAGATAGAAAGAGAGAGAGCACAAGTAGGCAGAGCGGCAGAGGGAAAGGGAGAAGCAGGCTCTCCACTAAGCAGGGAGCCTGATGTGGGACTCCATCTCAGGACCCTGGGATCATGACCTGAGCCAAAGGCAGCCACCTAACTGACTGAGCCACCCAGGCGCCCACAGAACTAGGATTTGAACTCAGGTCTATGTGCTTCCAATATCTGGGCACTATACTACCCTGCAGCTCATGTACCACTATATATACTAGAACACTAATCACACTCTACTATACTTAATCTCCTCAGCTAGACAGGAACTTCTTAAGGCAGAAACCATGTCAGACTTGCCTTTATATAACTTGGTGCAGAGGACAGAGCCCCACACAAAGAACTGCTCAGTAAATGTTGGTTGAATGAAATGGGCAAATAACCACCATTGCTATTAAAGAATTAGACCTAGAATTTTCAACTTTAAAAATGACTGGAGGGGCGCCTGGGTAGCTCAGTGGGTTAAGCTGCTGCCTTCAGCTCAGGTCATGATCTCGGGGTCCTGGGATCGAGTCCCGAATCAGGCTCTCTGCTCAGCAGGGAGCCTGCTTCCCTCTCTCTCTCTCTCTCTCTCTCTCTCTCTGCCTGCCTCCCTGCCTACTTGTGTTCTCTGTCAAATAAATTAAAATCTTTAATAAATAAATAAATAAAAATGACTGGATGTGGTATACCTAAAACTAATACCATGTTATATGTCAATTACATCTTAATTTAAAAATATTTTTAAGACATCCAAAACAGGGGCACCTGGGTGGCTCAGTGGGTTAAGGCCGCTGCCTTCGGCTCGGGTCATGATCCCAGGGTCGTGGGATCAAGCCCCGCGTCGGGCTCTCTGCTCTGCGGACAGCCTGCTTTCTCCTCTCTCTCTGCCTACTTGTGATTTCTGTCTATCAAATAAATAAATAAAATCTTTGAAAAAAAAAAAAAGACATCCAAAACAAATAAAAAGATAAAAAATGACTAGAGGCTCCAAGGTCCAGCCCTGAAACAGAGAAGGCTGTGACTCTGGAGCCCAAGAGGGAATGAAACTTTTGGGGAAATTACCCAAAAGAACCTGGGGAAATAGGTGTCAACAATTGGGTCCCTCTCAACTGAAGCTCCCTGAGGGCAGGCATCATGGGACCCCCAGGACCTGACACATAAAAGGCATTTAATAATCTAATAAATGAACTGAGTTAACACAATATCCCTGTGGATCTCTGGAAGGGAATGCCAATCCCAGCTCCCTGCAGGAATACTGGGGCTCCAGACCCACCTCCTCCCACCATCATCCAGAGACTTAAAACCCAAATTCTCTGGGTGCCTGGCTGGTTCAGTGAGAAGAGTATGTTACTGCTAATCTGAGGGTCATGAGTTTGAGCCCCAGCTGGGTGTACAGATCGTTTAAAAATAAAATCTACTACTACTACTACTACT